>JAYESA010000002.1:115480766-115908266 GCA_036927795.1 Iris macrosiphon
GATACAAGATTTATGGCCTGGCTAATCATACGTGCGGTGTATGATTAACACTATTCAAGAGCAAGACTTGATCCAAGGAGGGTATGATCACATATCTACACTAAAATATACCCCACCCTCGACTGGTATAATAGATCCAACCATGGTACGCTATGGCACGAGATTCCCTAAGAAGATAGCTAGTTATTTCGAGAATCAGTGTCTATACATGTACAAGATAATCAATAAAACAAGGCTTGCACAAGATACACCATATGTGAAAGAATAACATCTCATGACAAGATCTGGATATACCAATCCATGTAACCATCGTATCAAGAGAACAAGAATATATACACTAGATACAATGAACATAGAGAATATCATAAATGAGAAACTATCAGAGAATGTACTCGTCTGAATTCCAATAAACAGTCTCACCGATGTCTGATACGGTGCCTCGAAGACCTAGATAAGGAATATAATATCAATACAAGGTTTCAGAAAGAAAATAAGTTAAACTAGTCAACTTCTAGGTCAACTAGTCAATTCTAAGTCAAAAGTCAAACTAGGTCAACTCTAAGTCAACTATGGTCAACTATAGTCAAACTATGGTCAAACTATGGTCAATTATGTCACACTATCTATTTCTAGGTTGCACAAGTCTATCTCAAAGATATTGGTTTCAAACACTAGAGTCTAGGTCATAAACTACGTCTTAGGATACTAGTATACCGTATCTCGGGATACGTAAAAATAATAGATAAAATGTCATATATACATATCAAATAATTATTAATTATATGTAATTCTCATTACAAATATTAAATGGATACCTTAGTTTCGAACCAACTTGGTATCACAACACTAACCCATAATATTGATACCCAAACCCAATACCTAGGGTATCTCCAAATACCTTGATACTTTCCTTGGCTTTTTAAGATAATATCCAAAACCTTGTTTATACTAACTACCCATAAATATTACATGCTAACAATTAAAAATTATAATTATAGTATACTAAAACACAATTAACAATTAGGAATGTATCTACATATATATTAATACCATTTACACACACACACACACACACACACACACACACACACACACACACACACACATATATATATAATTAAATACACAAAAATCTAATAAAACTGCAAAACTGTCATTAAACGTCCTGCCTACTGTCGCTGAAGCTACTGATACTGCTGATACTCTGTTGTTTTCCGTGACAAACTCCTGCTGCTGTCGGTAAAACCCTCACTGCTGCATCGCTGTTGCTGCTGTAGCCGTCGCTACTGCTGCTGATGTTACTATTTTTGCTGCGGCTGATGTCGCTATTTCCTCTGCTGCTGCTGCTGTTTCTGTTTGGTGATGCTGAACCGTCGCCAAAACTCCCTGCTCTCCTCTATTATATATATATAACACAATATTATATATATATATATATATATATATATATATATATATATATATATATATATATATATATATATATATATATATATATATATATATATCACACATAATATATAATATATATTAACACACTATATATAATACCACTATGTATGTAAACACATGTACTCTTCCACATACATATATATATGTACATAATAATACATAGTAACATAACATACACATATATGGTATCATATATATATATATAACTCATACACAATATTGTTACATATACAACATATATATATACATCTACACCTAACATATACATATATATATATATATATATATATATATATATATATATATATATATATATATATATATATATATATATATATATATATATATATACAACAACCACATTAAATAGCTCTTACACATGTAGAAGAATAGTTACATAAAAATATATATACACATAGATATAATAGATACATAGATCTATGCCATATGCATACATAAATATATAAACACGATAATATATATACATATATATAATTACACATCACCATGATCAAGAACAAAAGAGAATTAAATCTAGAAATAAATACACAACCATATAGAGCGTATCACACCCGTATCCCACTAGATCTAGATGTCACGACCCGCACCCGAAAAATCAGGCATGAGTCGTGGGTACGAACAGCCTTCGCCGTAGAATTGGCGGTAGAACACTGTCTAGCTCCATTCTAGGTCACAACTATATATATATATATATATATATATATATATATCACAATAACCTGTTAAGATAACCTCTCCAAAAGGAGGGCAACCACACAATATATAAACTCAATCACAATAACTAGGGAAGAGTAAAAGCACGATAAGATATCAACAAAGAAATAAAGAACCAAAGAGAGCAAGTACAATATCCAAAATATACAGTCCAAGTCTAAGAGTCTACAATATCTCACAGCAGCAAAATAATAAATAGTACAGTCATCCAAAATACCAACTGGGAACAACCCAGTAAAATCCACCTAGCTATACTAGGGCGCTAGCGGTATCTCCTCAGCTGGGACGGGCTTCTCCTTAATCTCAGGGTCGCAACACTCGTCGACACCTGGCCCGTAGTAGGTCCCGCAAAAATCCTCAGGATCCTCTGAAAAAATATGTCCAGTCAGGATTGGAGCGAAGTACATAGCTCTGAAAGCAACTCCAAATACATGGTAAGGTGTATATGACTAGCAATAGAAATGAATACAAATGCACAGGAAAGTAAATACATGGTAGAACGGATAAAGTAACTGCAATATAAAACTGGAGAACAATACATGGTAGAACTAGAATTTCTGGCAGCACTTGAGAGAATGGCTGCACTAGCCCCTATACCAACCCAGGCACTAGTTTCAGCACCACAAGCTCGGGTTGGTTCAGTCAAGAACTTTGTGCAGATGGGCCCTAAGCCATATAATGGCAATGAGAGTCCAGAGGAGACCACGAACTGGATTGCCAATACCAAGAAGTTGTTAGAGGCATCACAATTACCTTCTGACCTATGGATGATAGGCGTAAGGACTTAGTTAGAAGGCAACGCGCATCACGGGTGGGAATCAATGGAGCGCCAATTGGGTACGCGTCAGACTTGGCAATAATTCTTGGAGTGCTTTGAGAGAAAGTACTTTCCGGACACTGTAAGGGACGTATTGTACGATCAGTTCCTCCATCTGGAGCAGGAAAATAAGACGGTTGATGAGTATGATGCAGAGTTTAGCCGCCTCAGTAAGTATGGCATAGTCCTAATACCTAATAACTTGGAAAAGGCTAAGAGATTTCACCGTGGGCTGACTCAGGAGCTCCAGCACTACACTAGCTCACAGTCCCGGATCTCTTATGCCGAATTATTGACAGAGGCCAGGATCCAGGAGGCCATCAGCAAGGGAAACAGAATTCAACAGAGAAGTCACCAAGGACCAGTAAGGATACAGCAAGGAGGACCCATTCGACACCCTTTGACACGCCAGCAACCAGATAGTGTCACACCATATCCAACCAAGGACCCCCGTACTTGTCACTTTTGTGGTAAGATAGGTCATATTCATAGAGACTGTCATCGTCGGTTGGGGCTGTGCATGATATATGGATCAAGTCACCATCAAACCCGAAGATGTCCTCAGCAGAACCAGAGGTCTATGGCATTAGAATCAGGAATACCGCATACACACTCAAGTATAGCAGGCCAAAGGGACCCACCACTGCTTCTACAGTCTGCACAAATGGAGGGGACTAGACCCCACTTGAACAACCAAGGACAAAGCCAAGCACTCATTATGACAAGTATGGGAGAGCAGACACAGGAAGCCGTAGATACAGGTACGACCTTTTAGTTATAATTGTCTTTGCATACTCATAACCCCATTGTGACACAAGATCTTAGATGTACAAATAAATATAGAATTATATATATGGTAATTTAGCAGTTATGAGGAGGTATGTATATTTTACCCAGGTGGCATACACGCGATGCTAATGGATGACGTGAGTAGCAGTAGTAGTATTCTTCCCCTATCCTTATCTCGCCCTCTTGGGTGACTCATCTTATCCTTTTATATTTGTTTCTTATCTCGTGCTTAACTCTTCCTATCATAGTCGTATCTTTCGTGCCATTATGAATTGTTTGATTCATATCAACCTCACCCCTATTTTGTTAGTAAAACATAAATGTGTTAGTAATGCTTGATAACTAAGGATGAGTTCTTAATATGTATATGCACTATAGCAAGATCTGTATTCTTTATTAGTTTAACCCATAAGTAGCACCATGTAGCCTAGTAAAAATTGTTAGATCATTTGAGCTAGATCATACCCCTAATAGTTAGTCAAGACCTTAAGTGGTTCCCTAAAACTTAGACTATGCCTAGGAAAGAGTTGAAGGCACTTGTTACGAACTGATGACTATGACAAATCGCTGGTGAGGTAGCGACAGTTGCAGCCAGACGATTTTGGTAGAGTAGTCGAATTACTTGCAGCCATACTGGCCAGGTGGCGTGTCAGTATTAGACTATGATACTTGACGGTTTTAGGAAAAAGTTATAGTTATGAGATTCCAAACATGTATCCCAAGATTCTCGACCCAATAAATATAATTTCCTTACAATCTAGACAATAGCTTCAAAGAAGGTGACCACTAGTATAATTTTTATAAGTTGGGCAGTGTAGACGAGTTAGAGGATGATAGAATAGTGTATGGACAATAGATGAGGAAGTGTTAGAATGGCAGACCATGAGTTTTAGGAGTCCTGCTAGATACCAATATAGTATGATAGCTATAGTAATCATTATGAATATGGGTTAGTGTTAATTTCGAGGACAAAATTTTTGTAAGTTGGGTAGAATGTAAAACCCCTATTTAAAAAAAATCGTATTTATTATTATTTTATTAATTAATAATTTAATTGTAGTAATTAGTGGCTAAATAGGAGAAATAGATTTTTAATAATTTTTATTTTAGGTGTTCGGGCACTTAGAGGATTTGTGGGACCATCAGAAAATTTTCAGAATTTATTTCATGTAGGAGACCTCTTGAGCAGTTGCTAGCTTAACGGTGTGCATTAATATAATCTATAAATTTTCTTATGAGTATATATATATATATATATATATATATATATATATATATATATATATATATATATATATATATATATATATGTATATACAAATATATATATGTATATATATATTTAAAAAGAAAAAGGAAAAAAAAGAAAGTATTAATAAACTAATAATAATAAACTAATAATTAATAATAAACTACTATTACTAATAATACTAATAATAATAATACTATTCCTTAAGCAACTTCAGCAAACATTTCCATTCCAACAAAAAGAACTCTAAGCAAACTATTCTAACAACTACAAGCAACTTAGCAAACTATCAATTACATGCAAACCACACAGCACCAAGCCAAACCCGACCCCCCTTGGCCGCGGGTAAAAGCCCAACCCTCTCTCTCTCTCTCTCTCTCTCTCTCTCTCTCCCTTTCATATATATATATATATATATATATATATATATATATATATTATCCTATTTATAAAATCCTAACCCTACAATCATCCAGACCCTCCTCTTCTCATCTATACCTAGAGAGAGCCGCCACCGCAGCCAGAGAACCCCGCCAGGCCATCCAAACCAATCCCGACGACCGCGACCCCGCGCACTGCAGATTCCGACACGAGGTACCTTTATTCCGGAGTTGCTTCCCATCGACTCGCTCAACCAAACGCCGCCCTGTCTTCACAGATATGCTCACCCCTTAACCCTTTTCCATATCTGTGTGATAGCAGACCTCGAACAACGTGTACCCATAGGCGAAAATAGCGCCCAAGTTGGCACAAACAGACCAAATTTTGGGATCGCAGAAAACTGCGGTGACCACCCATGTTGCCGAGTTCGTATCTCCCACCACAGAGATCCGAATTCGATAGTTCTTTTTGGTATGTGTAGACCACTTGACCTAGTTTAATTTCTGTTAAATAACCATAGATTATTAACTGCTGTAGACAGAATTAATTTGTTAAAAACCCCGCGAACCCACTTTTTTCAGATTTTTAAAAGTTGTGAAACAGAGCGCGCCCCGCCAAACGGGACTGCCCCGCCGTGTACCAAGTATACCGAACGGTACACGTAGCATAACCGGACATGTAAAAATTTGTGAAAACTGATTCGGACGCGTGTGCGCACCGGAATCAGCCCGTATCCGCGGACACACCCCGTGTCTTATCTTTTGTGGAAGTTGCACGCATTTTGTGCACGCTCGTCAGATTGCGACGAAACTTGTGCCACTGGACTCGTGGTAACACGCTGGTCCTGTGACCCAATTTTCAAGTAATTCTGAGACAGTTGACCAAGTCGCCAATTGGCGGGCCCCATAGTTGACTTTTTGGACGAAATTATGTTCGACTCATCGGAATCCACATTTGGACATACCGTTAGGTTCGTATTGACATTTAGAGTTGTTTGAACTATAATTTGTCCCATTTAGAGACTGTTACCCTTAGCACGCTTTTCGGTGCAAAGTGGGCCACACGTGGACCCCACTTTTATTCAAAATTACCGTTTTGTCCCTGTGTCCAAATTGGACGAAAGGGAAGTGCTTTCTAGCTATTTTGCTTATTCTGGTAACGTTGGTGATGTTTATTTCAGCATCCGGAGACGTTCATTCTGAGGCCGTAGCTTCTGACTCTTGGTGTTGACATCGGGACATTACATTCTGCAGCTTTCTTGTCAGGCAAGATACCTTGCCAAATTACTTACAGTATTTTGCATGCTTAGTATATTTCTATATATTTATTGCATTTCTGTTTATTTATTGCATGTGTAGTTCCTTTCAGTCATTACTATATATTAGATATGTTGACACACACTTGACACTTAGTATCATAGAGGACAATCATTAGGTGTATGGGATTTCAACCACTCTGGTAAACCGTAGTATATAGTTCACACTACGGGCGTGTGTCGCGCTGGTCGCTACCCCCGCGGTATGTCGATTTTTGGAGTCTCGCTGGTCGCTACCCCTGCGGTATGTCAATTTCTGATGTCCATTGACGTGTGTGTGAGTTATGAGGTAGATCGAGTAGCCTACCCTTGCCCATACGTCGAAAAGTTGTCCTCATTGCATTCATATAGATTGTCTTGTACAGCGTACTTATTTATTTTCAAATATTATGCATGTTCACTGTATTCAAATTGGCTTGCTTCTATGTATCTTGTTATGTCCCTCTGAGGACCTGGTCCCTTGTCAGGTATAGACGACCAGGAGTATCTGCAGCAGTACGGGCCTGGACCTGATGCATTATTTTCTGTCGATGAGGTCTTACCTTCTGAGCATCGTTGATTATCTAGCAATGGATTCTTTTAGCTGATACACTTCTGTCTTCACATTATTTTATATTAGAGATTTTATACTCCTCTCTCATTTTAGTTTGGATATAGTCATTGGTAGTGGATTTGTCTCCACCCGACTATTATTTTGGATATTTCAGACTCCTTATTCTAGTTTAGTATTTCTTTTCTATGACTTGTTGTGTGGATGAGATTAGCATATTTGTGACTTGTATTAATATATATACCACATGTGAGTTTATATTCATATTACAGCGTACGTGTGTATTATGGTATCCATATATTGGAGTTGCCATATACATACGGCTGGCATGCTTACGTGTTCCTAGTCCTATGTATTTTGGGACTGGGGGGTGACAGCCGCCCCGCGCCGTCCACCCGGCGCGCGCGCCCGCGTATGCGCAGTCCCGTCGCCCCATCTTCACGGTATGATATCTCTCTCATCTCTTATTCTTTTCTCGAGCGGTTTATCCGTGTACGTTCACAACCTAACCCTCTAGGATTCCCTTCAAGCGGGAGGAGTTTTCGTGCCCTGGATTGGTCAAAAAATCGATAAAAAAATGGCCGAAAAACTGACAAAAAATAGTCCAAAATTTTAACACCATATCTTCATGTTCATGCCTAATTTGCCACCAACCCGTTTAATATTTTTAAAATCTAATTAAAGGATTTTTTCTCTATATAACCGAGAATTTAACTTTTCTTTTACTTTTATTAATTTTTTTTAATTGTTAAATTATTTGACCTCCAAAACGATCAAAAACTTGACATTTTAAAACTAAAATTTTGTGATACGGAGTGCGCCCCGCCAAACGGGACCGTCTCATCGCATATCAATTGTACCAAAAGACGCGTATGGTATATCCTGACATGTGGACTTTCACGGAAGTTGATTTGGACGTGTGTGCGCGTCGGAATCAACCCGTATCCGTAAAAAGTCCTAATACCGTCTTTTGTAAAATACTACCCTATTTTGTGTACGCTCATCAGAATACGATAAAACTTGCGCCATTGGATTTGTGGTATCACGCTGGTCCTGTGACCCAAGTTTCACGCAATTCTGAGATAGTTGACCAAGTTGTATATTCGCGGGTCCCGCGGGTTGACTTGAATGGCAAATTTGTGATCGGCTCACCGAAATCCAAAATTGGACATACTGTTGAGTTTGTATCGATGTTTATAATTTATTTGACCTATAATTTATCCTATTTAGAGACTTTTACCTCTGGTACGTATTTCGGTGCAAGGTGGGCCACATGTGGACCCTATTTTGACATAAAATGACCGTTTTGCCCCTGTGTCCAAATTGGACGAAAGGGTAATATTTTTTAGCTATCTTGCTTATTCTAATGTTGGTGATATTTATTTCAACATTCGGAGACGTTCATTTTGATGCCATAGTTTCTGATCCTTTGTACCTTACGTCTGGACGCTTACACTTTGCAACTTTCTTGCCATACAAGATACCTTGCCAAATTGCTTATAGTCCTTTTGAATGCTTATCATATTTTTATATATTCATTATATATGTGTTTTCTTTCACTCATAATTATATACTATATATGTTGACACACACTTGACACATAGTATCATGGGAGGGGAGGACAATCAGTAGGCGTATGGGCTACCCACTTTGGTAAACCGTAGTAACTAGCATGCACTACTGGATTTATGTTACGATGGTCGCTACCCTTACGGTATATCAGCTTATAGTGTCACGATGGTCGCTACCCTCGCGGTATGACGGCTGATGATGTTCATGGACGTGTGTGTGAGTTGTGAGATAGATAGAGTATCCTACACCTACCCATACGTCGAAAGGTTGTCCTCACTATACATTTTTATATAGATTATCTAGTACAACATACTTATATATTTTATGTCTATTATGCATATTTTACTGTATTCAATTGGCATGCTTCTATGTATCTTGTTACGTCCCTCTGAGGACCTGGTTTCTTTCCAGGTGTAGACGATCATGACTATTTGCAGGAGCACGGATCAGGACTTGCTACTCCATTCTCTTTCAAGGAGGCCTTCTCTTCGAGTCTCATTGTTCATTAGATGTACTTATGTAGTTTCTCTTATATTCTAGTTGGTAGTGGATTTGTCTCCACCCAACTACTTGTTCTTATCAAGCTTCTTATACTTGATTTAGTAACATAGTTTATTGGTTATTTGATTCTGTATATGAGATCTAGTTATGCCATGTGACTTGTGATAATATATATACCACATGTGAGTTAATATTCATTATACAACATACGTGTATATTATGGTATCCATATATTGGAGTTGCCATATACATACGGCTGGCATGCTTACATATTTCTAATCCTACATATTTTGGGACTGGGGCATGACATATTTTTGTGGTGGTCCATGCAGGTCGAGAGCATATTGTCTCGATTACGTTACTGTACCGAGTAAGCCTTCACATAGGATTAGAATATAGGATCTCATCCACTTATTTAATCACCTTTCTTGATTTTATTTAGTATTCTTATTTGATAACTTGCATTGCATCTTGCTTGATCCTTTCACAACATTAATCTTATCTTTTCTTTCGTGCTTGATAGGGGTTAAAAAGGTGACTTGTACTAGGTATATACACTCTATTATTCAATAATACTATTAGTTAAATCCTTGTAACTTTGGTAGTATGTCTCATATCCTAGTATCACATAGCCCTTTTGACCCATTAATGAAGTGCAATTAAATGATACCAACTATAGGCTTGCATAAGAAGATAGTGGTTATCTAGACTTAGAACTTAGAGGCCCATACCCTCATTTGGTCGACTATAGACTTAGACAAGAAGTTAGTACGGCAACTGTAGAGGCACAATACCGGTCTTCTTGGTGAACTTAAATTATTTTGTACCTTCCTTCATCATAATCCAGGGTACTTATATTTTTTGGACTACCTCTGCTTATGCTGCTATTTTATAGCCTAGTTTTGCAAGCTTATTCTTTTATCGAGCTTGTTCATGACATATGTGTTATTGGGGACGCCTACTAATACATTGTCTAAATCAGAATCAGTGTACTACGGTCTGATCAACCTTAATGCACTTGGTTCGCTCTTCGCATAACTACTTTACGTGGATTGAGATATAGTTGACTCAGCTTTTTAGACGAATATAATTGCCCTCTAGACATGTTCGAGCATATCGTATTGGTTTCATAACTGTACTGATACGAGTAAGCAAATAATAATTTACCAAAATAAGATTTTGATCCACAACTGCCCTGACAACTCTTTTTTTTTGAATTCTTTAATCGCCTTGAACCCCGTACTTGTATTCTATCACCTCCTCATTGTTTTTTGTCTTCCCCTATTTCGGAAAGACGAACGTTCGTGATTGGTATAAGTTTGATACACGGAGACTACTAGATATACCCCATAGGCCAATCACATTACCTTGTGACTATCTTTTGTAATTAAGGGCATACCACAATGTGATATATTTGGTGTTAAAACTTTTGAGGGTATGTTGATATTTTAACTAGATGGCATACCCACGATGCTAAGGGATGACACGAGTAGCAGTAGTAGTATTCTCTTTCCTATCACCATCTCGCCCCCTTGGGTTGCACATATTCTCTTCCATATTCATTCCTTATCCTATGCTAAATTCTTCCTATCGTAGTTGCATCTTTTCGTGCCATCATGAATTGTTGATTTACTTCAAACTCACCCTTATTTTGTTAGTTAAAACATAAATGGGTTAGTAATAATTAATAACTAAAAAAAAGATGAGTTCATAATGATAACCCTTATGTATATGCACTATAACAATATTTGTATTTTTTTTCTTTTTTTACCATGAGTAGAATCCTTTGGTCTAACATGAATTAGTTGGATTGTTGAAATAGTTCATACTTCTAATAGTTTTATAAAGTTAGTCAAGACCTTAATTGTTGCCCTAAAACTTAGACTAAGCTTAGGAAAGAGTTGAAGGCACTTGTTACGAACGGATGACTATGACAAAATATTGGCGAGGTAGCAACAGCTGCAGCTAGACCATTATAGTAGAGTAGTCGACTTATTTGCGGACATACTGGCCAGGTGGCATGGCAGTATTAGACTACGATACTTGATGGTTACAAAGAAAAATTATGGTTATGAGATTCTTGATAAGTATCCCAAAATTTTTGACCCAATAAATAAATTTGCCTTACAACCTAGACAATAGCCTCAAAAGACTTTGACTACTAGTAGAATTATTGTAAGTTGGATAGTGTAGACGAGTTAGAGGATAAAAGAATAGTGTATAGACAATAAGGAAGAAAAGTGTTAGGATAGCTGACCATAACCTTTTAGGAAGCACTACTAGCTAGCAATGAAGTGTTAATAGCTATAGTGGTTTATTATGAATATGAGTTAGTGTTAATTTTGAGGACGAAATTATTGTAAGTTGGGTAGAATATAAACCCCCTAAATTTTAAATTTTATTTTAAGTATTTTATTAAATTATTGAATTTCTTTATCGTATTTTTATAGTTAATTAAAAAATAAATTATATTAATTTAATAGAAAAATACTCATTTAGAAATTGCACAAAACTATTATTTTTATTTTATTTTATTTTAGGAATCCTTGTTAAAGGGGGATAGATTTATAGAATTTATTTTTCTGTATAAATATTTTTTTTGATTTATAACCCCATCCATATATGTAAATGTATATATATTAATAATATATAGTTATTAATAATATATAGATAATAATAATAATAATAATAATAATAATAATAATAATAGTAATAGTAATAATAATAATAGTAATAAAATAGCAATAATAATAATAATAATAAGTAATAATATATAGTTAATAATAATAAAAATAATAGTAATAATAATAATAATAATAAGTAATAGTAATAATAGTAATAATAATAAATAGTAATGGTAATAATAATAATAATAATAATAATAATAATAATAATAATAATAATAATACAAGAAAAGAAATAAAAAGAAAAGAAAAGAAAAGAAAAGAAAAGAAAACAAAGATAATGACTTAAACCTAATATAAAACCAAAACCTAAACAACTAACTAAAATCCAAACCCATTCCTAAACTACTCCCTTCAACCCAAAGAACTCCCAGACCCGCGACCCATCCCATCTCTCCCTCTCCATATATATATATATATATATATATATATATATATATATATATATACTCAAACCCTAACCCTACCCCAGCCCAGCGACCGACCCCCCGCCGACGACCTCCAGCCCACCGCCAGAGCCGTCGCCCCGCTCCGCCGGCGACCGCCGCCCCGCGCCCTCCGCCCCGCACGCGCACGTGTTCGCAGCCCCGTCGTCCCATCTTTACGGTATGATAGCTCTCCCATCTCTCGTCCTTTTCTCGAGCGGTTTATCCGTGTACGTTCACAACCTAACCTTCTAGGATTTTCTTCAAGCAGGACGAATTTTCGTGCCCTGGATTGGTCAAAAAATCACCAAAAAATGGCCGAAAAACTAACCAAAAATAGTCTAGAATTTTAACACCAAACTCCCATGTTCATGCCTAATTTGCCACCAACCCGTTTAATATTTTTAAAATCTAATTAAAAGGTTTTCTTCTCTATATAAGCGAGAATTTAACTAATCTTGTACTTTTTATTAATTTGTTTTAATTGTTAAATTATTCGACCTCTAAAACGACCAAAAATTTGACATTTTAAAACTAAAATTTTGTGATACGGAGTAGGCCCCGCCAAACGGGACCGCCTCGTTGTATACCAATTATACCGAAAGGCGTGTATCCTGACATGTGGGCTTTCACGGAAGTTGATTTGGATGTGTGTGCGCGTCAGAATCAACCCGTATCCGTAAAAAGTTCCCGTATCGCGACTTTTGCAAAATACCACCCCATTTTATATATGCTCGTCAGAATGCGACGAAACTTACGTCATTGAATTCGTGGTATTACGCTGGTCCTGTGATCCAAGTTTCACACGATTCTGAGATAGTTGACCAAGTCGCCTATTTGTAAGGTACATGTGGACCCCGCTTTGACCTGAAATTACCGTTTTGCCCATGTGTCCAAATTGGACGAAAGGGTAGTGTTTTTTAGCTATCTCGCTTATTTTGGGAACGTTGGTGAATTTTATTTTAGCATCCGGAGATGTTCATTCTGATGCCATAGTTTCTGATCCCTTGTGCCTGACGTCTGGACGCTTATACTTTGCAGTTCTCTTGTCAGGCAAGATACCTTGCCAAATTGCTTATAGTAATTTACATGCTTATCATATTTTTATATATTCATTATATATGTATTTTCTTTCAGTCATAATTATATACTATATATGTTGACACACACTTGATACATAGTATCTTGGGAGGGAAGGACAATCAGTAGGCGTATGGGCTACCCACTCTGGTAAACCGTAGTAACTAGCACACACTACGGGAGTTGTGTCGCGATGGTCGCTACCCTCGCGGTATGTCGGCTTATGGTGTCACGATGGTCGCTACCCTCGCGGTATGATGACTGATGATGTTCATGGACGTGTGTGTGAGTTGTGAGATAGATAGAGTATCCTACACCTACCCATACGTCGAAAGGTTGTCCTCACTATGCATTTTCATATAGATTGTCTAGTACAGCGTACTTATATATTTTTTGTCTATTATGCATGTTTACTGTATTCAATTGGCATGCTTCTATGTATCTTGTTACGTCCCTCTGAGGACCTGGTTCCTTTTCAGGTGTAGACGATCATGACTATTTGCAGGAGCACGGATCAGGACTTGCTACTCCATTCTCTTTCGAGGAGGCTTTCTCTTCGAGTCTCATTGTTCATTAGATGTACTTATGTGGTTTCTCTTATATTCTAGTTGGTAGTGGATTTGTCTCCACCCAACTACTTATTCTTATCAAGCATCTTATACTTGATTGAGTTACATAGTTTATTGGTTATTTTATTCTGTGGATGAGATCTAGTTATGCCATGTGACTTGTGACAATATATATACTACATGTGAGTTAATATTCATAATACAACGTACGTGTGTATTATGGTATCCATATATTGGAGTTGCCATATACATACGGCTGACATGCTTACGTATTCCTAGTCCTACGCATTTTGGGACTGGGGCATGACAATTAGCAAGTCTAATATATTATTTATGAATAATACGAAGAGTCAAACACAAATCTACCTGTCCGTGTCAAAATGTAACATGCTCAAAGCCCCGTGTCGGAGGGAAAATTTCCAAATCAACACATATTACCAAATTATTAGGATACGACCTACACGTATCCAATTGTGGACACGACACTAGTCTCAAATACACAAGTGCATGCCAATTGATCTATAGGACTAATTGACACACACAACAAATGTCAATATCGGAATTCCTCCAAAATTGACATTAAATGTACCATAACTTTCTCAATAGGCCTCCTATGAACACAAAACCAAATCCTATGGGTAGCCTATGCATATGGGTTGATTTCTCATGGTTAAATCTCTTATTTAGAACCTAAATTAAGGGGAAAAACTGAATTGTACCTATTGGGAGATGGATTCCCAATAAAACCTCCAAATGTGATAAAATTGGCCTTCAACTTGTAGCTCCTTGCTCCTCTTTGTAGATTCTTGCTTTCTTCTTCTAGATTCTTGCTCCACTAGTCTCCAATGGTGATTTGGAAAGTAATTGGGATAAAATTTGGTAGAAAAATGAAGTGGGAATGAAGGAATTTGGTTGAGAGAAATTCTAGATCTAGTTTGCAAATGAAAAGAGGAGAGAGAAATCTCCCCTCTTTAAATATAGGCCGGCCCCCCTTTTCCCTTTCTCAAGCTACTATGAAATATCCAATATATCCCTTGGGGCTTCTCATGAAAAAATAATTAAGGAGAAAAGCTTCTAGTCTAATGGTTTAATTAAATTAATCATCCTCCTAATCAATAGACTTTCTAGTTAGACTTAAATCTAACAATTAATATATGTTGGTCCATGAGTCTAAACTAAAGTAGTTAGATCCACTAACATAAGTCCAAAATAAATAACTAACATCTAACAACAATCAAATAATACAACAATAATTATTTATCAAGCACAATATTTAATTAATTATGAAATTACTAAAATATAATTTTTCTAGAAAATGTGGTAGTGACAGATCAATCTTAGAGAATACTCTGACTTCACTCAACTGATCAAACATGTCATCAATCCTTGGCAAGGGATACTTGTTCTTTACTGTCACTACATTCAACTGCCTATAGTCAATACATAGTTGGGTCAATCCATCCTTCTTCTTTACTAACACTGCCGGGGCTCCCCATGGTAACCCACTGGTACGAATAAATTTTTTTGCCTTCAACTCTTCAATATGCTGATATAACTGGTCAAGTTTAGAAGGTAACATCTGGTAAACCTTATGAGATATAGGCTTCATTCCTGGCATTAACTCTATACTGAACTCTACCTCACGAACCGGAGGCAATCCTGAAAGTTTTTTGGGAAAGACATCAATGAATTCATCAACTATCGTGGGTATCAGTTCTCCTTCCATTTCTACCACCGCAACTCCTTCTTCTTGCTAGCCTCTTGAAGACCTCACGAGCATGAACTCTTCCAAACCATGGATACGAAACACTACCAGAAAAAGTCAAATTAGCGACGTTAAAAAACATCGCTAAATGACAAAAAAATGTCGCTAATCACTTTTAGCGACGTAATTAGCGATATTTTACAGAAGTCGGAACCCAGCACGTCGCTGAAAGGAAAAACGTTGCTAAACGTCGTTATACAACATTTTTAGCGACTTAAATGTGTCGCTAAATTAGCGACGTTTAGCGACGCAGCGTCACTAATTAGGGACGTTGACTAAACCCCAGTGAAATTAATGACTTATATAGTGACGTTGACTAACGTCGCTAAACGTCGCTAATTAATGACTTATATAGCGACGTTACAGCGACGTCTTTAATGACCCGGCAATACTGCAATGTCAGCAATTTGTGACGTACAACAACATTTTTAGTGACATGTTTAGCGGCGTCCTTAGCTGCGGTCACCCACAGGTCGTCCACCAACAGAGCTGGAGCGGGCTGCGAGGAAATACCAGCCTCTCCAGCTATAGGTGCACTAGCAGTCGCCCGCTCACGCAGCCTAAGATACTCGGCCTAGAAAGGTTTAGAAACTCGATAATTGCCTAAGTTATATTAAAATTAACACAAAGTAAAGTAATACTTACATAGGTCTGCGAGGCCCTCTCATCAATAAAATTTTTGTCCTTGCGATGGGTGGCCAAGAAGACAGTCACCATATTTGCATCCTCACCCTTCTGTACCTATTAAAAATATATTATTTAGTACTAAACTTGAACATTTTTTCCTACTACCATTTTATCCTACTTACATTAAAATAATATATCTTAAATAAAAAATATACCAAAGGACGGAAATATTCCGTTATCGGAATCGAGCCATCACACCATTTGGCAGCATTCCGCCTAGCCGTCTTTGCCTTCTCAGACCTTTCCTTGTAGCTCGGATCGTCGAATCTAGTCCTCATCGCAGTCCACTGCTCAGGCGTGATACAACCTTGGATCGGTTTTCCAGCATGATCACGAGCCTTCTGGTCATCCAGAGCATCTCGGATAAGCTTGGTGGCAACGGTAGAAAACAGCCGCTCGATCAACTCGGTCCGGTACGGAGGATAGAAATATGTTTGCTACAATAAATAATTTAGTAAGTGAGCATCACAGATAAGTTATATAATATACATAAATTAAAAAATTTATTTAATATACTTTTACCTGGAAGTGCGCAAACCAGAATGCCCATCCTCTCCTCCGGAGCTTCAGAGTAGTTGATCCAAGGGCCACCGTAGTTGTTCCTCATAAATAGGCCCAGGCGTCTCAGAACCGACGATGGACGATATCTATATAGAGATAATTATTTTTATCAAAAAAGTCAATATATGATGAATAAAGAAATACACGATATATATGATGCTAAACCATATAATTGACTTACTTTGTACCGTCGGCCCAAATCTCGGTCCTCGTCTCCTCCAGAGGTGTGCATGGAGGATCTTGCTAATGTTGGGACAACATGGGCACGACCTCCTCGATATGCTCATTTGTCTCCATGGTTCCATCAGCAGGAGGAACGCTGGATGAGGGAGTACTATCATGCCTAGAACTACTCGTCCCAACAGTCGGAGATATGAGTGATCGATATACTGGAGTACTGGGCGACGATGATCCGAAACCAACATTAGGCAGTACCGGAGGAGCACTCTGTCTACCTCGGGACCTGCCAAATCCTCCGCATCGTCCTGTCATACATGATAACAACATATGATGAATATAGAAAAATACAAATATATAGTACATTCTAAAGTCAAAATGTGATGCATATCTCACAGCATTCTACAGTCAAAATATAAAACATATATTCGTTAAAATAGTATATTCTACAGTGAAAATATAGTTACATTCTATAGGCAATTTTTTTTAACTTCAATCATCTTCAGAAAATTTATCTTGTTCGCCTTCCTCATCCTCCTCTCCATCTTCTTCCTCCTCGTCCTCACTTTCATCTACTTCGTCTTCGTCTTTGTCTTCCTCTTCGGATAATTTTACATCTTCTACATTATTACTCGTATAATGAGTAACTTCCGTTGAGTCCACATCTACAATATTTGTTACAAGAGGTAGATCGTCCTCCTGATAAGTTATTTCGTTAATGTCAAAGGTATTTCTAGCTTTAGTCTTGCATACTGCCCACCAATCCGACCTCGCTGTCCCCCGTCTAGGATAAGTTGTGAAGTAAACGAGCTGAGCCTGACTTGATAGGACAAATGGTTCATAGCCTTGATATCTACGCTTGTAGTTTATATTCACAAGGCCATGCTTGTCAATCTTTCAACCTTGATCTTGAATCAGATCGAACCATTCATACTTGAATAGCACGATATTAGCAGGTTATGTGCCAAAATTATATGTAAACTCCACAATCTCTCGTAAGATGCCAAAGAAATCATTGCCTGGATCGACGTCTTTGTAGTTCGAAGATTTGATACACAAACAACTATTTTTCGTAGAATCAAGATCCGGAAAGCTCTCTAATAGGAGCATTTGTTGACTTGAACCTGAACCCATTCACACAGAAACTTGGCCATATTTTAACGGCAGTAATTGGTTCCTTGGCTAGAGTTCTAATAGATTCAGTCTCGGATGTTATTAGACGATCGACCTAAATACCAAAGTAGCGATAGTAAGTTATTTATTTTCCAAGTGCAGAATTAAAAAGTAATTACCAAGCATCTTACATATGTGCTCAACTAAGAAGGAAAATGGCATCTCATTTCTTGTTCTGCTTCTTCGTCTGTTATGTAGGGTCTAACCGACCTCAACTTATCATTATATGTGCTAAAAATAATGAAACAACTGCTGATTAGTAGCATAATAGTAGCTTATACTATTATATTGAGATAATGTAAACGTGGACGTATTAAGTACTTACCCGTCTAGCTTTTCTACTTCATCCTCGTCGCAATTGAGTAATATATACAACTGAGCAGCCCTTAACTCGTCGTCATTTAAATATCTCTTCTTCATTTTTTTTGAAGGCTTTCCGGACGCATTGAATACTTTGAGTATTGCATCATTAGATTTCTGATATCCATCGTCGTTTCTCGGAGCTTTCGTTCTATTAGTAGCAACATGCGGTTTGAAATACGTCGAGCAAAAGTTTGTAATCTCCTCGAGAACATAAGTTTCATAAATAGAGCCCTCAACCCGTGCCTTATTTTTTACCTTTCTCTTTAGGTGATTCAGATGCCGCTCGAAGGGGTACATCCACCGATAACCGACAGGACCACCAACACTGTCACGCCCCAGTCCCAAAATACGTAGGACTAGAAATATGTAATACGCCAGCCATATGTATACGAACTCCAATATATGGAAACCATATACACACGTACGATGTACATGAATATCCAATCCACCAGTGGTAATATATTGTCATAACAAGTGACACGCAATCTATATCTCATCCATACCACAAATGAATAGATAAATGAAAATAAATAACTGAATATCAAAGATGAGTATCAAAGTATGATAGTCGGATGGAAATAAATCCACTACAATTCGACTATACTAAAACTACTAAAGAGAGAAGAGAACCAACTCTAATGTAAGAATAAATGTCTCTAAAAGAATAGCAACTAGAATCTCTAAACAGCTGCAATGAATCACAGATAATCCGAAGGTAAGACCTCCTCAGTCTGATAAGAAGCGTCAGGTCCAGGTCCGTACTCCTGCAGATACTCCTGCTCGTCTATATCTAGAAAGGTACCAGGTCCTCAGAGGGACGTAACAAGATACATAATAACATGCCAATAAAGTACTGAAAAGTAAACATCTAATGGGTCGCCTAAACGTCTAAGTGAATGCAGTTTGATAACAACTTTCCCAACGCTTGGGCTATCTGGCCTAAAATAGGATTGGCATGGTTCTCTTGGAGATCTAGGGGCCTACAAAGCATGTCATCTTTTGAACGCCAAAGGCCGCCTGATAATATATAATATATAGTGGTTATCACCACTCGTCGCTCCGGCGGAGCGTCCGGGCGAACAAGGTGTAAACCCCCTGATTTTTCAGAATTTTTAAATTTGGATTTTTCATAATTTTCTGAATTTTTTGGGAATTTTCTGTAATTAAAATCAGGGTTTTAATTATTAAATGATTTTTAATTGATAATAAATAATATTAAAATATTATGAAAATAATATTAAAATATTATGAAAATAATATTTTTGGGTGTAAAATAAAAAACTGGACTTAGGGTAATTTTTCTGGAATATATTGGGCCCCGGACCTATTTTTAAATCACCTAAAAACTATTAATTATTTATTTAGTTATTTATTTATTTAATTATTTATTTAATTAAACCTAACCCAGCCCACCTAACCTAACCCAGCCCACCTAACCGGCCCAGCCCACCAAACCGGCCCAAACCCTCGGCCCAGCCCATTGGGCTACCGGGTCGGGTCGGGTCCACCCGCACCCGAACCTGCGTCGGTGACCCGTTCCCCTTTCTCCCCCCAGCCTGACCCGTTCCCCGCGTCCCCCGCCGGAGCCACCGCCTCCGGCCACTTGGCGCTCCGCCCGGCCACCCCGCCCGCTCCGCGCAACCTCGCCACGACCGCCCCTCCTCCGCCTCACCCGCCGCCTAGCCCGGCCACCCCAGCCTCCTTCTTCCCCTATATATACCCCTCTCCTCAGCCCCCTCCGATCATCTCTCCGCCGCCACTGCTCTGCCAAGCGCCGCCGCGCCGTGCCCGCCCTCGCCAGCGCCACCATGCCCCGCCGCCACCAAGCCGCCGCCGCCCGCAGCTCCCTCCTCCGCCCGACTCCTCTTCCCCACCAGCAGCAGCAGTCAGCAGCGGCCGCCCCGCCCGCCTCCGGCCGCCGTGCCCGCAGCGCCGCCTCCGCTCAGCCTCGCCGTGCCCGCAGTGCCACCCCCAGCTGCCCTCGACCGCCTCCGGCCTCCCCTCGTCGTCCTCCGGCAGCTACCACCCTAAACCCTAACCCTAGTTTTGGGTCGTGTCGGACACGTGTCGGACACAAGATAATTCGGGTTTTTTGGACCCTGTTCAGGTACGCGTATCTCCCTGCTCGTTTACCCATTTTTGATTCCGTCTTTTGTATCACGAACCCTGCGTGACCCTCTCGGTGCCCGTGCAACCCGCTCGGGGCATCGCGTCCTGTGGCGATCGCGAACCGCAATCCAAAAACAGGGAAAATAATGCCCCGATTCACCCTGGAACTGGGTACGCCCCGCCAAACGGGACGACTTGGTCGCGCGCGGTCTTCGCAGATATGTGCGCGTCATTGATACGGACGGGCGAGATTTTGCAGAAGCTGATTCGGATGTGCGTGCACACCGGAATCAGTACGTATCCGCGGACAACGCCCCGTATCCGATTTTTCTGAATCGTGCCCTAACTTTGTGTACACACATCGGATTGAAACAAAACTTGCGCCATCGGACTCGTTCCGATACGCTGGTCCTGTGACCCAAGTTTGGTTCGATTCTGAGAACGTTGACGAAATCGCGTGTCGTGGGTCCCACAGGCCCCACTCGACGGACGATTTTGTGATCGGCTCATCGAAATCTAATTTGAAAGTTCCGTTGGGTTCGTATCATTGTTCCTGACCTGTTGACACTAAGTTGGACAGATTTGGAGACCTTTGACCCTGACACATTTTTCGGTACAAAGTGGGCCCACATGTGGACCCCGTTTTGACCCAAAATTGTCATTTTTGCCCCTGTGTCCAAATTGAACGCAAGGACAGGCATTTCTAGCTATTTGATATCTTCTGAGCATGATGGTAATGGTTATTTCAGCATCCGAAGGCATATCTGGAAATTTCTCGAGAACAGAATTGTAGTTGGAATCCAAACATCAGGCAAGTACCTGCACTTCAAGTTTATTCTTTATATTATGATAATTAGTTCCTTGCTCTACTAGCACCATTGGATGATTACACTTAGTGTTAGAAATTTTGGATTTTATGTCTCAATTTTCGTGTCAGGAGGGAGAATACTATGAGGCATGTAGTTTACCCTTTCCCTCATGTCCTGACTGCTAGCTGTTGAGTACGCGACTGTACCATCAACTTGATACTCGATTATTCCTGACTGCTAGCCGTCTATGACGTGCCTGATTAGCCTTATAACCCCCTACATGCCAACTATGTATTCTAAATACACAATTTCACACATATAGTTTCTTTGTCTTGTTGCAGTTCCATTTTCTTGTCTCTTTATCTCCCTGTTTTACTCATATCCCTGATTTCTAGCAATTAACCCTTAGTTAATTTTACTACTTATTATGTATAATTTTTATCGTGATGCTTAGTCAGTTTTTTACTACTTGTCATAATTATTTAGTTTAAGCTTTGTTGTGTATCGGTACTTTGCTCCTTTCCTGACTAGATCCGTTGACATTTAGGCGATGATGAGGACTATGCCCCTACCTTTTGTGGCCCATATGGCG
The DNA here is from genome assembly GCA_036927795.1 of Iris macrosiphon. Taxonomy (NCBI): domain Eukaryota; kingdom Viridiplantae; phylum Streptophyta; class Magnoliopsida; order Asparagales; family Iridaceae; genus Iris; species Iris macrosiphon. The sequence continues at coordinate 115,503,122 of JAYESA010000002.1, forward strand.
TAGCAGATGATACTATTGAGGAGCCGGTTCCTACTCAGGAGACTACTTTTGAGGAGTAGTTAGCCAGTTAGTTAGTATTTTTCTTTCAGCATAGTACTCGGGTTTGTCCCCGATTTATCTTCTGGTTCTGTATTAAACTGTGGATTGGATGTCACAATTTGCCTTATGAAATCTTAGCATTACTATTTCCTGTTGTTATCCTTGCCTATTTATTCTTGTGAATGAGCTAGATTTTAAATTACCTGTGAATATGATCTAGACAGCGTACTACCGCCGACACTGCGGCGTAGGCTGGACGTACTCACGAACCGGTGCCCGATTCATCTGGGTACGGGTCCTGACACAAGGGAAAAGTGCAAAGTGCAAAGGAGCCCAAATGCCTTACTTGTTGTTCTTCCTACCCCATGCTCTAAGCATGTCACATCCATGATACGACAAAACCTCTAAATAACTGTCAGGTCTACTAGCATGCAAAGTTTATATTGGCAGTTATGCCTATCCGTCGCACGACCTATACGTACCAATGGCCAGCCGAGTACGCAAGTCTATGTCCTACATGTGACTCACACTGGTGTAAGAATAGTGTCATGGCCAATGAAACATAAGATGCCTCATGATAATGGGGTGGTCTCATAAAGTAGGTCCAATGCATATACATAACTAAAAATAGAACACGACGACGCCGTCGTTGCACCCAAGTTTCCTTGGACGCGCAGTTTATATAACAGTTAAAATATATGAACTAAAATAAACAGAAATAAAATATGTATGCATCATATGGAATATAAATACAGTACAATGGCAAGGTATACTTGCCTGGCAAGAAATCTATATGGTGTAAGCATCCAAATATCAAGGACACGGAATCAGGAAGTAAAGCCTCCGAACAAACATCTCCGGATGCTGAAATAGACATTACCAACATTTCTGGAATCAGCGAGATAGCTAAAAATCACTACCCTTTCGTCCAATTTGGACACATAGGCAAAACGATAATTTCGGATCAAAGTGGGGTCCACGTGTGGCCCACTTTGCACCGAAAAGCGTGCCAGGGGTAATTGTCTCTAAAAGGGACAAATTTTAGGTCAAACAAACTCTAAAAGTCAGTACGAACTCAACGGTATATCCAAATATGAATTCCGGTGAGCCGAACACAATTTTGCCCAAAAAGTCAACCGTGGGGCCCGCCAATTGGCGAATTGGTCAACTGTCTCAGAATTGCGTGAAAATTGGGTCACAGGACTAGTGCAATACCACGAGTCCAGTGGCGCAAGTTTCGTCACATTCTGACGAGCGTGCACTAAATGTGCAGGGCTTTGCAAAAGTTACGACACAGAAGATTTTCTGCGGGTACGGGCTGATTCTGACTCGCACACGCGTCCAAATTAGTTTCTGCAAAATCCGACATGTCTGGGTATATTGTGTGCACCTTTTGGTATACTTGGTATACGACGGGGCGGTCCCGTTTGGCGCGCGCCCTCCGTATCACAATTTCTGGAATTTAGGAAAAAGTATATTTTCGGGATTTTCTAACTAATTTAATTCTACACACAGCAATTAATAAATTATTATATTTAATAAAAAATAAACTAGGTCAAGTGCTCTTCGCATACCAAAAAGAAAAACTGAATTCAGATCTCTATGGTGGGAGATACGAATCCGTGAACATAGGTAGTTACCGCAATTTTTTGCGATCCCAAAAGTTGGCATTTTTTGCCAACTTGGTCGCTGTTTTCGACTATGTTTACGCGCTGTTCGAGGTCAACTAACATACAGATATGGAAGGGGGTTAAGTCGTGAACATACCAGTGAAGACGGGGTCGAGTTTGGTCGAGCGAGACACCGAAAAACAGGGCTTGAACATAAGTACGGTGCAGTAAATTTCTGCAGCGGGTTGTGTGCGGGGTCGCGGTCATCGGCGGGCGGTTGCTTGCGGGGAAATTCGGCGACGGCGGTGGTTGACGTCGGGCTGGCGGCGGTCGCAGCTCTGGGTCGAGGGTGGAGTATAGATAGTTTAGGGTTAGGGTTTGCGATGGTGGATATATATATAGATAGAGAAAGGGGGGAACCGAACTGCTCGCACGGGTCGGGGTGTTCGCGGAAGCCCTGTAGCTGCTGCTGCTGATATTTACTTAAGGGTGCTGGTTGGGGTTGTTAACGGGTAGTGGGTTTAAGGATTCTAGTGGGTTTGGGTTTATTAATAATCTATTATATTTACATAAGGATTCTAGTGGGTTTAGGTTTATTAATAATCCATTAAGGATTTATTTCTTTTTCTTTCTTATTTCTTTTTCTAATTACTATTTCTAATTTCTTTTCTTTTCTAATTTCTTTTTAATAACTCATTGCATATATATATATATATATATATATATATATATATATATATATATATATATATATATATATATATATGTAGAAAATTTTAGAAATTTGTATTAGTGCGTACAATTAATCTATCAACTATCCATAGGGTCTGCTATATGGAATAAATTAGGAAAAATTTATAATTGCTCCATAAATTTCCTAAATGCACCATCTCCTAAAATAAAATCAAATAATTCTATCCCTCCTAATTAGCTCATAATTACTATAATTCAATTCATAATTAATTAAAAGGTAAATACTATTTTTAGAATTAGGGATTTTACATTCTACCCAACTTATAAAAATTTTGTCCTCGAAATTAAAACTAAGCCACGATAGAATGTCAAGGATGGTATAAGATATAAATTAACAAAGTAATTTCATACCTTGGTCAGCAAATAGGTTAAGAAAAAGCTTGCGCATGTCGTCCTCGCGCTCCCAAGTAGATTCTCCTAGCGCGCCATGCCTCCATGCTACGCGAACCAAGGGAATAGACTGGTTCCTCAACACTTTCTCTCGACGGTCAAGGATTCCCGCGGGTTGCTTTTGGTATGACAAGCTCGGCCCAATGGTGATCTTCGAATGGTCAAGAATATGACTACTGTCTGCCATATATCGCCTGAGCTGTGACACATAGAATACGTTATGTACTCCCTCAAGTGAAGGTGGTAGCGCAAGTCGATATGCCACTTCTTCCACTCTCTATAGCACGTCAAATCGGCCAATATACCTTGGACTCAACTTGTCGCGCCCTCCGAAATGAATGGTGCCTCTGGTAGGGGATATCCTCAAGAAGACATGATCGCCCTCTTTGAACTCCAAGGGACGACGATGAAGGTCTACCCACTGCTTCTGCCTGTCTTGCACTGCTCGCAAGTGCCCTTGTATCTTCTTAACTGTCTCTTCGGTATTGACCACCAACTCTGGTCCCAGAATCTGACGTTCTCCCTCGTTACTCCAACACATAGAAGACCTATACTTTCTTCCATACAATGCTTCAAACGAAGCCATCTGAATACGCTTGATAGATATTGTTGTAAGAAAACTCCACAAGATATAGGTGGTCCTCCCATGATCCTCCAAAGTCTAACATATAAGCCCTCAACATATCCTCCAGTGTCTGAATAGTACGCTCTAACTTCCCATCTATCTGCGGGTGATAAGATGTACTGAACTTCAGACGAGTTCCAAGACTCTCTTGCATGCTCCTCCAAAAGTACGATATAAAGCGCGAATCCCTGTCTGATACAATGCTGACTGGTATGCCGTACAATCTCACGATCTGCCTCATATATAAGTTAGTCAAAGCTTCTGTAGACTCGCCAACTCTAAAAGGTAAGAAATGGGCTAACTTGGTGAGTCTATCTACTTTTACCCATACTGTATCTCTACCACTTGGACTCTTGGGAAGGCCCGTGACGAAGTCCATAGTGATGTGCTCCCACTTCCACTATGAAATTGGGAGTGGTTGTAATAATCTGCTCTTCTCTAGTGCTCCGTCTTTACTTGCTGACATACTAGACATTTAGCTACAAAGCGAGATCTCTCTCTTTTCATTCCATGCCACCAAAACTGCTGGCATAAGTCACGATACATCTTGGTGCCTCCAGGATGAATAGAATATATCGAACTATGAGCCTTTGTTATCAGCTCCTGTCGAATTTTTCCATTTGGAACATAAAGACGATCACCACATCGCTCATGAATACGCAATCTTGTCTGCTCTTCGGCCTCTGTCCTTTCTTTCAATCTCCTGAATCTGGCGTCTGTAGGCAAAGCAGCCTTGATCCTCTCTACTAGTGATGATTGTACTTGTAAGTTGGCTAGTGTCCCATATGCTCTGGGTAAAATTACTTCAATGCCAAGCTCTTGCAAGTCCTCCAATAATTCTCTCTATGCTGTCAAGAAATAAGTTGCTGGCTTCCGGCTTAACGCGTCTGCTACAACGTTAGCCTTTCCTGGGTGATAATATAGCTCTATTTCGAAATCTTTCATCAACTCGAGCCATTGACGTTGTCTTATATTTAACTCCTTCTGCGTGAAGACGTACTTGAGGCTTTTGTGGTCTGTATAGATCTTCACTCGTTCCCCATATAAGTAATATCTTCATAGCTTCAGAGCAAATACAACGGCTGCAAGTTCTAATTCATGAGTTGGATAATTCTTCTCATGCTCTCGTAACTGCCTAGATGCATATGCAATCACCTTGCCATGTTGCATCAATACGCATCCCAATCCTTTCCCCGATGCGTTATTGTAGATCACATAACCTCATGATCCTGATGGAATAGTCAATACTGGTGATGTAGTCAGTCGCTTCTTCAACTCTTCAAAAGTGGCTTGACACTCGTCGGTCCATATGAATTCTTGGTCCTTGCAAGTCAAACGAGTCATAGGTGCTGCTATCCTGGAGAAGTTCTCCACGAACCATCGGTAATATCCCGCAAGTCTAAGGAAACTTCTCACCTCCACTACTGATTTAGGAACAGGCCATGTCTCGACTGCCGAGTTCTTCCCTGGATCAACAGAAATACCATCTCCCGTAATGATATGCCCAAGAAATGAAACTCTGTCCAAAAAAAACTCATATTACTGAGCTTTACATATAACTGCTCTCTCCTCAAGGTCTCTAGAACAATCCGCAGGTGATTCTCATGCTCCTCGTGGCTCTTCGAATAGACAAATATATCATCTATGAAGACGATCATGAACTGGTCCAAATACTGGTGGAAGGTTCGATTCATTAAGTCCAGAAAGATAGCTGGAGCATTGGTCAATCCAAATGGCATGACCAAAAACTCGTAGTGTCCATACCTTGTCCTGAATGCGGTCTTCGGAATGTCCTGCTTCCATACCTTCACCTGGTGATATCCCGATCTTAAGTCTATCTTCGAGAACACCTTGGCTCCACTGAGTTGATCAAATAAGTCATCAATGCGTGGCAAGGGGTATTTATTCTTCACAGTCACTGCATTTAAGGCTTTGTAGTCAATGCACATACGCACTGACCCATCCTTCTTTGGTACAAACAACACTGGTGCTCCCCAGGGTGATGCACTCAGTCGGATAAAACCTTTCTTCTCTAGTTCTTTCAACTGTGCCTTCAGTTCATCCATCTCCTTCTTCGCCAATCTGTAAACATGCGATATTATGGGTGCTACTCCCGGTGCTAGTTTAATTGAAAACTCTACGTCTCTGTCTGGGGGTAGTCCTGGTAATTCCTCTGGAAAGACGTCTTAAAATTCTGAAATAATGGGGTGATAAACAACGTCGTCCATTGCGAGCTGCATACCATCAAGGATTTCTGTGGATCCTCGTGCAAACTCAAGTTCTGGCTGGCCAGGTACCTTAAAAGAATGCTTCCTCCAAAGCAATCGAAAAAAGCGTGGTACTTGCTTAGCCAATCTATTCCAAGCACAATATTAAAGGTTGGCATAGGAAGGACTAAGAGTCGGGCATTCATCTCTCTGCCACGTATCACTATAGGACACGATCTACAAATCCGACTAACAGGTACAACTCCTCCTCCGGTAAGAATTCTAACACAACTAGATAAAGGTGTAGAGGCAATATTGTGTTTGGCAATAAAACTAGATGATATCCGCGTCTTCCACAACTAGATAAAGGTCTAGTTATCTGCTGTGCTGGCTTCGGTGCTGGAAGCGCTAGTCTCTGTACTGGCGGAAGAAGTATCTGCTGCATTGGGCAATCTCTCTCCAGGTGCTGTCCGGAGCCACATCTCATATACTGACCCAAGCGGGTCCGACATTCTCTCAAAATGTATCTGCGTCTCCCACAATAATTACAGTGGGGCTTCTCCATATTATGGTACGGTCTTGCTCTGTGTTGGTACTGCTGTTGCTGAGCTAAAAAATGTCTGATAGGTCCTCCTTGTTGTGTCCTTACCGGTCCCTGCTGTGTCCTTGCTGATCCTTGTTGTGTCCTCAGCTGACCTCATTTTTCTCTGCTGATGGTTTCTTGCAATCTGGCTTCTGTCAGTAACTCGGCATAAGAGATCCGGGACTATAAGCTAGTGTAGTGTTGGAGCTCCTTAGTCAGTCCGCGATGTAACCTCTTAGCCTTAGCCAAGTTATCTGGTATCAAGGCAACGCCATATTTACTGAGACGACTAAACTCGGCATTATTTTCATCAACAGTTCGGTTCCCCTGCTCCAAGTGAAGAAACTGATCATACAATACATCTCTGACGGTGTCCGGGAAGTACTTTCTCTCAAAGCACTCCAAGAACTGCTCCCAAGTCTGGTATGTACCCAACTGGCGCTCCATAGATTCCCACCAGTGATGAGCATTACCATCTAGAAGCGTCCTTACACCTGTCATCCATAGGTCTGTAGGTAACTGCGATGCTTCCAATAGCTTCTGCATGTGGGTGATCTAGTTGGTAGTCTCCTCTGGGCTCTCAATGCCTTTGTACGGCTTTGGACCCATCTGAATAAAGTCTTTTACTGAACCAACTCTAGCTCAAGGTACTGGAACTAGTGCTTGAGCTGGTACAGTAGCCTGTGCAGCCATCCTCTCAAGTGCTGCCAGAAATTCTTGCCTCTGCTCTGCTGCTTGTTGCCTCTACTCTGCAGCTAGTGTGGCGGCCTATTGTCGATGTTCCTGCATTATCATCTGGAAAAATTAGAACAGCTGTGTCTGGCCATCCTGCGGTGTCGATGAAGCTGGAAGGTTCCCATTAGGTGAAGCGAGAAAATCAGATGGAATTGGATTGTGAGTCTGTCCATCTGGTACCGGGAGTCTAGGAATCGTTGAGGTCCCTCCTTGAGTCTGACCATTGACTCCTGAAGGTGTGTCGCCATCGGCGGCAGTACATCCATTTTGCGTATCCATATCTCTGCAGGTGATGTACGAAACGATTAGAAAAAGTACGAGAATCAAACATGATGCAAGTATTTAAATAGTATAGTTGAATGGAAGGATAAGTTTTAGTCAAGCATGGATGAGATCCTTATACTCTATTCCTATATGCAGGCTTGTTTGGTACAGTTACGTAACCAAGACAATATATTCTTGACCTGCATGGGCCACCACTAAAAATATGTCACGCCCCAGTCCCAAAATACGTAGGACTAGGAATACGTAACACGCCAGCCGTATATATACGAACTCCAATATATGAAAACCATATACACACGTACGCTGTACATGAATATCCAATCCACCAATGGTAATATACTGTCACAACAAGTCACACGCAATCTATATCTTATCCACATCACAAATAAATAGATAAATGGAAATAAATAACTGAATATCGAAGTTGAGTATCAAAGTATGATAGTCGGATGGAAACAAATCCACCGCAATTCTACTATACTAAAACTACTAAAGAGAGAAGAGAACCAACTCTAATGTAAGAATAAATGTCTCTAAAAAAATAGCAACTAGAATCTCTAAACAGCTACAATGAATCACAGATAATCCGAAGGGAAGACCTCCTCAGTCTGATAAGAAGCGTCAGGTCCAGGTCCGTACTTCTGCGGATACTCCTGCTCGTCTATATCTAGAAAGGTACCAGGTCCTCAGAGGGACATAACAAGATACATAATAACATGCCAATAAAGTACTGAAAAGTAAACATCCAATGGGTCGCCTAACCGTCTAAGTGAATGCAGTTTGAGAACAATTTTTCCAATGCTTGGGCTATCTGGCTTAAAATAGGATTGGCATAGTTCTCTTGGAGATCCAGGGGCCTACAAAGCATGTCGTCTTTTGAACGCCAGAGGCCGCCTGATAATATATAATATATAGTGGTTATCACCACCCGTCGCTCCGGCGGAGCGTCTGGGCGTACAAGGAAAAAGTGCAAAGGAGCCCAAATGCCTTACTTGTTGTTCTCCCTACCCCATGCTCTAAGCATGTCACATCCATGACACGATAAAACCTCTAAATAAATGACAGGTCTACTAGCATACAAAGTTTCTATTGGCAGTTATCCCTATCCATCGCACGACCTATACGTACCAGTAGCCAGCCGAGTACGCAAGTCCGTGTCCTACATGTGACTCACACTCATATAAGAATAGTGTCATGGCCAATAAAACATAAGATGCCTCATGATAATGGGGTGGTCTCATAAAGTAGGTCCAATGCATATACATAACTAAAAACAGAACACGACGACACCGTCGTTGCACCCAAGTTTCCTTGGACGCGCAATTTATATAATAGTTAAAATATGTGAACTAAAATAAACAGAAATAAAACATGTATGCATCATATGGAATATAAATACAGTACAATGGCAAGGTATACTTGTCTTGTAAGAAATCTATATGGTGTAAGCGTCCAAATATCAAGGACACGGAATCAGGAAGTAAAGCTTCCGAACAAACGTCTCTGGATGCTAAAATAGACATCATTAACATTTTCGGAATCAGCGAGATAGCTAGAAATCACTACCCTTTCATCCAATTTGGACACATGGGCAAAACGATAATTTTGGGTCAAAGTGGGGACCACGTGTGGCCCATTTTGCACCAAAAAGCGTGCTAGGGGTAACGGTCTCTAAAAGGACAAATTTTAGGTCAAACAAACTCTAAAAGTCAGTACAAACTCAACGGTATGTCCAAATATGGATTCCGGTGAGCCGAACACAATTTTGCCAAAAAAGTCAACCGTGGGGCCCGCCAATTGGCGACTTGGTCAACTGTATCAGAATTGCGTGAAAATTAGATCACAGGACCATTGCGATAACATGAGTCCAGTGGAGAAAGTTTTGTCGCATTCTGACGAGCGTGCACTAAATGTGCAGGACTTTTACAAAAGTTGTGACACAAGGGATTTTTTGCGGATACGGGCTGATTCCGACGCGCACAAGCGTCCAAATCAGTTTTCGCAAAAGCCCACATATTCGGGTATACTGTGCGCACCTTTTGGTAAACTTGGTACACGACGGGGCTGTACCGTTTGGCGGGGCGCTCCTTATCACAATTTCTAGAATTTGGGAAAAGTATATTTTTAGGGTTTTCTAACTAATTAATTCTACACACAGCAATTAATAAATTATTATATTTAATAAAAAATAAAGTAGGTCAAGTGGTCTTCGTATACCAAAAAGAAAAACCAAATTCGGATCTCTGTGGTGGAAGATACGAATCCGTTAAAATAGGTAGTTACCGCAGTTTTCTGTGATCCCAAAAGTTATTTTTTGCCAACTTGGTCGTTGTTTTTCCTAGGTTTATGCGCTGTTCGAGGTCAACTAACATACAGATATTAAAGGAGGTTAAGTCATGAATATACCGGTGAAGACGGGGTCGAGTTTGGTCGAGCGAGGGCACGAAAAACAGGGCTTGAACACAAGTACGTTGCAGTAAATTTTTGCAGCGCGGTCGTCGGCGGGCGGTTGCAGGCAGGGAACTCCGGCGATGGCGGTGGTTGACGTCGGGCTGGCGATGGTCGCAGCTCTGGGTCGAGGGTGGAGTATAGATAGTTTAGGGTTAGGGTTTGCGATGGTGGATATATATATATATATATATATATATATATATATATATATATATATATATATATATATATATATATATATATAGAGAGAGAGAGAGAGAGAGGGGGGGGAACCGTACTGCTCGCGCGGGTCGGGTGTTCGCGGAAGCCCTGTAGCTGCTGCTGCTGATATTTACTTAAGGATGCGGTTTGGGGTTGTTAACGGGTAGTGGTTTTAAGGATTCTAGTGGGTTTGGGTTTATTAATAATCCATTAAGGATTTATTTCTTTTTCTTTCTTATTTCTTTTTCTAATTACTATTTCTAATTTCTTTTCTTTTCTTTTCTAATTTCTTTTTAATAACTCATTGCATATATACACACACACACACACACACACACACACACACACACACATATATATATATATATATATATATATATATATATATATATATATGTAGAAAATTTTAGAAATTTATATTAGTGCGTACAATTAATCTATCAACTGTCCATAAGGTCTCCTACATGGAATAAATTAGGAAAAATTTATAATTTCTCCATAAATTCCCTAAATGCACCATCTTCTAAAATTAAATTAAATAAATTCTATCTCTCCTAATTAGCTCATAATTACTATAATTCAATTAAATAATTAATTAAAAGGTAAATACGATTTTTAGAATTAGGGGTTTTACAAACACGTGCCTCATAGGAAAGATTAATTGGCAAATGCTCCATAGAGTCGAAGAATCTAGGAGAAAACACCTTCTCGAGCTTACATAGTATTACCGCAATATCCTTCTCTTGCTTTTCTAGATGATCGACGAGTAACTTAGTACAACAAAGATCTCTGAAGAATATGCTGAGCTCTATCAATGGATCCCAAATGACCTGCGGTAAGAATTTCCGAAATACAATCGGAATTAACCTCTCCATGAAAACGTGACAATCGTGGCTCTTCATACCTGCCAGTTTGTTCTCCTTGAGGTCGACGCATCTTCTCAAGTTTGACACGTACCCGTCTGAAAACTTTAGACCCTGAATCCACCTACAAAGTCTCCCTTTATCCTCTTTCTCCAGTGAGAAAACTGATTTAGGTTGATTTAACTTTCTATTCCCCTCCTCTATCAAATACAATGCAGGACGTCTACATATTTCTTCTAAGTCAGACCTGGCCTTCGGATTATCTTTCGTCTTCCCCTTTACCTCCATTACAGTATTAATTGTGTTATCAAATACATTCTTCTCGATATGCATGACATCAAGGTTATGTCTAATCAGATTGGTGCTCCAATATGGCAGATCCCAGAATATACTCCTCTTCGTCCAGTTATGGGTGTGACCAAATCCGTTACACTTGTACCCCTTAACAGACTCTTCAATAGCACTTGGTAAATCTTTTACCTCTTCCTATATCGTGTATCCGGGCCACCTTAGCGGTGGATTGGCCTTCTCCACAACTTCTGCACGAAAAGCATTCCTGTTCCTCCGGTACGGATGATCCTTCGGCAGAAATTGTCGATGACAATCGAAGAAGCACGGTTTGCCTCCATGTTTCAAACGAAAAGCCTTAGTATGGTCCATGCAATACGGACATGAGAGACGACTATGGGTGCTCCATCCCGATAATATTCCATAGGCCAAAAAGTCGTTGATGGTCCACATAAGTGATGCCCTCATCTGAAAATTCTGCTTTCTAGAAACATCGTACGTGTTGGCACCTACTTTCCACAGCTGATTTAACTCATCTATCAAAGGCTGTAAAAACACATCGATGTTCCTCTTTGGATTGTTCGAACCCGGGATAATAACAGTTAGGAACATATACGGAGTCTTTATGCACATCCAAGGCGGTAGATTGTACGGAGTAACGGTCACAGGCCAACACGAATACTGGGAGCCCGAAAGTCCGAATGGGGTAAAACCGTCAGAGGAGAGCCCCAATCTGACATTATGCAAATCCGAAGCAAAATCTGGATACTCTCGATCAAAGTGCTTCCATGCTTCTCCATCGGATGGATGATCCAATACTCCTTCGATCTGTTTTTGCCTGTGCCAACTCATGTTTTCTGCAGTCTCCTTAACCATAAACAACCGCTGCAACCGCGGCGTCAAAGACAAGTAGTGCATCGAATCGGTAGGCTTCCTTGCACCGACAGACTTTTTTCTAACATTGGCCTTGTAGCGATCAGTACCACAGAATCTGTACGCATCTTCATCCTTGTCGTCTTTGTAGTACAACATGCACCTGTTGCGACATGCATCGATTTTCTCATATTCCATCCAGAGTGATCTCACCATCCTCTTAGATCGATAGAAATTTTTAGGCAACTTTGCACCCTCGGGCAAGATCTCTATAATCAAATCGATCAGTCAATTATAGCATTCTTGCGACATGTTAAAATCGAACTTGATGCTCAATAATCTTGTAACCACCTCCAACGGTGAATGATCCTCACAACCATGATATAGTAGAGTCCTTGCATTCTCCAGCAACTCCATAAACTTTGCAGCATCGGCATTCGATGCCTCCTCAGCTGCATCATAATTGTCCAGATTGAAACTAGGTCCTGCCGTATCATAATTTTTCGAATTGAAACTAGGCCCCGCCGCATCATAAACCATGTTCACCCACCCGTCATCGTAAGCATCGTGGTCGTGGACATCCATATACAGCTCCACATAAGGCTCCGACTTCGATGCTAGAGATACAATTTCTCCGTGCGCGGTCTATTGATAGTAATTTGGCGTAAAGCCCTTCGAGTATAAATGATATATGACTTCCACTTCTGGATGATATTTTCTGTTGCGACATCTCACACACGGACACTTAATTTTGGTATCGTCCATGTACTAAGAGAACACCGTAACGAACTGCAGGAACTGCTGTACACCCTCAATAAATTTATCCCGCACACCGCATATGTCATCAGGATGACGGTTGTACATCCACGAACGATGATGCAGATAGTAATTCATATCTATTTCTAGATACTTCTACAAAAATGACAATATGTATCATATAAATTATTACATACAGTGGTTTATCACCTAACTTCATAACTTAACCGTACTATAAAAATCATAACTGATATAATACATACTTTCATTTATCAAAGTCTAAAATAAGCAATATTCAAAATAACTAACCATTTAAACTAACACATACACCTATCAACTAACAGTCATCAAGTATTAACTTACCTACAAACTGAGAACAATACCCAACTAACATGTAACACTAACCACCCTTTAACATATAACTTAACATTTACTAACAATTGACACTACATCATGGCCTCTAATTCTAATACCAAACTAAAAGTCATATCTAATTATCATACTCCTACAACTAACTGACACTAACCTTCACCATATACTAACCATCATCAATCATCTAACTAACTAACTAACTAACCTGATTGAACATCAGTGCACAATCCTCACTGAGTTCAGTCCACACCGTCCACTGGACCGAACTTTCCAACCTAATCAATTTCTTACCTTAACCCAAATTTGTGGCAAACCCGATCCCCCAATATTACTTAATTACATTTGCCTACAACTGTGCAGGCCCGAAGACTACCAAGAGCAGATGTGCACACCAGGCACATCACCTACTGATCAACAATACCCCCAATAGCAGTAAGTATGTGGTTATTGCAACATCCACTGTTATATGCTCATCATGACTGCACTCATCTCCTGTCCACCCCCACAGCAGTTGGCACTACTGTTGTAGCTCCCCTCAATCTTAGTTAATATTCCCTCCCTCTAAGCTCCATCATACACACAGTACATTACTCCCTTATACACACTCCAACAACCATAACATAGTCACTAAATGATTAGGACTTCACAGGATACCCCTTCCTCATCTCTTATATACATAGTATACAACAAGATACACCTAGTATAAAACATAGCTAAAGAATATATATATATATATATATATATATATATATATATATATATATATATATATAGGTGATAAACCACTAGTTGATAGTATTGAATAAAATAGACGTATAGGAATTAATCCTGATCAAAAACCCTAACCCTAACCCCAGGTCAAAAAACCTAACCCTAACCATAACCATAGGTCCTGATCAGTGTCTGTGTCAGTGTGTGTGTGTGTGTATGTATGTGTGTCGTGTATGTGTCAGTGTCAGTGTGTGTGTGTGTGTGTGTATGTGTGTCATGTGTGTCTATCAGTGTCTGTGTGTGTGTGTCGTGTCTGTCAAGTGTGTGTGTTGTGTCAGTGTCACATGTGTGTCCTATGAGAGTGAGAGAGAGAGAGAGAGAGAGAGAGAGCGTTAGGGTTTACCTAGAGCTCGAGGAGGAGGAGGGGGATGCCGGAGTAGCCGCCGCCGTGGAGAGCCGGTCGCCGGAGAGGGGGGGTGGGGGAAATCGAAAGTTTTTTAAAACTTCCGAAAATTTCGACAGATGGGGGAAAAGAAAACTGAGCTCTAATTAACCAAAATTTAGCGACGTTTAACGACGTCAAATAAAAACGTCGCTAAAATAAACTTTAGCGACGTCATAGACGTCGCTAAACACGTTGCTAAATATTTTTAATATATACGTCGCTAAATACGTCGCTAAATGTCGCTAAATTAGACATATTAGCGAGGTTTAGTGACCTTAATTGAACTTATAGCGACTAATCTTTTAAATCTTAATAAAAGTCGCTAAACGTCGCTAAATGTCGTCATTTAGCGACGTCTAGCGACATTTTTATATGGAGTCGCTAATTTATCTTTCATTAGCGACGTTTCCTTTGACGTCGCTAAAATGCATCGCTAATCCCGCTTTTTCTAGTAGTGAAATAACACTCTACCCCTATGACAATCTATCGTAGCATGACTGTCTCTCAGCCAATCCATGCCCAAGATAACATCAAAGTTACCCATAGAAAACTCAATCAACTTCGCACGTAATAGATATTCACACACTCCGACTGGACAGTCTAGGCACACCCTACTAACTCCTACAAGTCCATTACTAGTGAGTATATTTGGCCTCTTTGGTAACGCCTCGAACTCCAATCCAACACGTGTCATAAATTATACAGATACAAATAAATATGAAGCTCCTGAATCAATTATTACTATAGCAGGAAAATATATGACATAAATATTACCTACCACCACGTCACCCAATGCCAAAGCCTCCTCCAATGACAAGGTGAATGCCTTCCCTTGGCCTTGTCGAGCTCCTTGCTGCTGCCTTTCCTGAAGGCTCTGTCGCAGTCTCTGTTGTCCTTGCTGTTGTTGTTGGTGCCGATGCTGATTATACATCTTAGCCTGCATCGGTAATGGTCGCTGAGCAAATGGTCTGACCGCCAATGATGGCTCTCCATGCTGCACTGCTCTTGGTGCTGGTAATACAGGAAAATGGGTAATGGTCCCCCTAACCTCTGCATCAATGGACATGTAGCAACCCTATATCGGGGCTACCTTATTTCAGGCACAACCCATTTTTTGCTCTATAATCACTCATAGTATGGCCTCCCTTGCCACAATACGTACAGCCTGTTGATGCTGACTAGCTCCGTTGTTGCTGGTGCATCAGTTGTTGTTGCCAACCAGGTATTGTTACTATTGAAACTACCGCTCTTTGAGGTGCTGTGTCACGAATATGAGCGCCATAAGATGGTGCTGACGTTCGGGGTGATGCTCCTCCTCCAATGTTTTGTGTATGAGACCTCTTCTGGCCTCCTGTCCTCGATGTCATCATTTGAAAAGTGAGTTTGTGCCTCCAGGTTGCCACTAATACGTCATCAAAAGTCTGATAATTGTGCCCCTCTACCAACTGTAGAATCTCCAGATGAAGTCCTTGTTGGAACCTCATTGTCCTATCTGGCTCTATTGCCACCATCATTGGTGCAAATCTACTAAGTCGGCAAAATTCTGCTGCGTAGCCGTCCATAATTCTTCTAGACTGCTTGAGATTGATAAACCTTTGCTGCAACTCAAACTGGGCTATGACTCCAAAATACTTCATTCTGAACCAAATCCTAAAATCATTCCAAGAAATAGGCCGCCTCCAAAGTACGATTGTGTGTTGATTATCTTACCCTCAATGCGGTAACCATCAAGAATAAGTATCCCTTGCCTAGGATCGATGACTTGTTCGAGCTTAGTGGAGCAGCGGTGTTTTTCAAGATTAATTTACAGTCAGGTTATCACCAGATTAGAGTCAGAGAGCAGGATATACCCAAGACGACGTTCAGATCAAGATATGGCCATTGGGAGTTTCTAGTGATGTCCTTTGGAGCAACTAATGCGCCAGCAGTGTTTATGCATCTCATGAATTATATTTTTATGCCATACTTAGAAAAGTTTGTGATAGTATTCATTTACGACATTTTGGTGTACAGTCGAAGTGAAGCAGAGCACAAGCAGCATCTTCGCGCAGTTCTTCAAGTCCTTTGAGAATATTAGTTATATGTCAAGTTCAGCAAGTATGAGTTCTGGCTTGATCGTATTTTATACGTAGGGCATATTATTGTTAAAAAAGGAGTTAAAGTGGATCCCTAGAAGATAGAAGCCGTTGAGACATGGTCTGTTCCCCGGATAGTAGCAGAAGTTCGTAGTTTCCTTGGGTTAGCAGGGTACTACCGAAGATTTGTGTCAGACTTTGCTAGAATTTTCGTGCTCTTAACACAGTTGAAAAAGAAGGATATGCGTTTTGATTGGATAGATGAATATCAAACCTCCTTCGAGAAGCTCAAACAGAAGTTGATTACGGCACATATTTTGACTCTTACAGATGGGTTAGGTGGGTTCACCGTATATTGTGATGAGTCAGGCAAAGGATTGAGATGTGTTCTTATGCAACATGACAAGGTTATAGCTTATGTATCTCGGAAGCTACGAGATTATGAGAAGAATTATCCGACGAACGACTTAGAGTTAGCAACAGTAGTGTTTGCGCTCAAACTTTGGAGACATTATCTATATGGAGATCGAGTAGAAATTTTTACTGATCACAAGAGTTTGAAGTATGTTGGAGACAACATCTATATGGAGATCGAGTAGAAATTTTTACTGATCATAAGAGTTTGGAGTATGTTTTTACCCAGAAGGATCTCAACATAAGGCAGAGAAGGTGGCTGGAGCTGATGATAAACTATGACCTTGACCTTTAGTATCATCCTGGGAAGGCCAATGTCAAAGCCGATGCTTTGAGCCAAAGGGAAGAAGTTTATTTCTTTATGGTACATCGAGATATTTTAGAAGATCTTCAGGAGATGGACATAGAAGTAGTATTACTTGGTAACACAGCTTTAATAGCTGGTCTGCGAGTTCAGTACAGTATAGTGGAGAGAATCAAGGTGTCACAAGCAACAGATGTCAGGCTTCAGCGACTCAGAGCAGAGTGCGAGGCAGGATGTAGACCAGAACTGAGCGTTCACAGTGACGGAACTCTTCATTTTAGGAATTGGCTTTGTGTACCTAATGGAGACATTCGTCGCAAGATTATGTCGGAGGTCCATGGTTCACAATATTCAGTGCATCACGGAGGAACAAAGATGTATAGGAACATTCGTCAGCATTTTTGGTGGAATGGAATAAAGAGGGAGATAGTTCAGTTTGTCTCATGATGTTTGGTCTATCAACAAGTTAAAGCTGAGCATCAAAGAACCGCAGGACTTCTTTAACCTTTACCAATTTTGGATTAGAAGTGATAACATGTCACCATAGATTTCGTGTCAGGACTTCCTAGATCCCTAGTTGGCAGAGATATTATTTGGGTAATAGTGGTGTCACGCCCCAGTCTTGAATTACGTAGGACTAGGAATACATAACATGCCCAGCCGTATGTATACGTACTCCAATATATGGAAACCATATACACACGTACGCTGTAAATGAATATGCAATCCATCAGTGATGATATACTGTCACAACAAGTCACATACAATCTATATCTCATCCACAGCACGAATACTCAGTAGGGATAAAGAGCTGAAAATATAACTGGATAACTAAGTATGTATTGAGTCTGATAGTCAGGTGGAAACAAATCCACAATAAAAGAATTCTACGAAAAAGCAACAAAATCTCTAAACAGTGGCAGAAGATCTGGTATGGTCCCGCTCTTTGCTGATACTGTTGTTGTTGAGCTAAAGGACGTCTGATAGGTCCTCCTTGTTGTGTCCTGACCGGTCCTTACTGTATCCTTGCTGATCCTTGTTGTGCCCTCAGTTGACCCTCTTTGCCTCTGCTGATAGTTTCTTGCTATCTGGCTTCGGTTAGTAGTTCAGCATAAGAGATTCGGGACTGGGAGCTTGTATAGTGTTGGAGCTCCTGAGTCAGTCCACGATGAAATCTCTTAGCCTTGGTCAAGTCATCTGGTATCAAAGCAACGCCATATTTACTAAGACGGCTAAATTCAGCATCATACTCGTCTACTGTTTGGTTTCCCCGCTCAAGGTGTAGAAACTGATCATATAATGCATCTCTGACAGTGTCCGGAAAGTACTTTCTTTCAAAGCATTCCAGGAATTGCTTCCATGTTTGGTAAGTTCCCAGCTGGCGCTCCATGGATTTCCACTAGTGATGGGCATTATTATCTAGAAGCGTCATCACACCCGTCATCCATAGTTCTGTAGGTAGCTGTGATGCTTCTAATAACTTTCGAGTGTGAGTGATCCAGTTGGTAGTTTCTTCTGGACTCTCAGTACCTTTGTACGTCCTTGGACCCATTTGTACAAAGTCTTTTACTGAACCAACTCTAGCTCGAGGTTCTAGAGCTAGTACTTGAGCTGGTACAGCAGCCTGTGCATCCATCCTTTCAAGTGCTGCCAGAAATTCTTGTCGTTGCTCAGCTGCCTGTTGCCTCTATTCCTGCATCATCATCAAGAAGAATTGGAACAGTTGAGTCTGGCCGTCCTGCGGTGTTGATGAGGCTGGAAGGGTCCCATTAGGTGGAATGGGAAAGTTAGATAGAGCTGGATTAGGAATCTGTCCATCTGGTCCTGAAAGTCTAGGGTTCGTTGTAGTTCCTCCCTGAGTCTGACTATTGACTCCAGGAGTTGTGTCACCATCAGTGATAGTACATTCTTTCTGCATATCCATCTTTCTGCAGTTAATGTACACAATTATTTAGGCAAGTATGGGAATCGAACAGGATATGAGTATTAAATAGGATGTAGAAGTATAAAATATGCTGGAGAGTTAGCCGCGTAAAACATAGCTTCAGAGCTAGTTGCGTAGAGCAGGGATCCAAGGAAGTTTGGCGTAAAGTAAAGATTTCAAATTGTCAACGTAAAACATAGTTCAAGATTTATCCGCATAAAGGTCTATGCGTAAAATTTGCGTAGATTTATGCGTAAAACGTTCTGCGTATAAATCTGAGCGTAACTACTGTGTTCGCAAAATTCTTTGCGTAAAGTATAGCATACTTGGCAGCGTAAAGTCGTACAAGAAACTTTTCGTTTTCCTTGGATGAATTTGTCAGAAACCTGACATCTGACAAAAGTACCGCACGGTAATCGAGAGGACGGCTGTGATAATGAATTGCACAGAAACCCAGGTTTTGTCGTCTAATGATATAGACAAAATCAAATACTTATGTCAAAGGCTGTTGCTGCACAGGGCTCGGAGCATATCCCTGCATTAAATACAAAAAATTGGTTTCTTATTAACTAAGATAGTGACAAATACGCTTATCATCATCCTTATATTTACGCCTGATCAAACTAATTTACGCTGGGTTCAGGGATCATCAGGTTTACGCTGGGTATTCACCTATGTCATGTCATACGCAGATTTCAGAAAGACTAAGGGATTGTGGAAAAATAGTTTGTTATAACTGCAGCATAAGGTATACCTAACTATGGCGCAAAGATTGGTAATCTTCTGCAGCATAAAATATATGCCAACAAGAGTAAAGGATCTGTGGCATAAAATAAAAATATAGGATAGTTGGAAAGATGAATGAGGTTTAAGTCAAGTGTGGATGAGATTCTTAAAATCTTTTCCTATATGCAGGCTTGTTTGGCACAGTTACGTAACCAAGACAATATATTCAGGACCTGCATGGGCCACCACCAAAAATATGTCACGCCCCAGTCCCGAATTACGTAGGACTAGGAATACATAACACGTCCAGCCGTATGTATACGAACTCCAATATATGGAAACCATATACACATGTACGCTGCAAATGAATATGCAATCCATCAGTGATGATATACTGTCACAACGAGTCACACATAATCTATATCTCATCCACAGCACAAATACTCAGTAGGGATAAAGAGCTAAAAATATAACTGGATAACTAAGTATGTATTGAGTCTGATAGTCAGGTGGAAATAAATCCACTACAAAAGAATTATGCGAAAAAAGCAACAAAATCTCTAAACAGTGGCAGAAGATCACAGGTACTCTGAGGGTAAGATCTCCTCAGCCTGGTAAGTAGCATCCGGTCCAGGCCCATACTCCTGAGGATACTCCTGCTCGTCCATATCTGGAAAGGGACCAGGTCCTCAGAGGGACATAACAAGATACATAAAAGCATGCCGATAAGTACTGAAATATAAACATCCATCGGGTCGCCTAACCATCTAAGTGAATGCAGTTGAGGACAACTTTGAGTGTAACAGGTCCTCAAAGGGACATAACAAGATACATAAAAATATGCCGATAAGTACTGAAATATAAACATCCATCGGGTCGCCTAACCATCTAAGTGAATGCAGTTGAGGACAACTTTGAGTGTAAGAGAAAGTGTAGGCTAGACATATGCCGACGTAATTCACCAATCGTGACAACTGGCTAGTATATGCCACATATGCCCCCCAACCAAGGGGCACACTGTAAACAAGAATGAAAACTACATAAGAAAGTGGGTGTCCCGTACACTTAAGAGTCGTCCTCCCCGTCCCAATGATCTATGCATGTTGCCTCCACCATATGCTAAAACCCTAAATAACTGCCAGGTCTACTAGCATACAAAATTTTTATCAGCAGTTATTTCTAACGCACGGCCATACGTACAGGAGGCCATCTCTGTCACGCTGTCCGTGATCTATATGAGACACACACTCGTGTAAACCACTGTGTCATGGTTAATGAACCTATTGATTCTCCTTAATACTGGGTGGTCTCATAATTAGGTCCATTAATCTACAAAATATACATCTATATAGGCAGATTTAAACATGTATGTAACAATTTGAAAGGTAAACAACAGTATTATGGTAAGGTATACTTGTCGAGTAAAGTCCTGTAAAGTGCACGTCCAAAGGTTGTTAAATTGTGATAAGAAGGAGGTGTTATTGTTTTGGAATTTGTAATTATATATAGGAATATGAGGCGGTAGAATTTACTTAATGGTTAAGAAATTTATTGCTGTTGTTTTCTTCTTATTGGTTTAGGTGTGCAGCTGAGGATATTTCCTAAAGTGTGGTGGAATAAGAAACTTACACGTGTAAAAGAGCAAGGCAAAGCAAAGTTGAGTTTTGCTTCTGCTGATGATACTATACGCGGGGAAGAAAGTATACGCAGGGATGAAAGGAAGAGTTTTACATAGGGTAAAATAGGCGGTGGTTTAATTACTGCTGCTGCTGCAGTGGTTTACGCTGGGTAGTCTTATACGCGTCAGAGGAAAAATAGAAAGCGGCGAAGAGTTATACGCATGATTTTGGTTTTACGCACAGAAAACTGAAGAGTCTACGTTGGGTACACTGCTGCTTTATTATACACGCGGAAGTGGTTTTGTGCGTAGAGAAAGGAATTTAGGCGGATTGGGTTTTTACGCATGAAAGAGTTCCTGCGGGATTTTTGCTAAACGAGTTTTACGCATGGATGATTAACGGGTTATGGTTTGGTATAATAGGAATTTCTAATTTTCTCTTCTTTTCCTTATTATTTATACTTAATAAAGAATTTAAATAATAACTAATACGGTTTTCAGGAATGTGGGTTTACATTCTATTCAACTTATAAAAATTTCGTCCTCGAAATTAAAACTAAGCCAAGGTAGAAAGTCAAGAATGGTATAAGATATAAATTAACAAAGTAATTCATACCTTGGCCTATAAATAGGTTCGGAAAATGTTCTCGCATGTCATCCTCGCATCCCAAGCATATTCTTCTGGTGAGCCATGCCTCCATGCCACACGGACCAAGGAAATAGACTGGTTTCTTAATATCTTCTCTCGACGATCAATGATTCCTACGGGTTGCTCTTGATATGTTAAGCTTGGCCCAACGGTAATTTCCGAATGGTCAAGGAAATGACTGTTATCTGCTACATATCACCTGAGCTGTGATACATGAAATACATCATGCACTCCCTCAAGTGAAGGTGGTAACACAAGTCGATATGCCACTTCTCCCATTCTTTCTAGTACATTAAATGGTCCAATATACCTTGGACTCAATTTGCTGTGCCCTCTGAACCGAATGGTGCCTCTAGTAGGTGATATCCTTAAGAAGACATGATCGCCCTCTTTAAATTCTAAGGGACGACGATGAAGATCTGCCCATTGCTTCTGCCTATCTTGCGCTCTTCGCAAGTGTCCTTGTATTTTCTTGACAGTCTCAACAGTATTAATTACTAGCTCTGGTCCCAGGATTTGACGTTCTCCCATATCACTCCAACATACAGGAGATCTATACTTCCTCCCATATAATGCTTCAAATGGAGCTATCTGGATGCTTGCCTGATAGCTATTGTTGTAAGAAAACTCCACAGATGTAGGTGGTCCTCCCATGATCCCCCAAAGTCTAACATATAAGCCCTTAACATATCTTCTAATGTCTGGATAGTACGTTCTGACTGCCTATCTGTTTGAGGGTGATAAGAAGTACTGAACTTCAGATGAGTTCCAAGGCTTTCTTGCATACTTCTCCAAAAATGTGATGTAAAGTGCGAATCTCTGTCTGATATAATGTTGACTGGAATACCGTAAAATCTCACGATCTGCCTCATATATAAGTCAGCTAAAGCTTCTGTAGATTGGCCAACTCTAAAAGGTAAAAAATATGCTGACTTGGTAAGTCAGTCTACTATTACCCGTACTGCATTTTACCACTTGGACTCTTGGGAAAGCCCGTTACAAAGTCCATAGTGATATGCTCCCATTTCCAATCTGGAATCGGAAGTGGTTGTAATAATCCTGCCGTTCGTTGGTGCTCTGCTTTTACTTGTTGACATACCAAGCATTTAGCTACAGATCGAGCTATCTCCCTTTTTATCCCATGCCACCATAAATGTTCTCGTAAGTCGCGATACATCTTGGTGCCTCCAGGATGAATAGAATATATCGAACTATGAGCTTCTGTCATTAGTTCCTGTCGAATCTCTCCATTTGGAACATAAAGATGATTACCACATCGTAATATCCCGTCATCATGGATGTGCAGTCCTGTCTGCTCTCCAGCCTCTGTTCTTTCTTTTAATCTTTTGAATCTGGCGTCTGTAGGTAATGCTGCCTTGATTCTCTCTACTAGGGATGATTGTATTTGCATGTTGGCTAGTGTCCCATCTGCTCCGGGAATTATTACTTCAATGCCAAGGCTTTGCAAGTCTTTCAATAATTCATTTTGTGTTGTTAGGAAATAAGCTGCTGGCTTTCGGTAATGGGTGATAATGTAACTCTATCTCGAAATCTTTCATTAATTTAAGCCATCGACGTTGCCTCATATTTAATTCTTTCTAAGTGAAGACATATTTGAGGCTTTTGTGGTCTGTATAGATTTCCACCCGTTCTCCATATAAGTAATGTCTCCATAGCTTCAGAGCAAATACAACTGCCGCAAGTTCCAAGTCATGAGTTGGATAATTCTTCTCATGTACTCGTAATTTCCTAGATGCATATGCAATCACCTTACCATGCTGTATCAACACGCATCCCAAGTCTTTCCCTGATGCGTCACTATAGATCACATATCTTCCTGATCCTGATAGAATAGTTAATACTGGTATTGTAGTCAATCGCTTCTTCAATTCCTCGAAAGTGGCTTGACACTCGTTAGTCCATATGAACTCTTGATCTTTACAAGTCAACCGAGTCATAGGAATTGCTATCCTTGAGAAGTTCTCCACGAAATTTCGGTAATATCCCGCAAGTCCAAGGAAACTTCTTACTTCTGCTGCTGAAGTAGGAACAGGCCATGTCTCGACTGCCGAGATCTTTTCTGGATCAACAGAAATACCGTCTCCCGTGATAACATGTCCAAGAAATGAGACTCTGTCCAAGAAGAACTCACATTTACTGAGTTTCGCAAATAATTGCTCTCTTCTTAAAATCTCTAGAACAATTCGCAGGTGTTTCTCGTGCTCTTCGTGGTTCTTTGAATAGATGAGTATATCATTTATGAAGATGACCACGAACTGGTCCAAATACTGGTGGAAGACTCGATGCATTAAGTCCATAAAGATAGCTGGTGCATTGGTCAGTCCAAATGGCATGACCAAAAATTCATAATGCCCATATCTTGTCCGGAATGCGGTCTTCGAAATGTCCTCCTTCCGTACCTTCACCTGGTGATATCCCGATCTCAAATCTATCTTTGAGAACATCTTGGCTCCACTAAGCTGATCAAATAGGTCATTAATGCGTGGTAGTGGATATTTATTCTTCACTGTTACTGCATTCAAGTATCTATAATCGATGCACATACGTACTGACCCATCCTTCTTTGGTACAAATAACACTGGTGCTCCCCAGGGTGATGCACTTGGTTGGATGAAACCTTTCTCTTCTAGTTCCTTCAATTGTGTTTTTAATTCATCCATTTCCTTCTTTGCCAGTCTATAAACATGTGATGCTATGGGTGCTGCTCCCGGCGTCAATTCAATTAAGAATTTTACGTCTCTATCTGGAGGTAGTCCTGGTAATTCCTCTGGAAAAACGTCTTAGAATTCTGAAATAATGGGATGATAGACAACGTCTTCCATTGCGAGCTGTATACCATCAAGTATTTATGTGGATCCTCGTGCAATCTTAAGTTCAGGCTGGCCTGGTACCTTGAAAAGAATGCTTCCTCCAAAGCAATCAAAGAAAGCATGGTACTTGCTCAGCCAGTCCATTCCAAGCACAATATCAAAAGTAGGCATAGGAAGGACTTGGAGTCGGGCATTTATCTCTCTGCCATGTATCGCTATAGGACATGATCTACAAATTCTACTAATAGGTACTACTCCTCCGGTAAGAATTCTAACATAACTAGGTAAAGGTGTAGTGGTAATGTTGTGTTTGGCAATAAAACTAGATGATATGAATGAATGGGTGGCTCCCGTATCAAATAATGTCACAGCAGGAAAAGTAAAAACAAGAGTGATACCTGCTATGACATCAATCTCTTGATCCATGTTATCTATTTCCATAGCAAAAGCTTGCCCATTCCTTTGTGGCTGTCCATGATTAGCCCTCATGTACTGATCTTCCTGGGTAGGTAGTGGTGGCCTTTACTGAAATCCTCCTGCTGCTGGAGGTCGAGGTGCTCCTGGTCTAGCCATCTGTTGAACTGGCTTTGGTGCTGGAAATGCTAGCCTCTGTGCTGGCGGGGGAAGTGTTGATGTTTGTTGCATAGGACAGTCTTTCAATATATGCTGTCCAGAACCACATCTCATACACTGTCCTAGACGAGCTCGACAGTCTCTTCTAATATGTCCATGTTTGCTACAATGATGGCAAAGGGGTATCTCTGGGATCTGGTATGGTCCCGCTCTTTGTAGGTACTGTTGTTGCTGAGCTAAAGGACGTCTGATAGGTCCTCCTTGTTGTGTCCTGACCGGTCCTTGCTGTATCCTTGCTGATCCCTGTTGTGCCCTCAGCTGACCCTCTTTGCCTCTGCTAATAGTTTCTTGCAATCTGGCTTCGGTTAGTAGTTCAGCATAAGAGATTCGGGACTGGGAACTTGTATAGTGTTGGAGCTCCTGAGTCAGTCCACGATAAAACCTCTTAGCCTTGGTCAATTCATCTGGTATCAAAGCAACGCCATATTTACTAAGGCAGCTAAATTCAGCATCATACTCGTCTACTGTTCGGTTTCCCTGCTCTAGGTGGAGAAACTGATCATATAATGCATCTCTGACAGTGTCCGAAAAGTACTTTCTTTCAAAGCATTCCAGGAATTGCTCCCATGTCTGGCAAGTTCCCATCTAAAGCTCCATGGATTCCCACCAGTGATGGGTATTATCATCTAGAAGCGTCCTCACACCTGTCATCCACAGTTCTGTAGGTAGCTGTGATACTTCTAATAACTTCCGAGTGTGAGTGATCCAGTTGGTAGTTTCTTCTGGACTCTCAGTACCTTTGTACGTCCTTGGACCCATTTGTATAAAGTCTTTTACTGAACCAACTCTAGCTCGAGGTTCTGGAGCTAGTACTTGAGCTGGTACAACAGCCTGTGCAACCATCCTTTCAAGTGCTGCCAGAAATTCTTGTCGTTGCTCAGCTGCCTGTTGCCTCTGTTCCTGCATCATCATCTGGAAAAATTGGAACAATTGAGTCTGGCCGTCCTGCGTGTTGATGAGGCTGGAAGGGTCCCATTAGGTGGAATGGGAAAGTTAGATAGAGCTGGATTAGGAATCTGTCCATCTGGTCCTGAAAGTCTAGGGTTCGTTGCAGTTCCTCCCTGAGTCTGACTATTGACTCCAGGAGTTGTGTCACCATCAGGGCTAGTACATTCTTTCTGCATATCCATATTTCTGCAGTTAATGTACACAATCGTTTAGGCAAGTATGGGAATCGAACAGGATATGAGTATTAAATAGGATGTAGAAGTATGAAATACGCTGGAGAGTTAGCCGCGTAAAATATAGCTTCAGAGCTAGCTGCGTAGAGCAGGGCTCCAAGGAAGTTTGGCATAAAGTA
Organism: Iris macrosiphon; assembly: GCA_036927795.1. Classification (NCBI taxonomy): domain Eukaryota; kingdom Viridiplantae; phylum Streptophyta; class Magnoliopsida; order Asparagales; family Iridaceae; genus Iris; species Iris macrosiphon. Next base: position 115,529,783 of record JAYESA010000002.1, read on the forward strand.
AAGATTTCAAATTGTCAACGTAAAACATAGTTCAAGATTTATCCGCATAAAGGTCTATGCGTAAAATCTGTGTATATTTATGCGTAAAAAGTTTTGCGCATAAATTTGAGCGTAACTTCTGTGTTCGTAAAATTCTCTACGTAAAGTATAGCATACTTGGCAGCGTAAAGTCATACAAGAAACTTTTCGTTTTCCTTGGATGAATTTGTCAGAAACTTGACATCTGACAAAAGTACCCCACGGTAATCGAGAGGACGGCTATGATGATGAATTGAACAGAAATCCGGGTTTTGTTGTCTAATGATATAGACAAAATCAAATACTTATGTCAAAGGCTGTTGCTGCACAGGGCTCGAAGCATATCCCTGCATTAAATGCAAAAAGATTGGTTTCTTAATGACTAAGATAGTGACAAATATGCTTATCATCATCCTTATATTTACGCCTGATCAAACTATTTTACGCTGGGTTCAGGGATCATCAGGTTTACGCTGGGTATTCACCTATGTCATGTCATATGCAGATTTCAGAAAGACTAAGGGATTGTGGAAAAATAGTTTGTTATAACTGCAGCGTAAGGTATACCTAACTATGGCACAAAAATTGGTAATCTCCTGCAGCATAAAATATATGCCAACAAGAGTAAAGGATCTGTGGCGTAAAATAAAAATATAGGATAGTTGGAAAGATGAATGAGGTTTTAGTCAAGTGTGGATGAGATCCTTAAAATCTTTTCCTATATGCAGGCTTGTTTGGCACAGTTACGTAACCAAGACAATATATTCATGACCTGCATGGGCCACCACCAAAAATATGTCACACCTCAGTCCCGAATTACGTAGGACTAGGAATACGTAACACGCCCAGCCGTATGTATACGAACTCCAATATATGGAAACCATATACACACGTATGTTGTAAATGAATATACAATCCATCAGTGATGATATACTGTCACAACAAGTCACACACAATCTATATCTCATCCACAGCACAAATACTCAGTAGGGATAAGAGCTGAAAATATAACTGGATAACTAAGTATGTATTGAGTCTGATAGTCAGGTGGAAACAAATCCACTACAAAAGAATTATACGAAAAAGCAACAAAATCTCTAAACAGTGGCAGAAGATCACAGGTACTCTGAGGGTAAGATCTCCTCAGCCTGGTAAGTAGCATCCAGTCCAGGCCCATACTCCTGAGGATACTCCTGCTCGTTCATATCTGGAAAGGGACCAGGTCCTCAGATGGACATAACAAGATACATAAAATCATGCCGATAAGTACTAAAATATAAACATCCATCGGGTCGCCTAACCATCTAAGTGAATGCAGTTGAGGACAACTTTGAGTATAAGAGAAAGTGTAGGCTAGACATATGCTGACATAATTCACCAATCGTGACAACTGGCTAATATATGCCACATATGCCCCCCAACCCAGGGGCGCACTGTAAACAAGAATGAAAACTATATAAGAAAGTGGGTGTCCCGTACACTTAAGAGCCGTCCTCCCCGTCCCAATGATCTATGCATGTTGCCTCCACCACATGATAATACCCTAAATAACTGCCAAGTCTATGTTTGTGGTATTAAACGAAAGAATGAAATATGTTATTTCAATGACAGGGTTTGTGCGAAACCCGCGCCCTTTGGTTTACAAACAAACTTGTACAGTGTAATCCTATGCGAGGATGTGGGAGTACAATTTATTTAATCTGGGTAGATAATTGCTATAGGTGTCTGATCTGCGGTCGATCACTTTAGCCTTTGGACTGCGCGATGTTAAAGAAGTGCCGTGGAAGACAGGTAGTAGCTTCGAAGGTTGCAGGGGAGGGTGGATGCACAATGCCGACGTCGTCGATCCCCGCTCTTTGCCTGAGCCCCGGGTACTCTCTCTCTCTCTCTCTCTCTTCTCTCTTCGATCTGGATCTGATATTGGTTTCTTTACCAATTTTTTCGACCTTGATCTGATATTGGTTTCTTTACCAATTTTTCCGACCTTGTTCTCCATTGATAGGGGCCTCTATTTATAGAGTCTTTGGTGACAGTGACTACTCCGTTGGTGTAGCAACCGAGAAGTGGAAAGTACAGCACCCTATTACACAACGGTTAAAGTAACCAATGCCTACGTATAGATGATCTTTTGAATGAGCGGGTGACGCGGGTCCAACTAAGGGGACACAATGCGTACAATTGCTACTAAGATCACGGCGTAAAAGCCACATAGGTAGGTATCCATTATGTAAAAGGGGTTGGCGTAGAAGCCAAATGTCCGTCACCATGGCATAGAAGCCGAGCAGGCATAGAAGACGAACAGGCATAGAAGCCGAGTTGGCATGGAAGCCGGGTAGTCGTAGAGACTAAGAGGGCGTTGAAGCCGGATGGGCGTTGAAGCTGAGTGGTCCTAGAGGCCGGATGGGCGTAGAAACCGAGCGGTCATAGAGGCCGAGAGGGCGTTGAAGCCGGATGGGCGTAGAAGCCGAGCGGTCATAGAGGCCGAGAGGGCGTTGAAGCCGGATGGGCGTAGAAGCCGAGTGGTCCTAGAGGCCGGATGGGCGTAGAAACCGAGCGGTCATAGAGGCCGAGAGGGCATTGAAGCCGGATGGGCACAGATCCTGAATGGGCGTAGAAGCCGCTGCGTACCGTGCTGATGTGGACGCCTTTAGCCGGAATTACGGCTTTTGAAGATATAATCAAATCTCTTGCAGAGATTTGCCATCATCTTATGTATTAAATGTGGAGGCGTGTTTTGAAGGTCTGCACCCCTTCTGTGCACCTGTCGCAGAGACGTGCCTTGAGAGAAACTGTCACCGCTCTGTGCAATTAGACGTGGAGACGTGCCTTTAATCCCGTACGAAGTGCAGCTTTTGACGTGGCAGGCGGTTTGTCCGCTGCGGATCGTAAAACCGCTCATGTTTGCCTGTGTAAAATAGGGCAGCGTATTCCCTTATACGCAGAAGAGCGGTTTATGCGGAGGGGACTCCAGTAAGCGACGGTTCGGTGATCTTTTAACTAAATCCTCTGCATTAAATGCAGAGATCCGCCATCATTCTGTGGTGCGCGTCCCGAGGGGCCTGCCGTCATTTCCAGCCGTCGTCTCGGTGGTCGTGCAGCACTTTTTGTCAGGAGTCAGAGGTCAGATTCACTGCGTGACTTGACAGGTTTATTTCGGGGAAGACGAAGCGTTCCTCGTACGCTATAACGCTGCTTCGAGAGCGGATGAGTTTTACGCCATAGAGGCGATGGAGAACTCTTTTTACGCTGGAGCGGCCTGGACGTACTGCACTTACGCTGATGGTCCTGTGAGCTTTATTCTTCACGCTGGAAAAAGCTCTATTGTAGGCTTGATGGCTCTGGAGGCCTTCGTTCACGCTGCTCTGCATTAAGAGGCTGCGTAGTTCATCCCAGCGTATTTTTTATGCTTCTACAAGACCCCCTTCAGAGCTTTTAAATTCCTTAGAATTTGAAACGCTTTGAATGAAGCATGAACGGCCCCTCGTAACTCGAAACGTTTCTGAATGGAGCGTTAAAACGGTCGGTACAGACTTTATGGCAGATTTATTGGGGACCGCTGTGACCTCTTTCGCCTATAAAAGGCTGGGGGAGTTAGCCTGTTCTCCCCACATCTTCATCCCCACGCAGAGATGATCGCCGGAGTTCGCCGGGTCAATTTGAGGAAGAAGGAGATCATGTTCTTCCAGCGTGTAAGGAGCCAAAAAAGACGACATCTTCGAGCAAGTGTTCACTACAACGATGGATCATGAAAGGATATCTTAGCCTCCTTTGCTCGGGATAATCAGCAACTTTGTATGGCGTTGCCCCAGGAGAGAGGAAGGGTCATTTTTGACCACATAGCTTGCAAGATGTATTTCTTCTCCTTAGATCCCCGCGGACGAGATTAGACAAACCGTAATCTATCGTCCCCGATTGAGCTGGGTGGAAGACCCCTCAGCTGGATTGGCCATGGCGAATGGAGGATCTTTTTGTTCATTACTGTGGAAGTAAATGAACCGCCATGGAAGAAGAGGAAGACGTGCACCCCTGCGAGAACCCGGCAGAACAGGCTCTTGGTGCTGTCTCCAGACGATGACGAGGGAGCCCTTTGTAGAAGGGATTTCCCTCATATGTAATCATGACAAAAAATGAAATAAAAATCCTTGTAGATTGGATTTTCCTCATATGTAATCATGATTTTAATCTTTAATAAAATCGTCTTTTCTTCGTATGATCATCTTGCCATACGTTGTTGTGAAGTCTGAATATGTGCAGCTTTAACACGTCTGAATCTGTACGCCAACTCTGTAGAAAGAGTGTTAGGTCCTGTCCTTTACGCATAGCGAGTAGTCCATAGAACGCTGTAGAGCATCTTGAACATTTTTTGAACTGTCCTGTTGCTAGGACTGAGGAACCGCGTAGAGCTCTGAACTTCTGATGGACAGAATTTTTGTTCAGTCTTCGTCTTCAAGAGTGACTTCTCGAAAATCCCTTGGAACAGGGTCAAGGAATGGCTGTCAAAACTGAGTTGCCATCTTTTGATAGACGAGATATTCAGACTGGAGTCTGGATGAACCTCCAATTGACCCGAGAAGAGTAATTTCTCAATGTTTGAACTCTTGTATGTTTTGGGTACTTGGGATATGTTGAGGCCAAGGAGGAGTATCTTCTGTGTGAACTCCTAGCAATTGACCGCTTTGGGGACTGTTCAAATATATGGAAAGTCGTGGAGCGAGAAATCATCAGTTTGTGGCCTCCGGGCGTAAAACACCGTTGAGCGTGGAATCGTAGACTTGTGGTTCCTGTGCGTGAAGTCATGGGTTTGTGGCCTCTCGAGCATAAAAGCTACTGAGCACAAAGGCATCCGGGCCAAAACTTGACTTGTAGCTGTCGAACGTAAAGTTGTGGATTCGTAGCCGTCGAGCGTAGAAAGCTCCTTTAGCGTAGAACTGTTTATCTGTAGCTCCTGAAAAGAAAGTTTCTCCGAGCGTGAAGTTTTGTGGGTCTGTTGCTTCGGGGAGTAAACTGAGCGCCACCGAGCATGAGATCATCGATTTTGGTATCTGCTGAGCGTAAAGTCGTAGATTCGTGGCCTCTCGAGCGTAAAAGCTACTGAGCACAAAGGCATCCTGGCGTAGAACCATAGACTTACAGCTTGCGAGCGTAAAAACCGTAGATCTGTAGCCGTCGAGCGTAGAAAGCCCCTTAGCATAGGAACCGCTGAACCGTCTTGCACGAAAAAACTTTTCAAATTTTGCTGACTGTCTGTCTTTGAAGGTTAGTGGGCTGACGTAGCATCCAATCATAACTCGTCATTTAATTTGCGAGATTTGGTTAGGGTCTCGAGGAGTCCGTCTGAGGATTCGAGGAGTCGGCCCAAACTCTATATATATCCCAAGTTTTCTGAGAGAAAAACTTTTTATCCATCTTCTGCGAAAGAGAGTTTTTGACTGTTTTGAGTTTTTCTCCGTTCCCTCTCCGAGCACTTCGAGTCTTCAGAAATGGCGTCGAAACAGACCCCCTCCGCTAAGGGAAAGAGTATAGGTTCCTCTTCTCATCCTTCTGTCCCAGCGAGGGAGTCCTCGGTCGGTCAAGGCGAACTTCCTTCTGAGCGAAGCGTCCCGCCGACGAGCAGTGCACCCGGTCTTAGAGGTAGAGCCTTCGGGGTGACAACACGACGAAAAATCCTTCGCACACGTTGAACGTGACCGCGCTAGGTCGTCTTCTGTGCTGATAGCCTCTTTTGAGGAAGATGATGCACGGAGACGTTTTCATCTTTTACGCCCATATTTCTAATGTGCCAGCGTAAAGACTCCACATTTTCGTACTCCTGAGCGTGAAAGCTCTGGCTACCGAAAATTGGGGTATATCGTAAACTTTGAGTTTTACGCTTGTGGGAGGGGGGCCTCTGGCGTAAAAATAGCTCATGTTTGAACAATCCTGCGTAGAGCACAGACTGTTGTTTCTTTGGTCCGTATGTTTCGTGCAAGACTTGCAATAACATATTTTCCTTGCACTTTTGCAGTTGACGTAGGTGAGTCTCCACTGGCCGAGGTAATGGGCTCCGCTGCTGGGATGCTGCACTCGAATTACCTGGAGGATCTGTCCTACGTGGTATTTTCTATCTCCGGGCCGCAGTACCCTGAAGGAAGGAGGCTCTTGATATCAGCTCAGGGCGAGCGAATGCTGCTGAGCATGATCAACGGGGAGCCCCTGACTTATATAGACGGGGAGCAGTACATAAAGCCGACTTTCCTCTTTGGGGATATGATCGACAAACGGTCCCAGACGAAGCCTAAGAGGGAGCCCTGGGTTTTTCCAGCCGAGAATTTGGTTTTGTACCTACCCACAATGCCGAGGGATTATCCCATCTCGCCTTTCTTCCACGCGACGCATCCCAGGCAGATGTCGTGGATGCTGACTCCTGATCTTCACGGCAAGACGGGGAAGATCTTTCATCTGAAAGGAGCTGATCAGGGGTCATTCGTCAGTCGCCCTTCCGGCGTCGTGACGTTGTTCAGAGGACTGTGCCCGGGCAGTGTCCCTAGTGAAGACAGCTCGGTGGTCCAGCCGGTTCAATTGCCGACTTTCTGTAATGACTTCATGGGGCGAGGCGGGGTATATCCCAAGGAGAATCCTCGGTGCAGTGGGTGGATTGCCCCAACAAACTCCCGATGGATATGCCTAGTCGACTAGGCTTTGAAGCACTTTCGGAGAGAGCTGGAGGGCATAGGACTATATGCTGCTGTGGGTGCGACTAGCGTCGGGTTGCCTCCGAACCCTAATTTGTTCCTGGCGCTGATGGAGCGGTACATTCCGCTCACTGGGACTTTTGCCACTCCACTGGGGGAGATGGGATTGGCGCTCCACGAGATGGCAGTTGTCTCGAGACTGCCGATGGAGGATACCCCATACGAAGAGTATGTTCCCACCAACCGGGAGTTGGGGGACTTGGACCCTCGGGTGGCGGAAGTATATCAGGAGCTGATCTGTCAATACTTCGCGTGCACCACTTTTTATAACGAGCCCTCTGACTTGGCTCATACCACCAAGTGGATGTCCTACTTCTTCTTCCACCGAGCTAGGGCCGCCAGGTCGGAGAAAGCCTCGGGGGGCAAGAATGAGCCCGTGAACTGTATGGGCGTACTTAATGCCCAGGTCGTGGTGGCTCTTATGGAGGAGGCTGGAGCTCCGGATCAGATTCTCGCCGAGGGGGTAGGAAAGTACCCTGAAGGCACCAAGGCCTGTAGTTACTTGAGGCGCTGTCGCAGGCCTCTGTCCAAGGAAGCCCAGTTGGCTGGTTTCCTCTTCATATGGCTGCGTTTGGTAGTAGTGCCTGGTACTGCGTCCGCGGACCGCATTCACCGGAACATTCTATGGCCGGCAGTGCGCCTGGTGTTTGGGGCAAGACTGGGCTTGCTTCCCGCCATGGTGTGCCGCATACAGGTTGGTTTGAGGGCCATAACTGATGGGTTGCTTGTTGACGAAGCTCGGCGTGAGAGTTTTCCCAGGGTGGAATTACCATACCTATATTTGATGGGGTGGTTAATTCTCCACAATCCTCGGGTTATGTCTCCTGGCTCCGGTAGCAGTTCGGAGAGTATGTTCTTGTTGAACTACAAGAATTCCTCCTGGAACGTGACCACAGTCTTATACTGTCGGCTGGTGTTGAACCTCAGCCACGGCTGGAAGCTCCTCTGTACTCCCCCTTCTGTACATTACAATCAATCAGGGACGAGGCTGGAGGATTCAGGTGGAGAGAAGACTGATCTCTCTCCGGAAGCTTTTTATTGGCTGGTCTGTATTAGACCATCCCATCTGCTGTACAGGAGCGAAGATCACTGCTTCTTCGAGCCCTACTTGCCTAGTCGGTTTGCCAGGCAGTTTGGGTACGACCAGTTGCATGTGGGCAATGCCGTTACCAGCTTCAGGTCCCGGGGTGGACTCATTGATGGAGCTAGAGGGTGGCGATATTTTATCATGGGTTGTACGAGAGCAACCTTCATTGTGCCGGTGGTAACAATCTCCACGGAGCTTCGGATTCTTCATTCTTATGCCCAGTTCTACGTGGCGATTAACACCTTCCATCGTGACTTTGATATGCGTGGAAGTTTCAGGGTGCCTTCCCCCATGCCTGGGGGAAGAGTTGACGTCCCTTCGGTCTCTCCGGACAAGGATGAGGAGACTGGCCCTCCAGATGAGCCTCTGGTGTCGATGTCGAGGTGTGAAGTGCCTCTGCCCGCGGGGGCTTTGGTGGTCTCTTTTGGGAAGCGACGGGCCTCTGCTCTGAAGGAAGTTTCTCTTCGTAAGAGGAGGAAGGAGACTGTCGCTCGTCCTCTCCGCATTCTTGGCGTTGAGGAACCCGGGAGTGAGCCTGCTCCTCCCCATATTAGGGATGATTCTTGGGCTGGAGGTTTCTCGCCTTTTAGAGAGGGACCTTCTACAGTTCCGGCAAGCGGCGCTGGAGGACCCTCGCTAGAGGTTGTTGTCGTGGCCGCTACTTCAGGCAGCGGAGCGCGATTGCCTGCGTGGCCGAGGCAGATGGGAGAATCTTTCTCGAGGTCAGCAGTGAGTGAAACTCCCGCCGTGTTAGCGAGTACGTCTGGCGAGATTCCGACTGACGAACTCCGACCGCGTCTTGGTGAAGGCCTGACAGAACTCTTGGCGATGTCGGTCGGCCCGCCTCCTTCTCCAGGCATGATGGCTTGCATCGCGTCGTTAAGACGTGGTTTAGATTCGGCTGCAGATGCGTCGTATATGCCGCTGGTCCAGGGTAAACGTCGCCTTTTGTTTTTCCCTTTAGAAAGATTATCATTATACTGATATCAACTCTCTTGTCTTTTTCTCAGGGGACGACGTCCATGGAGGGTACAGCGTTGAAGCGTCCCCTGGCTCCGCTCTGGCTCCTGGCGATGATGTGGAGGCGCCCGATTTTGAGGAGGAAGTGTCCTCGGGGGCTAGCTCGCCCAGAGTGGTTTCGTCGTCTCAAGAGGAAGGCGAAGCCGTCATCGTGAGTATGCCGATGACTTCGATTGTGGCCGTTGTATCATCTTCGGTCGCGCCATGCGTCTATTCGGCGGCTGTGGCTACTTCGTCTGCAATCGTCCCTGGAGAGGGACTTGCAGGGGTCGCGGCCGCTCCTGGCGTTCAGTCGGATCAAGTTGCTTTGACTAAGCAACATACCAGTCTCTTCTACACCGGTTTGAAAATGATGATATCAATGGTGTTAGCGAAGAGTCTGGATTTTGAACGCTTGAAGAAGACTTCTCTGGCGTCGATCGGGGTCATCAGGGAGCTCGGCGATCCTGGGGCAGCTGACGCCCTGGAGGCGGTGGTTAATGGTTTAGAGCAACCCATTAACGAATATTTGCAGCTGACTCGGGGCAGCTTCGATGCTGAGGTCCAGACCAGGTACGACCACATGACCGCGCGGCTCACCACAAAGCTGGAAGGCCTAGACCAACTCATTAAGACACATGAGCTGGAGATGGATAGGCGAAAAGCTGGTGTGGCAGAGGCTCTCGCTCTTGAGGCAAAGTGCCATTCTGAGCATGAAGGGAATGCAGCGAGGGCATCCAAGCTGAAGGAAGAACTCGCTCGGGCAGAGGAGTGGGCTTCTCAGTAGCTAGCAGGTCTAGATGTGGCGTCCAGTCGACTGAGCGCAGCGCGGCGAGAGTTGGACCGTGTAGAGGCTGCTCGCTTGGGCTGTCTTCGGACAAGGGCTGATCTGGCTTTTACGAACACCCCCGAGGCTCGGCTGGAGCAGGCTCGTGTCGATGCCTTGGCCCTTAGGAACGAGAGGATAGCTGCACTGGGGCGGCTGATTGACAATCTGGCTAACCCGCCATCGTGATGTATCCTTTCTTTTCCTGCTTCCCCCGATGTAATCCTGCTCTCTTTTGGGAAATAAAAGCAGCTCTTTTCTGACTTTTGTTGGACCCATCATTTCGGAATATAAATGACAGGTTAGGTGAGAGTGATATCAGAGGTAGTATGGACGTGATAAACTCTCGATAAACTTCTTAGCGGGACATATCTATTCAGAGGTCATACGGACATGATAGAGTGTAACCCAACTAATTGTGTTCTGGAAGTAGTTTCGTCAGAATCGAGGTCCTCGCTATTTTCCTCTTGAGCAGGAGAGATTAGGCATAGTACCTTTTCAGGAATTTGCCGTTGATAGGAGCCATTAACAGGTCTCCGTTAGGCTGGGCTATCCTGTAGGCGCCGTTCGAGAACGTTGTCTCGATCACATAAGGGCCTTCCCATTTGGGTTGGAATTTGCCTTTACTTCTGTGAGTGAGAATCATCGGCCTTCTTACGGCTAGGACTAGCTCGCCGACTTTGAACACTCTTTCCTTTACTTTATGATTGAAAGCTTTGGAAATGCGTGCTTGGTAGAGCGCGATGCGCTGCTGAGCTTGTAGGCATTTCTCGTCTAATCCTTCCAGCTCTTGGAGCCTTAACAGGTCATTCTTTTCTCGAGTCAGCTCACTAGTCACGGCTATCCTGAGCGACGGGATCTGGATTTTGATGGAAAGAACCGCCTCGCTCCCGTAGACTAGTGAAAAGGGGGTACAACCTGTTGGTGTCCGTACCGTTGTGCGGTATGCCCAGAGACATTCGCCCAGCTTCTCGTTCCAGTCTCTTTTGTTTGAAGAAACGAACTTCTTCAGGAGTTTGATAATGGTTTTGTTGAAGGCTTCCGCCAAACCATTAGCAGCTGGATAATATGCCGTAGAGGCAATATTATGTATTCGACTTTTATCACAAAATCGATGAAACGCTTGGCTGATGAACTGAGGTCCATTATCGTGGATTATCCTTCGGGGAGTCCCAAAGCGATAAATGACGTGGTGCTTGATGAAGCTGATTACGTCAGACGCCTTTACTTCAGCCAGAGGGATCGCCTCTGCCCATTTGGAGAAGTAATCTGTGATGGCCAATATGAACCGGTGGCCTTTGGAGGAAGACGGGTGAATGGGCCCAACGATATCCATATCCCAGGCTTCGAAGGGCCAGGATACAATCGTAGGATATAGATATTCAGACGGTTGATGTATGAAGTCTGCATGGACCTGACAGGCCCTGCATCGTTTCTCATAGCTGATCGCGTCAGTGATCATAGTGGGCCAGTAATAGCCCATTCTCCTGATACGATCCTACAGCTTAGGACCGAGCTGATGCGCTCTGCATACGCCGTCGTGAGCTTCCCGGATAATCTGCTGTGCTTCGTCGTCTGAGAGGCATCTTAATAGTAGTCCGTCGTAGGTCCGACGATACAGGCATTGTGAGGATGCGTCGAAGTAGAAGCGTAAAGATCGTCTTTTGACGAATACCGTCTCTCTGGGGTCCTCTGGTAAGATTCCGTAGGCGACAAAATCTATGAAGGGACTCCTCCAGTCCCTTCCAGGGGGTCTGTGTTCACAGCGTGACTGCGTTCTGTGTGAAAGTTGTTCTTCACACAGAATAAATCTCTGTTAAGAAGGATCACCGAATCCTGTCTTCTTATAGGAGTGGCCAAATCCGCCGCTAGACTGGCTAGGGCATCAGCTTCCCGATTCTGGGATCGAGGCACATGCTCTAGGAAGAACCCTTTGAACGTCGTGGCTATCTCGACCGTCGCTTGATGGTAGGGAATGAGGTCTGGATTTCGGACTTCATATATTCCTCTGACTTGATTGACGATAAGCAGAGAATCACCGAAAGCTTCCAGGGATTCGACCCCCAGCTCTTTTGCGGCTTGGAGGCCGATTAACAGAGCGTTGTATTCCGCTACATTGTTGGAACATGGCTCGTTGAGAGAAGCAGAGGGACTGCTGACTCTTGATCTAGAGCAGGTTCTTGGCTTGGGTTGGATGGTGGTAAGTCCACCCCCACATGTATCTGAGTTGGTGGGACCGACGCTTGAGCCATGGCAGTCGCGTACTGAGTTAGCATTATCTGGTGCATGTTTTCCATTACGGATTGCATTTGCTTCAGAGACGTCTCTAGCACAGTGATGCGTTGTTCCACGTTTCCTGAAGCCTCCTCGCGTTCGTCTTCAATGGCGTAAGCTCCCACTTCCCTGGGTGTCATTGAAGGATTAGTATAGGTCGCCGCAGAAGTCGACTCTACACTCTCAGCATCTGTTTTGGGAGATTGGCGACCCCCAATATCGGAATCAGATGAGTACAGAGCTGGTTGCTGTGACCTTGCCCAGGTATTTTGGAACACCCCAGCTTCAGTGCTCCAGAGGAGGTCTTCGAATCTTCTTCGGCTCGGAGGCCCAGAGGGATGACGTCTTGAGCTCGACCTTCTTCTGGGTATGCGTGAAGCCATGTTCACGGACGCATACGCGTGCTCTTCTTCTGGAAAAGACTGAGAGTAGCTCAATCGACCGACCGTTTTGCTTTAGAACAGCAGCAGTCAATCACAATCTTATGACTATTACAACATTGCTCTCTAGGGGGCGTAATAGACATGTTGGAAGATCCCATCTCCTTACGCTTCTGGATTAGGCATTCGCGTAGGTCAGGAGTAGCAACCTGAGCTTGCTTTACGCCGCGGGACTTCGCCTGGCGTAATTTGGAGATTCGCTCAGACTGGCGTAAAGCTGAAGAGGTCCTCAGTCGGCCATCGGCTTCTCGCATAATCCGTAGGGTAGGCAGATTGTTCTCTTGCTGGCATAAAGGTCGAGAGGCTGGGTATTCTCCTGCTTGCTTCCCCTGGTGGAGATCACAGCGCTCATCTGGTTTACCGTAGAGGCCAGATGTTGCTTTGCGCGTGGAGCGTGATCTGTTCTTCCGATTTGGCGTTGGGGCACCATCGGAAGTTTTGTCTGAACCGCGCGTAGCGGGAGACTGATTCCTACGCATAGAGCGCAGGGGATACTTCTGGGTCAGCGCTGAGGCTTTGCCCGAAGTTTTGTCTGTACCGCGCGTAGCAGGAGACTGATTTCTGTGCGTAGAGCGCAGGGGATACTTCTGGGTCAGCGCTGAGGCTTTGCCCGAAGTTTTGTCTGTACCGCGCGTAGCGGGAGACTGATTCCTACGCGTAAAGCGCAGTGGATACTTCTGGGTTAGCGCAGAGGCTTTGCCCGAAGTTTTGTCTGTACCGCGCGTAGCGGAAGACTGAATTTTACGTGCAGGGCATGGAGGGAGCGACGCTACCACCTCATTGGTCGGAGAGATCGGAGAGTCCACAGGAATGGTAGAGGATGTCTTGGGCACCCACACTTTGTGCAGCATCCTGTTGTCTTGGACGGAGAGAGAGTGAGAGCTACCCCCTGTTCGAAGGATGTCTTCGTAGGCGGACTGATCGAACTGAACGACCAGTATCTTCTTCACGGTTCCTAAAGATACCGTATCGCGTTGAGCAATTGCTTCCTCGTCAGAAGAGAAAGATGTCCCCAGCAGAGTTGCCATCTTGTTTGTGGTATTAAACGAAAGAATAAAATGTGTTATTTCAATGACAGGGTTTGTGCGAAACCAGCGCCCTTTGGTTTACAAACAAACTTGTACAGTGTAATCCTATGCGTGGATGTGGGAGTATAATTTATTTAATCTGGGTAGATAATTGCTATAGGTGTCTGATCTGCGGTCGATCACTTTAGCCCTTGGACTGCGCGATGTTGAAGAAGTGTCGTGGAAGACATATAGTAGCTTCGAAGGTTGCAGGGGAGGGTGGATGCACGATGCCGACGCGTCAATCCCCGCTCTTTGCCTGAGCCCCGGGTACTCTCTCTCTCTCTCTCTCTCTCTTCTCTCTTCGATCTGGATCTGATATTGGTTTCTTTACCAATTTTTCTGACCTTGATCTGATATTGGTTTCTTTACCAATTTTTTCGACCTTGTTCCCCATTGATAGGGGCCTCTATTTATAGAGTCTTTGGTGACAGTGACCACTCCGTTGGTGTAGCAACCGATGAGTGGAAAGTACAGCACCCTATTACACAACGGTTAAAGTAACCAATGCCTACATATAGATGATCTTTTGAATGAGCGGGTGACACGGGTCCAACTAAGGGGACACAACGCGTACAATTGCTACTAAGATCATGGCGTAAAAGCCACGTAGGTAGGTATCGATTGTGTAAAAGGGGTTGGCATAGAAGCCAAATATCTGTCACCATGGCATAGAAGCCGAGCAGGCATAGAAGCCGAACAGGCATAGAAGCCGAGTTGGCATAGAAGCCGGGTAGTCGTAGAGACTGAGAGGGCGTTGAAGCCGGATGGGCGTTGAAGCCGAGTGGTCCTAGAGGCCGGATGGGCGTAGAAACCGAGCGGTTATAGAGGCCGAGAGGGCGTTGAAGCCGGATGGGCGTAGAAGCCGAACGGTCATAGAGGCCGAGAGGGCGTTGAAGCCGGATGGACGTAGAAGCCGAGTGGTCCTAGAGGCCGGATGGGCGTAAAAACCGAGCGGTCATAGAGGCCGAAAGGGCATTGAAGCCGGATGGGAACAGATCCTGAATGGGCGTAGAAGCCGCTGCATACCGTGCTGATATGGACGCCTTTAGCCGGAATTACGGCTTTTGAAGATATAATCAAATCTCTTGCAGAGATTTGCCATCATCTTATGTATTAAATGCGGAGGCGTGTTTTGAAGGTCTGCACCCCTTCTGTGCACCTGTCACAGAGACGTGCCTTGAGAGAAACTGTCACCGCTCTGTGCAATTAGACGTGGAGACGTGCTTCGAATCCCGTACGAAGTGCAGCTTTTGACGTGGCAGGCGGTTTGTCCGCTGCGGATCGTAAAACCGCTCATGTTTGCCTGTGTAAAAAAGGGCAGCGTATTCCTTTGTACGCAGAAGAGCGGTTTATGCGGAGGGGACTCCAGTAAGCGACGGTTCGGTGATCTTTTAACTAAATCCTCTGTGTTAAATGCAGAGATCCGCCATCATTCTGTGGTGCGCATCCCGAGGGGCCTGCCGTCGTTTTCAGCCGTCGTCTGGGTGGTCGTGCAGCACTTTTTGTCAGGAGTCAGAGGTCAGATTCACTGCGTGACTTGACAGGTTTATTTCGAGGAAGACGAAGCGTTCCTCGTACGCTATAACGTTGCTTCAAGAGCGGATGAGTTTTACGCCATAGGGGCGATGGAGAACTCTTTTTACGCTGGAGCGGCCTGGACGTACTGCACTTACGCTGATGGTCCTGTGAGCTTTATTCTTCACGCTGAAAAAAGCTCTATTGTACGCTTGATGGCTCTGGAGGCCTTCGTTCACGCTGCTCTGCATTAAGAGGCTGCGTAGTTCATCCCAGCGTATTTTTCATGCTTCTACAGTCTACTAGCATACAAAATTTCTATCAGCAGTTATTTCTAACGCACGGCCATACGTACAGGAGGCCATCCCTGTCACGCTCTCCGTGATCTATATGAGACACACACTCGTGTAAACAACTGTGTCATGGTTAATGAACCTAATGATGCTCCTTAATACTTGGTGGTCTCATAATTAGGTCCATTAATCTACAAAATATACATCTATATAGGTAGATTTAAACATGTATATAACAATTTAAAAGGTAAACAACAATATTATGGCAAGGTTTACTTGTCGAGTAAAGTCCTGTAAAGTGCACGTCCAAAGGTTGTTAAATTGTGATAAGAAGGAGGAGTTATTGTTTTGGAAGTTGTAATTATATATAGGAATAGGAGGCGATGGAATTTACTTAATGGTTAAGAAATTTATTGCTGTTGTTTTCTTCTTATTGGTTTAGGTGTGCGACTGAGGATATTTTCTAAAGTATGGTGGAATGTGAAACTTACACGTGTAAAAGAGCAAGGCAAAGCAAAGTTGAGTTTTGCTTCTGCTGATGATACTACACGCGGGGAAGAAAGTATACGCAGGGATGAAAGGAAGAGTTTTACACAGGGTAAAATAGGCGGTGGTTTAATTACTGCTGCTGTTGCAGTGGTTTACGCTGGGTAGTCTTATACGCGTCAGAGGAAAATAGAAAGCGGCGAAGAGTTATACGCATGATTTTGGTTTTACGCGCAGAAAACTGAAGAGTCTCGCTGGGTACACTGCTGCTTTATTATACGCGCGGAAGTGGTTTTGTGCGTAGAGAAAGGAATTTAGGCGGATTGGGTTTTTACGCATGAAAGAGTTCCTGCAGGGTTTTTGCTAAACGAGTTTTATGCAGGGATGATTAACGGGTTGCGGTTTGGGATAATAGGAATTTCTGATTTTCTTTTCTTTTCCTTATTATTTATACTTAATAAATAATTTAAATAAAACTAATACGGTTTTCAGGAATGGGGGTTTACAAGTGGATCGCCTCACGAAAGTTGCACACTTTTTTTAGAATTGGACAATCCATAGAACAATTAGTCGAGATGTAATGAGACAGATTTTTAGACTACATGGTGTACCAGTTAGCATAGTCTCGGATAGAGATTCCAGGTTTACTTCTTATTTCTGTCGAAGTCTTCAGGAAAGTTTGGGTAACCGTCTAAATTTTAGTACAGCCTACCACCCGCAGACAGATAGTCAGTCAGAGCGTACCATCCAGACTTTAGAAGATATACTTCGTTTATGTACCCTTGACTTTGGTGGTTCGTGGGAGGATCATTTGTACTTTGTCAAATTCTCCTACAACAATAGTTTTCAAGCAAGTATCCAGATGGTACCCTTCGAGGCACTGTATGGCAGGAAGTGCAGATCTCCTATAGCTTGGGATAATATTGGTGAAAGGCAATTGCTTGGTCCCGAAATGATAGCTCAGACACTTGAAGTAGTCAAGCAAGTCCGAAAGCATATCAAGGTAGCACAAGATCGCCAGCGTCATTGGGCCGATTCTGTCGACGACCATGTATTCCTTCGGAACTAATGTCCAAACAAGCCGGCTAACAAGTGCAGGTGGCTAAACGCCCAAAATAGAGGAATGTACAATATGAGCAGTGATCAAGAAACATACTCGTGCCCTTCAGCGACCATCCGCCTGGTGCGCATCATTGTAAGGGGGGTAAGCTAGATCGTATAGAAAACCAGTAGGGTTAGACCCCAAATAGCAAGTACCACAAGAAAACACGAATGAAGAAACAAAAATTAGATCAAGCATATAGTGCAAGAGCCAAGAATCATTGGCACGTGCCCCATCTTCGGGATAACATGACACTCACTCACCAAACAAGGCCAGAAAATGCCATGCCACCCATGATAAGGTACGTCCCATGATTATAGTCAAGCTAGTATTCTGTGTCGTAGCTTGGTCCATATTCCATCATAGCATAATGACCCAACTCTCCAACTAAACAAGAAAAGAAGTTGAACATCACACTATGACAGTCCATGTCCCTAAGTTACTAGCAGAGTTACAATCACAACCAAGTCAGGTTAGAACAGCCAAACAATATTATGGCTTGTTATGTAGAGTCTGGAGTTATCCCAGATATAATAATAATAAGCATCCTCAGATTGTGCCATGTCGAACAGGACTAACCCAGCCAATATTATATAGTCAGGAAATCATGATGCACTAGTCCCCCTTAGGGTCACCGCGATAATTAATCAATAACAGTTCCAACCTTCCTATAGGGAAAACTTTGGCTCAGTCTTAAATATAAAAAGTCAAATATTATACTCTACTACATGTGTATGATATACAATATCTGTGACGGCCAGCCTTTCACACCATAAAAATTATCATGGAACATTCCATCAAGCACGATCTCGGGATGTCGTTCCCTCCCCATGTTCTAATCAGCTTTTATGTTACCTAATTAACCCTACAGTGAAATAGAATTTCCTGTCGTGGACACATGAATATTCCCTTTAATGATGTCGTACAGAGTACGAGCATATTTGATATGAATCTATTTAATATAAGAAGTAAAGTCTTTATTCACCCAAATGTAGATGCAACATTCAAACAAGCAATAACCTAGCCACGCTATAGTTCTGACCCATTATCATTTTCGTGCCAAGAATTCAGGAATATAATATTATGCACCGAGTAGGAATTATCATGCCACGTTCAGTGTACATGTTAGCCAATTTCTCATACTCAATGTACAATATAGTCATTATAAACAAGCGAGCAGGACAAGTGTTCCAACATCAATACAATAACCAAGTCAGGATATGTCACGACTCGCACCCGGTTTAGGTGTACGAGTGCGCGGGTACGTCCAGCCTACGCTGCAGCATCGGCGGTAGAACGCTGTCTAGGTCAAGTACTATCTAAACAATCTCACACTAGTATCCAACTCCATAAGGAGACACGGATAACAATATAAAAGAACAACATACTCAATCACATAACTACAGCACGATAAGAAATCGAAGAAATAAAATAAAATACAACACAAGTCTAATGTAAAATAAATCTAACTCAAAAATAAATCCAAGTCTCAACAAAATGCCGGAGACAAATCCGGTACCAAATAAACTACTGAAGGAAACTAACTAGATATCTAGTGATTTCGGCTAGACCTCCCGGAATTACGACTGCACTACTACGTCCAAGACTGCAGCTACTCAGCCTGTGGTCCACAAGTGTCGGATACCAGTCCTCTAGGCATAGTCTGGAAAATGTTTTCCAGTCAGGAAGGAGCAAAGTACATTTCTAATAGCAGTTCTATATCAATGATATAAACTATGTAGCAGTATATAGATGGAAATATACAAGAAGCATGTATAGGTACGAGAATATATAATAAAGGATATACTGGAAATACTGTAAGTAAATGCAGGAAAGGGAACAATATGTCAATGAGCAAGAATACTATGACTAAGTGTGTGAGTACTAGCTTTAATATGTGATCGGCTTGGGACTGGTAAACTCATTACGTTGGTTAGCGATCATCCTTGAGGTCAGGCTAATCCGTGCGGATAGCTATGATGCGAGTAATAGTCAGGCTAACCATATGTAACAGTGATGAGGCATATAATAGTAAGGCTGCACCGACGTGAGGCGTGGGTGAGCTATGATGCATGTAGAGTTGGATATGATCACATATCTACACTAAAATACTCCCCACCCTCGACTGGTATAGTAGATCCAATCTTGGTACGCTATGGCACGCGATTCCCTAGGGAGGTAGCAAATCTCTCCAGAAATCAGTGTCTGTACATGTACAAGATAACAATAAAACAAGACTTGTACAAGCTAAACCATGAACAAGGAATAGCATCTCAAGACGAGATCCGTATATACCAATCCATGTAACCATCGTATCAAGAGCATGGATATTTACACTAGATACAGTGAACATAGGGGATATCATAAATAAGAAACTAATCAGAGAATGTACTCGCCTTGGGTCCTTAGCTGGTAAAACCAATGTCCTGTCCTAGAGTATCGTTTGGAGGATCCAACAGTCCTATAAACATATAATAAATGTAACCTTGCATCAGATGCTACACTAACACAACACAAGTGTATTGAACTCAGGGGCTATGCCAGGTATGATACTGGTCAACTAGGGTCATCTAGTAGACAGACATCTATAACACATTACACCTATTTAACTAACATATACATTAATGCTTACAATATATACATGCACCAAATTAAATACATATACAATATATATATATGTACCATTTAATTTCATGTATAATATATATATATTAGTTGAACAATATATATGTACCATATATATATGCCAAAAATACAATTTAAATATATATATATATATATATATATATATATACCAATAAAAATACAATACTAACATATATGAGGAATACGTAAATACTAATACATGAATTTAATTTATACTATTATATACTTTATTAAATACATATTATATGAAAATACCAATATACACTCATATATATATATATATATATATATATATATATATATATATATATATATATATATATATATAATACAATAATAATAATACATACATAGAAATAATTTATATACCATATAAAAATACCCAATATACATACATATACACTATTTGAAAATAGAACAATATACATACATAAACAAATGTATGTATATAAATTCATACATATACTAATATGTAGGAATACATATACACTATTTGTATACACCAATCTATTATATACACTATGAACAATGTTTTACTAAAGGAGTGAAGAGGAAGAGGAATCTTACAGAGATGGAGCTCGGCTGTGGGCCGCCGGGCTGCAGGCTGGTCGAGGAGGAGATGGAGCGACGCTGGCCGGAGTGCAGGAAGAGATCGGCTTGCTGCGGGGTGGTGCTGATTGATGATGGAGGAGCTCCGGGGATTGCAGGGGGTCGTGGAGGAGATGGAGGAGGAGCGGGGATCGTCGGGGAAGAAGAGTAGTAGGTCGGTGGGAGTAGGAAGGAGTCACGTCGAGGCTGCCGGAGGGATGAGAGGGAGGAATGCAGTGGGAGGAGCTCGGCCGGGTGAAGGAATGCAGCGCCGGGGGAGGAACTCGAGGGGAGCTGTGTTGCCGGAGTACGGGGCCGACTGGAGGGCTCTCGTCGGTGCTGTTGCTGAGCAGCTCGGCTCCGGAGGGGGAGCTCAGGTTCGATGGCCGTGGTTCGGCGGGATGAGTGGCTGAGCTGTGGGAAGTTGGCCTGGGGATGTGCTCGGGAACAAAGACGAGGGTGGTGATTGGCTCAACGAACAGGTGGCTCGAGGGGTTGGAGCCGGAGTGCAGTGGTGTCAGGTCGATGGTGGGGGATCAGTCGTGAGTCCCGGAGCTGGGTCATGGCCGGGGAGTGGCGGAGCCGCGCCGGGGGAGTGCAGTGGGACGAAGGGGAGACTCGGATGCCGGGTGTCAGAGTGATGCAGGGAGGAGGGAGTGCAGTGGCTGGTGATGGAGAACGGGGTCGGGGCTCGGCCGGGTGGCCGGGCTGTATTCAATTAACAGTGGAGGTGTTTGTGAAGGGTTCCCCCCCCCTATTTCCTGTTTAAATTCAAAAAGGAGAAGAAGGAGAAGAAAGGAAGAAGAAGAAGAGAAGAAGAAGGAGAAAGGAAAATGAAGAAGTGGGGGCTACGGTTGGGTGTGGGCTAGCCTAGGTTTTTGGGGATTAGGGCTTGGAGATAGGACATTAAATAGGGAGAGAGTGTGTGGGAATTGAAGGGTGAGGATGCACCCCTCTAGAATGGATGGTCCTGATTCGTCATGAAGAAAAATTCCTACATGTGAGGATGGGGTTGACTAGTCAATATTGGGCTTCTCCATTTGGTTGAACCAATGGGGTGTTGACACCTAATGCAAATTTGCAATTTAGCCCCCTTAAATTTGGGTATTTGTACAGACGCATAAAATGATAAAAATTGGGTGGGCGATTCGGTGTTTGGCATTTACAGAGTGAGGGGACGTTGTGTGTTTGGTATAGGCTCAATTAGCAGGGTACTGGAATTAAACCGAGATTAACGGGATCAGACAAAATGGTATCCTCAAATTAATTAGGAATAAATGTAAGCTGTGTTCTAAAATTAATTAGGAGTACATGGGACCAAAATCAGGTCGGGTCACCAATACCATTAGTGAAGAAGACTCAGAACAGAATATTACCCTAATTTGGGTCGTACGAAAAATAGGTCAAGATCGCCTCCAATTTCGATTGGAACGCACATCGATACAAAGTTGGAATTTATTCAGAAATTAAATAAACGTCCGCGACGAATATTGTGCGGCTAAAAATAAGGCACAGAGAGCATAATTATGAGTTGCAAAAATATCAGAATGGAAGGCAGGCACGTCTAGGGCAAGGTTGTGAAATTTGTTGGAAGGCAAAAGCCAGGGTAGAGCTCCAAATATCGAAGCAACGGTAAGGTGCAACAATTAAATAAATTACGGTAATTAATTACGACCTCCAATAATTTAAATCCTAATTAATACAATTAACACGTAATCCTATAATTCGGACAGGTGTTCGTCTAGTGGGCTTCTAAGTCAAGTCTACCATCTCAGACATTAATGAACACTAAATATAATATAATATTTAATTACACATCTCACGAAATTATTTAATTTAAAAACACCTATCGAGAAATCATTTAATATAAATTCCATAATATTAATAATATATAGAAAGTCGAAAATATCCCTGTTTTCAGAATGTGGTAGTGACAAGTCTACCCTCCTTAAAAGAATTTTGTCCTCAAAATTTAAAATCCTCATAGTAGTGTTTATTTATTATATTATTTTCCATCAACGGTTAAATTCACCAACCCACACAATCCTGAAATAATCTACCTTGTCATTTCACAATTTAAAAAAAAATTTGAATTTATTGTATTCCTGAAAAATCCTCGAAATAAAATCAGTCTCCATTTTCCTCACAAGTTCCTCCAAATTTTGAAGTTAATTAAATACTCGAAATTTGATATCTACTCCTCAAATTTAATTTCAATCAATGCATTGAATCTCGTCCCAAAAAGTCTGAATCCAAACAATAATCCATCAATGATCTGATTCTTCGGTTTCCTTTTTCCTCAAAATACTCGAAAATGCGACACTTATAGATCCTTCAATTTGCAACGTCTACAATATAAAATTTTAAAATTCATAACTTGCGGTCAAATAAATATAATGACAATCTCCTAAATTTTCTCAAGTTTTTTTTTTGGATAGATATATCATTATCAATAATCATCAATCCTACCATATTAATTTCTTAACCTCTTATTTAAATTAATGTTTATCCTCGAAGTTTAATGATAATTTAATCACATCTCAATCTCGATAAAATTAATGACTCATCAACTCTGCCATATTAACTCCTTATCTCTTTATGCTTATCTTCCAAATTTTTTTTTTAGCATCTCGTTTCTCTTGTCAAGTCAGAACCTCTTCATAAATCTACTATGGTCAAACCCCAATAATCATGGTCGGAGAAAACTCTACCAACAGTCATTCACTATGCAATCTAAGAGAAAATATGTACGGTCATGTGTCTTTTGTTATGGTATTGCAGTCTCTGTCATGGTATACTACTAACTATATTCTAACAAGAAAATCATGCATACAAGCTATGGTACTAAGGAATCAGTCAATCAATCAAATAGAAAGGAACAGAAGGAAGGAAAGAACAAAACATACTAACATGTTACCTGCAGTATCGGTCTCATCGACCGTCACCGCAATGCACCGCCCTGCTGGGGTGGTTTCCTTCGCGGGTGCTGAGCAATATACGGCTCCACAGGTAGCCTAGCTGGATCTCTATAATTTGGAGCTGCGCGCTGAACTAGAGGGCAATCCCTCATTCGGTGTCCTGCATTGCCACAGCGCAAACAAAGTCCTAGCCTCGCTCTACAGCTCTTCCTAAGATGACCTGGCTTCTTACAGTAATGACAAGTCTGCTGATCCTGCTGAACACGAACTGGTGCCTGGTACTGCTGTTGATACTGAAATGCCCTCGTCTGTCGCTGGTCAGGATACTGCTGGGCAACTCTCTCAATTGCCTGTAGTGCCATCTGGTGAGCGTTCTCCATGCTTTCTCTCATTAGTTCAGTCTGCGCCTTGTGCGCTTCTGCTTGCACCCTTAGAGCCTCAGCTTGAACTCGCTGAGCATCTGCCGTCACTTTCTGGGCCCTGGATCAAGGTAAACATCTGTGCCCCGTCAATAGGCACACCTCCAGAAATCAGAGTCGGTGAAGGAGGTTGGTTGTCCGTCACCGCTGCGGCTATCCTCTGAACAGGTGGGGGAGAAAGACCCCCGGAAAGTGCAGATACTTCCACATGCATCGGGGATGTAGGAGGAACTACGGCTGTCCGTCCATCAGGTGGAGAGGTGGCAGACCCCTCTAAAGCTAGTGCTCCCACTCTCATAGATCGTGTCCTCGGCGACATCCTGAAGACAGATCCAAAAGAATCAATTTAGGCAATAAAGGCGATATCATCAAGGAAGGACAGTAAAGTTCTAAAGAAGCAAGATTCAAGATAAATAGATTAGAAAATATTCCTAGTTGTGATTGCACAGGTCAACGACGCATCCAAGGTTTGATACCTCTATCCCTTTAGGTACCACAGTTCTACTACAAGCACACTCGCTGCTAGCTTCCTTACCTACTAAAATTGTTCATACTAGTTGTTCTTTATCACTCAAGTGCACACCAAGTGCAACACACCATACTAAGTACTGCTCTCCCTAATACAACTCTAGATGGACACCCAAGTCCGTTTGCAGTGCCATCTCAATCATGCCCAAGTCAGCAGATCCTTACGTATGCACTTCATCCACTCATATATTATTATACATTTCTTACCCACCGAAAAATTAATCCTCAAAATAAGATCATCAAAGTTTAACTTCTTTAAAATAAAATGCATATGCTTCCTCAAAAATCAAATACTCAATATTGAAATAAAATTGTAATCACTTCTAAAATCTTTATAGCCTTGACCATGTTTATTGAATCAAATTTAGTCCTCAAATATTTAAATAACATAAAATCTCAACTCCTTAAAATTTAAAAAATTTGTAATTCATTCACATTCTTCAAACGATAAAATTGAATCCTCAAGTATACATATAAATACTCACAGTCTCTAATACTCAAGGTGCACACTAATACACTAATTATTTACAACCTCAACTGTGTACGAAAATTGTACTGCCCGAATTATTTGCACTATTACTTCCAAATGATCATCATCACTGATATTCCTTCTCCTCTATCTATAGTGCCAATACTAACTATATTACACCTATCATAGAGCTATTGCTACAAGGCACTACGCTATGGGTTACTTTAGATTAATGCCTACTGCTCACATGTCCAACTAGAAAACACTTATAACTTACTAGCAACACTCAGTCAATACTAATACTCAAGAAACAGACATAATTACAAGTCATAAATTATCATACTTAATAAGGAATCCTCAAAAAAATAGAAGTTCAAAAGGAACTAGTTGAGGACTAAAGGTATTTCTACTGCTAGCGACCAAAAGAAACGATAGAATAAAGTCCTGTAATAACAAAATAGATAAGTGTTGAGATGATACTTTAAGAACCAATTTTAAGATACAATCTGATAATCATACACGTCGGTCAGAAATCATGACGCTGAGAATCCTCGCCATGCCAGTAAGCATAGGTACGATAAACGACAGGTTCAGTAACTAAAGTACGCAATCCCATAATCATGTCATCTAGAATCTTTGCCACGCCAACCGGTATGGCCACGATAAACTCTAGGTTCCATGACCAAAGTAGACGTTTTACCTATCTCACTGTTCTCATCAATATATGTCATCAGATGATATCGTAAAGTTTAGTCCGTAAAATTCATCTCGTTAAGAAATCAACTTAACAATGATACCAAGAATTAAATTTAACAACTGGTCAACAAGAATCAAACTCAATATCAACGAGTTAGGACGGACGGAAACAAGGCAAAGGATTTAAATTGGAAATTATGATAAGATTCTCAAGGGGTCGTCCCAGGAATCTCTCAAGAATTTTGTGATTGAGTATCCTATCTCATCCTAGTATCCTATGTCCTATATTCTATAGCAGGCACGCAGTAGTACAACTATGATGTCGCACTACCACGATATCGCACAACTCGCGAAGTCTGACCTGCATGGGCCACCACTAAAAACGTGTCACGACCCGCACCCGGTTTAGGGGCACGAGTGCGCGGGTACGTCCAGCCTACGCCGCAGCATCGGCGGTAGAACGCTGTCTAGGTCAAGTACTATCTAAACAATCTCACACTAGTATCCAACTCCATAAGGAGACACGGATAACAATATAAAAGAACAACATACTCAATCACATAACTACAGCACGATAAAAAATCAAAAAAATAAAATAAAATACAACACAAGTCTAATGTAAAATAAATCTAACTCAAAAATAAATCCAAGTCTCAACAAAATGCCGGAGACAAATCCGGTACCAAATAAACTACTGAAGGAAACTAACTAGATATCTAGTGATTCCGGCTAGACCTCCCAGAATTACGACTGCACTACTACGTCCAAGACTGCAGCTACTCAGCCTGTGGTCCACAAGTGTCGGATACCAGTCCTCTAGGCATAGTCTGGAAAATGTTTTCCAGTCAGGAAGGAGCAAAGTACATTTCTAATAGCAGTTCTATATTAATGATATAAAGTATGTAGCAGTATATAGATGGAAATATACAAGATGCATGTATAGGTACGAGAATACTCCCCACCTCCGACTGGTATAGTAGATTCAATCATGGTACGCTATGGCACGGGATTCCCTAGGGAGGTAGCAAATCTCCCCGAAAATCAGTGTATGTACATGTACAAGATAACAATGAAACAAGACTTGTACACGCTACACCATGAACAAGAAATAATATCTCATGACGAGATCCGTATATACCAATCCGTGTAACCATCGTGTCAAGAGCATGGATATTTACACTAGATACAGTGAACATAGGGGATATCATAAATAAGAAACTAATCAGAGAATGTACTCGCCTTGGGTCCTTAGCTGGTAAAACCAATGTCCTGTCCCAGAGTATCGTTTGGAGGATCCAACAGTCCTATAAACATATAATAAATGTAACCTTGCATCAGATGCTACACTAACACAACACAAGTGTATTGAACTCAGGGGCTATGCCAGGTATGATACTGGTCAACTAGGGTCATCTAGTAGACAGACATCTATAACACATTACACCTATTTAACTAACATATACATTAATGCTTACAATATATACATGCACCAAATTAAATACATATACAATATATATATATATATATATATATGTACCATTTAATTTCATGTATAATATATATATATATATATATATATATATATATATATATATATATATATATATATATATATATATATATATATATATATATATATATATATATATATATATATATATATTAGTTGAACAATATATATGTACCATATATATATGCCAAAAATACAATTTAAAATATATATATATATATATATATATATATATATATATATATATATATATATTGTCAACATTATTATTAAAATATACCAAGACTAATACACCAATTTAAGTTTATACTATATATATATATATATATATATATATATATATTGTCAACATTATATATAATATATATAATGTTGACAATATATATATATATAATGTTGACAATATATATATATATATATTTTAATAATAATGTTGACAATATATATATATATATATATATATATATATATATATATATATATATATACAGATATACCAATAAAAATACAATACTAACATATATGAGGAATACATAAATACTAATACATGAATTTAATTTATACTAGTATATACTTTATTAAATACATATTATATGAAAATACCAATATACACTCATATATATATATATAATACAATAATAATAATACATACATACATAGAAATAATTTATATACCATATAAAAATACCCAATATACATACATATACACTATTTGAAAATAGAACAATATACATACATAAACACATGTATGTATATAAATTCATACATATACTACTATGTAGGAATACATATACACTATTTGTATACACCAATATATTATATACACTATGAACAATGTTTTACTAAAGGAGGGAAGAGGAAGAGGAATCTCACAGAGATGGAGCTCGGATGTGGGCCGCCGGGCTACAGGCTGGTCGAGGAGGAGATGGAGGGAAGCTGGCCGGAGTGCAGGGAGAGATCGGCTTGCTGCGGGGTGGTGGTGATTGATGATGGAGGAGCTCCGGGGATTGAAGGGGGTCATGGAGGAGATGGAGGAGGAGCGGGGATCGCCGGGGAAGAAGAGTAGGAGGTCGGAGGGAGTAGGGAGGAGTCACGTCGAGGCTGCCGGAGGGATGAGAGGGAGGAATGCAGTGGGAGGAGCTCTGCCGGGTGAAGGAATGCAGCGCCGGGGGAGGAACTCGAGGGGAGCTGTGTTGCCGGAGTACGGGGCCGACTGGAGAGCTCTCGTCGGTGCAGTGGCTGAGCAGCTCGGCTCCGGAGTGGGAGCTCAGGTTCGATGGCAGTGACTCAGCGGGATGAGTGGCTGAGCTGTGGGAAGTTGGCCATCGGATGTACTCGGGGTAGCTCGTCGGACCGGGGAGATACAGTGGGACGAGTGGTGGATCTCGTCGGGAACGAAGACTAGCGTGGTGATTTGCTCGGCGAACAGGTGGCTCGAGGGGGTGGAGCCGGAGTGCAGTGGTGTCGGGTCAATGGTGGAGGATCAGTCGTGAGGCCCGGAGCTGGGTCGTGGCCGGGGAGTGGCAGAGCCGCGCCGGAGGGAGTGCAGTGGGACGGAGGGGAGACTCGGATGCCGGGTGTCGGAGTGATGTAGGGAGGAGGGAGTGCAGTGGCTGGTGATGGAGAACGGGGTCGGGGCTCGGCCGGGTGGCCGGGCTGGATTCAATGAACAGTGGGGGTGTTTGTGAAGGGTTCCCCCCCCCCCTCTTTCCTGTTTAAATTCAAAAAGGAGAAGAAGGAGAAGAAGAAGAAGAAGAAGAAGAAGAAGAGAAGAAGAAGGAGAAAGGAAAATGAAGAAGTGGGGGGCTACGGTTGGGTGTGGGCTAGCCTAGGTTTTTGGGAATTAGGGCTTGGTGATAGGACATTAAATAGGGAGAGAGTGTGTGGGAATTGAAGGGTGAGGATGCACCCCTCTAGAATGGATGGTCCTGATTCGTCATGAAGAAAAATTCCTACATGTGAGGATGGGGTTGACTAGTCAATATTGGGCTTCTCCATTTGGTTGAAACAATGGGGTGTTGACACCTAATGCAAATTTGCAATTTAGCCCCCTTAAATTTGGGTATTTGCATAGACGCATAAAATGATGAAAATTGGGTGGGCGATTCGGTGTTTGGCATTTTGCAGAGTGAGGGGGCATTGTGTGTTTGGTATGGGCTCAATTAGCAGGGTACTGGAATTAAATCGAGATTAACGGGATCAGACAAAATGGAATTCTCAAATTAATTAGGAATAAATGCAAGCTGTGTTCTAAAATTAATTAGGAGTACATGGGACCAAAATCAGGTCGGATCACCAATACCATTAGTGAAGAAGACTCAGAACAGAATATTATCCTAATTTGGGTCATACGAAAAATAGGTCAAGATCGCCTCCAATTTCGTTTGGAACGCACATCGATTCAAAAATAGGTCAAGATCGCCTCCAATTTCATTGGCCGTGACACAGTTCCTAAACGAGTTGTGAGTCTCATATAGATCCCGGACTACGTATTGGGTTGGCCGCCTGTATGTATGAGCCATGCGTTAGGGATGACTGCTGATAGAAACTTTATATGCTAGTAGACCTGACAGTTATTAGAGGTTTATCGTATCATAGATATGACATGCCTAGAACATGGGGTAGGGAGAACAATAAGTAAGGCGTTTGGGCTCCTTTGCACTTTTTCTCCTGTACGCCCGGATTCTCCACCGGAGAAACGGGTGATGACGACCACTATATTTTATATTGCAGGCGTCCTCTGCCGTTCAAAAGATGACATACTGGTAGGCCCCTGATTCTCTGATAAAATTATTTCAATCCCATTTATTGGCCAGATAGCCCACGTGTTGGAAAGTTGTTCTCAAACTGGATTCACTTAGACGGTTAGGTGACCTATTGGATATTTATATTTCAGTACTTATTGGCATGTTATTATGTATCTTGTTACGTCCCTCTGAGGACCTGGTCCCTTTCTAGATATGGACGAGCAGGAGTATTCTCAAGAGTACGGTCCTGGACTTGATGCTACTTACCAGACTGAGGAGATCTTACCCTCGGAGTATCTGTGATTTTATTACCGCTGTTTAAAGATCTTTTGCTACTTCTGTATAGTCATTTTGTAGTGGATTTGTTTCCACCCAACTATCAGACTTGATACTTATCTTTGATATTCAGTTATTATTCAGCTCCTTATTTCTACTGATTATTTGTGTTATGGATGAGATATAGATTCTGTGTGACTTGTTGTGACAGTATATTACCACTGGTAGATTAGATATTCATATACAACGGACGTGTGTATATGGTTTCCATATATTGGAGTTCATATACATACGGCTGGACGGGTTACGTATTCCTAGTCTTACGTATTTTGGGACTGGGGCGTGACATATTTTTGGTGGTGGCCCATGCAGGTCCAAAATATATTGTCTTGGTTACGTAACTGTACCAAACAAGCCTGTGTATAGGAGTAAAGTATAAGGATCTCATCCACACTTGACTAAAACCTCATTCTTCCTTTCAACCATCCTCTGCTTGGATAAAACAAAAGTTTACGCCAAGAACCCTTTACCCTGGGACCAAACTCTTTACTCTTGTTGGCGTAAAAAGCCAAATGACTGTCTGGTTGGCGTAAAAGCCAATTGACTGTCTTGCTGGCGTAAAAGCCAAACTATGAAGAAGACTTTCTACTTTACGCTGCAATAAATGACAACTGCTACCCACGATCAAATAGTCTTCCTAATCCTACGTATGACACGTCATACAAGCCACGTAGGTAACTGCCCCAGCGTAACTTGAAGATTCATGGATAAATAGATAACCATCGTAGAATAGCCTGATTAGGCGTAAAATATAAAGATAGGATGTGAGCGTAACAACCTTAGCTTTCCCCAGCGATGACCAAATCTCGTGCATTAAATGCAGAGATATGCCTCGAGCCCTGTGCAGAAACAGCTTTTTTGGCATGGCGTCTGATTTTGTCTTATTTTTTAGCGTAAAAACTCATCTCTGTAGGCAACGTATTCAGAAGACTCAACTTTCCTTCCTCTTGGAAGCGTAAAAATGATTTGCATCAAATATGTCACTAGACGACAACCTGGGTCTCTGTGCAAAATCATCATCACAGCCGTCCTCTCGATCTTCGTGTGGTGCTTTTGTCAGATATCTGGTTTACTGATTTGACTGACAAATTCATCCGAGGAAATACAAAGAGTTCTCGTACGTACTTTACGCAGGAAGTGTAGCAAAACTTTTACGCAGACAGATTTTACGTAAGCAGATTTTACGCGCAGCAGATTTTTCCGCTCAGACTTTTTACACGCAGATCATTTTACGCACGAAAACTTTTACGCAAACTTTTACCCAGACAGTTCTGAAACTTATTTTACGCCGACAAATTTTGATCTCTGCTTTACGCAGACAGTTCTGAATCCCTACTTTACGCCAAACTTTTTTGAATCTCTGTTTTACACCGACGACTTTGAATCTCTACTTTAAACTTCTCTGCTTTACGCGGCTAGCCCTGAAGCCATTTTTTACGCAGACAATTTCCAACCTATTTTCTACATTCTATTTTAATGTTTACATCATATTTGATTTCTATACTTCCTCTAAATCGTTGTGTATATCACCTGCAGAAAGATGGATATGCAGAAAGGATGTACTGTCGCCGATGGTGACACGACTCCTGGAGTCAATGGTCAGACTCAAGGAGGGACCTCAACAATTCTTAGACTTCCAGGATTATATGGACAGATTCACAATCCAGTTCCATCTGATCTTCCTGTTCCACCTAATGGGACCCTTCCAGTCTCATCGACACCGCAGGATGGCTAGGCACAATTGTTCCAATTCTTCCAGATGATGATACAGGAACAGAGGCAGCAGACAGCCGAACAGAGACAAGAATTCCTAGCAGCACTTGAAAGGATAGCTGCAAAGACTACTGTACTAGCTCAAGCACCAGCTCCAGTACCTCGAGCTAGAGTTGGTTCAGTAAAGGACTTTGTACAAATGAGTCCAAGGCCGTACAAAGGCATTGAGAGCCCAGAGGAAACTACCAACTGGATTACTCACACTCGAAAGTTATTAGAAGTATCGCAGCTACTTGCAGAGCTATGGATGGAAGGAGTAAGGACGCTTCTAGATGGTAATGCTCATCACTGGTAGGAATCCATGGAGCGCCAGCTGGGTACATACTAGACTTGGGAGCAGTTCCTAGAGTGCTTTGAAAGGAAGTACTTTCCGGACACCGTCAGAGATGCATTGTACGATCAGTTTCTCCACCTGAAACAGGGGAACCGAACATTGGACGAATATGATGCTGAGTTTAGTCGCCTTAGTAAATATGGCACTGCTTTGATACCAGATAACTTGGCCAAAGCTAAGAGATTTTATCGCGGACTGACTCAGGAGCTCTAACATTATACTAGCTCCCAGTCCTGAATCTCTTATGCCGAATTACTGATAGAAGCCAGATTGCAAGAAACCATCAGCTGAGGAAAAGAAAGTCAACTAAGTACACAACAAGGACCAGCAAGAGCACAACAAGGAGGACCTATTAGACGTCCTTTAGCTCAGCAACAGTAATACCAACACAGAGCAGGACCGTACTAGATCCCAGAGAAACCCCAATGCAATTATTGTGGGAGATGCGGGCACATCTCAAGGGACTGTTGGGTCCGTTTGGGACAGTGTATGATATGTGGTTCCGGACAGCATATGATGAAAGACTGTCCTATGCAACAAGCATTCACACTTCCACCGCCAACACTGAGACTAGCGCTTCCAGCACCGAAGCCAGCTCAGCAAATAATGAGACCAAGAGCACCTCGACCTCCAGCAGCAGGGGGATTTCAGCGAGGACCACCGCTACCTACACAGGAGGATCAATTCGCGAGGGCTAGACATGGACAGCAGCAGAGGAACGGATAAGCTTTTGCAATGGAAGTGGATGACATGAATCAGGAGATTGATGTCATAGCAGGTATCACTCTTGCTTTTACTTTTTTTGCTGTGACATTGTTTGATATGGGAGCCACCCACTCATTCATATCATCTAGTTTTATTGCCAAACACAACATTGCCTCTACACCTTTATCTAGTTGTGTTAGAATTCTTACCGGGGGAGGAGTTGTACCTATTAGTAGAGTTTGTAGATTGTGTCCTATAGTGATACGTAGCAGAGAGATGAATGCCCGACTCTTAGTCCTTCCTATGCCAACTTTTGATATTGTGCTTGGAATGGACTGGCTGAGCAAGTACCATACTTTCTTCGATTGCTTTGGAGGAAGCATTCTTTTCAAAGTACCAAGCCAACCTGAACTTGAGTTTGCACGAGGATCCACAAAAATCCTTGATGGTATGCAACTCGCAATGGAAGATGTTATCTATCATCCTATTATTTTAGAATTTCAAGACATCTTTCCAGAGGAATTTCCAGGCCTACCCCCAAATAGAGACGTAGAATTTTCGATTGAATTGACGCCGGGAGCAACACCCATAGCATCACATGTTTATAGACTGACGAAGAAGGAGATGGATGAACTGAAGACACAATTGAAAGAACTAGAATAGAAAGGTTTCATCCGACCAAGTGCATCACCCTGGGGAGCACCAGTGTTGTTTGTACCAAAGAAGGATGTGTCAGTGCGTATGTGCATTGACTATAGAGCCTTGAATGCAGTGACAGTAAAGAATAAATATCTATTGCCACGCATTGATAACTTATTTGATCAGCTTAGTGGAGCCAAGATGTTCTCAAAGATAGATTTGAGATCGGGATATCACCAGGTGAAAGTACGGAAGGAGGACATCCCGAAGACAGCATTTCGGACAAGATATGGACACTACGAGTTCTTGGTCATGCCATTTGGATTGACCAATGCTCCAGCTTTATTTATGGACTTAATGAATCGAGTCTTCCATCAGTATTTGGACCAATTCATGGTCGTTTTCATAGATGATATACTTGTCTATTCAAAGAACCACGAGGAGCACGAGAAGCACCTACGGATTGTTCTAGAGACCTTGAGGAGAGAGCAACTATATGCAAAGCTCAGTAAATATGAGTTCTTCTTGGACAAGGTTTCATTCCTTGGATATGTTGTTACAGGAGATGGTATTTCTGTTGATCCAGAAAATATCTCGGCAGTGGAGACATGGCCAGTTCCTAAATCAGCAGCAGAGGTGAGAAGCTTCCTTGGACTTGCGGGATATTATCGACGGTTCATGGAGAACTTCTCAAGGATAGCAACACCTATGACTCGGTTGACTTGCAAAGATCAAGAGTTCATATGGACCAACGAGTGTCAAGACGCTTTCGAGAAATTGAAGAAGCGACTGACTTCAGCACCAATATTGACTATTCCATCAGGATCAGGAGGCTATATGATCTATAATGACGCATCAGGGAAAGGTTTGGGATGCGTATTGATGCAGCGTGGCAAGGTGATTGCATATGCATCTAGACAGTTACGGGTACATGAGAAGAATTATCCAACTCATGACTTGAAACTTACAGCCGTTATATTTGCTCTGAAGCTATGGAGACATTACTTATATGGGGAACGAGTGGAAATCTATATATACCACAAAAGCCTTAAGTATGTCTTCACGCAGAAGGAGTTAAACATGAGACAACGTCGATGGCTCGAGTTGATGAAAGATTTCGAGATAGAGCTACATTATCACCCAGGCAAGGCTAACATTGTAGTAGACGCGTTAAGCCGGAAATCAGCAACTTACTTCTTAACAACACAGAAGGAATTATTGGAGGACTTGCAAGGTCTTGGTATTTAAGTGATATTACCCGGAACAAACGGGACACTAGCCAACTTGCAAGTGCAATCATCACTAGTAGAGAGAATCAAGGCAGCATTTCCTACAAATGCCAGATTCACAAGATTAAAGGAAAGGACAGAGGCCGGAGAGAAGACAGGACTGCGCATTCATGATGATGGGACATTACGATGTGGTAATCGTCTTTATGTTCCAAATAGAGAAATTCGACAGGAACTGATGACAGAAGCTCATAGTTCAATATATTCTATTTATCCTGGAGGCACTAAGATGTATCGTGATTTACGATAGCACTTTTGGTGGCATGGAATGAAAAGTGAGATAGCTCGCTTTGTAGCTAAATGTTTGGTATGTCAACAAGTAAAGGCGGAGCACCAAAGAACAGCAGGATTATTGCAACCACTTCCGATTCCAGAGTGGAAGTGGGAGCACATCACTATTGACTTCGTCACGGGTTTTCCCAAGAGTCCAAGTGGAAGAGATGCAGTATGGGTAATAGTGGACCGACTCACCAAGTCAGCCTATTTCTTACCTTTTAGAGTTGGCCAATCTACAGAAGCTTTGGCTGACTTATATATGAGACAAATTATGAGATTGCACGGCGTACCAGTAAGCATTGTGTCAGACAGGGATTCACGCTTTACATCGCACTTTTGGAAGAGCATGCAAGAAAATCTTGGAACTCGTCTGAAGTTTAGTACATCTTACCACCCGCAGACAGATGGACAGTCAGAGCGTACTATTCAGACGTTGGAGGATATGTTGAGGGCTTGTATGTTAGATTTTGGAGGATCATGGGAGGACCACCTACACCTTGTGAAATTTTCTTACAACAATAGCTATCAGGCAAGCATTCAGATGGCTCCGTTTGAAGCATTGTATGGAAGGAAGTGTAGGTCTCCTGTGTGTTGGAGTGACGTGGAAGAACGTCAAATGCTGGAACCAGAGTTAGTGGTCAACACCGTGGAGACAGTTAAAAAGATACAGGGATACTTGCGAGCAGCACAAGACAGGCAGAAACAATGGGCAGACCTTCATCGTCGTCCCTTGGAGTTTAAAGAGGGTGATCATGTCTTTTTGAGAATATCACCTACCTGAGGCACCATTCGATTCGGAGGGTGCATCAAGTTGAGTCCAAGGTATATTGGACCATTTGACGTGCTAGAGAGAGTGGAAGAAGTGGCATATCGACTTGCACTACCACTTTCACTTGAGGGAGTATATGACGTATTCCATGTGTCGCAGCTCAGGCGATATGTGGCAGACAACAGTCATGTTCTCGACCATTCGGAGATCACCATTGGGCCGAGCTTGTCATATCAAGAGCAACCCATGAGAATCCTTGATCATCGAGTTAAAGTATTGAGGAACCAGTCTATTTCCTTGGTCCGCGTGGCATGGAAGCATGGCGCGCCCGGAGAATCTACCTGGGAGCGCGAGATCGACATGCGCCAACGTTTTCCGAACCTATTCATAGACCAAGGTATAAATTTACTTCGTTAAATTATATCTTATACCATTTTTGACTTCCTACCATAACTTAGTTTTAATTTCGAGGACAAAATTTTTATAAGTTGGATAGAATATAAAACCCCTAATTCTGAAAACCGTATTTATTATTATTATTTAATTATTTAATTTATTAATTATGAGCTAAATAGAGGAAATAGATTTTATTTAATTTTTTTAGATGTTTGTACAATTAGAGGATTTATGGAGCCATTATAAATTTTTCCTAATTTATTCCATGTAGGAGACCCTTTGGACAGTTGCTGGCTTAAACGTATGCACCAATATAATTTTTAGAGTTTTCTATATATATATAGAATTTCTATTGGATCAAACCCAAAACCGCAACTCCAAACCCACTACCCGCTTACACCCAAACCCGCGTAGAAAATATCCAACAGCAGTAGCAAAAATAAACTTTGCTTTCTTCCCCCCCCACCCACGCACGTAAAACAACTCCACCGCTTCTTATTTCACCCGCGCGTAAAACAAACCCACGCATAAAACAGAACCCCACCGCTTAAATCCCTTCTCCGCGCGTAAAACAGACACCACCGCCTCATTCCACCGCTTCTTTACCTGTTATTACTAAACTCTCCCCAACCGCAATCAAAACCAATAAAAGACCAAAGAAAGAAAGAAAGAAAACAGAAGCGGCAGTAGTTTCTTAACCATTAAGTAACCCCCACCGCCTCTTATCCCTATATATATTACAACTCTTCCAAACCCTAACCCCACTTCTTCTTACAACAAACTAAAATACTATTTGGACGTGCACTATACAGAACTTTTGCTCGGCAAGTATACCTTGCCATTGTACTATTATTTACATTCCAACTGATACATGCATGTTTAATTCTGCTTATATAGATGTTTATTCTTGTAGATTATGGACCTACTTTATGAGACCACCCCAGTATTATGGAGCATCATTAGGTTCATTGGCCTTGACACAGTTGCTACACGAGTTGTGAGTCTCATATAGATCTCGAACTACGTATTGGGTTGGCCGCCTGTACGTATGAGCCGTGCGTTAGGGATGACTGCTGATAGAAACTTTGTATGCTAGTAGACCTAGCAGTTATTAGAGGTTTATCGTGTCATAGATATGACATGCCTAGAGCATGGGGTGGGAAGAACAATAAGTAAGGCGTTTAGGCTCCTTTGCTTTTTCTCCTGTACGCCCGAATTCTCCATCGGAGAAACGGGTGATGACGACAACTATATTTTATATTGCAGGCGGCCTCTGCCGTTCAAAAGACGACATGCTGGTAGGCCCTTGATTCTCCGAGAGAATCATGCCAATCCCATTTATTGGCCAGATAGCCCACGTGTTGGAAAGTTATTCTCAAACTGCATTCACTTAGACGGTTAAGTGACCCATTGGATGTTTATATTTCAGTACTTATTGGCATGTTATTATGTATCTTGTTACGTCCCTCTGAGGACCTGGTCCCTTTCCATATATGGACGAGCAGGAGTATCCTCAGGAGTACTGTCCTGGACCTGATGCTACTTACCAGACTGAGGAGATCTTACCCTCGGAGTATCTGTGATTTTATTACCGATGTTTAGAGATCTTTTGCTACTTCAGTATAGTCATTTTGTAGTGGATTTGTTTTCACCCGACTATCAGACTTGATACTTATCTTTGATATTCAGTTATTATTCAACTCTTTATTCCTACTGATTATTTGTGCTGTGGATGAGATATAGATTCTGTGTGACTTGTTGTGACAGTATATTACCACTGGTGGATTAGATATTCATATACAACGTACATGTGTATATGGTTTTCATATATTGGAGTTCATATACATACGGCTGGGCGGGTTACGTATTCCTAGTCCTACGTATTTTGGGACTGGGGTGTGACACATTGTGTCTTTGCCATAGCAACTTTCGTAGTGACTTCTTAAAGTGTCAATGCCATCATTTTCTTTCCAATTATAAACCTGCTTACATTTCTTATATTCTGTAGCCTTAGGTATTGGTTTTTGATCTTTTGGATCTAAAACCGGTGCACCCTCACTATCAGTGACAATTTTTTTTTAAAATAATTCCATAAAATTGATATTTTATCCTATTGGTAATATTTGTAGCCGTAGACATACTCCTAACTTCAGGAGGTGACATTTGTGTCGGTGACGCAGAATCAGGAATAAGACTATTTTCTAACATATTATTATAATAATCATAATTTTAAAAGGTTGGTTTGAACCTTGTCCATCCATATTTTTTAAAAAAAATAGAGCAAAATTAGTTACTTCTCTACCAAGAAAGAGAGGAAAGAAAAATCTCAAATCAGAAAAAAAAATATTCTGTAATATTAAAGTTACTTGCAACGTCTGTTAGAAGCCTCCAAAAGAAATTGCAAGAAACTGTATTGAGAGGGAAGAAGTTGAACTCCAATAATAGTTTTGCTTCTAAGCTTTGTAATTGTCTTGCTTCTAGACTTTCTAAGAGAGAAAAAAAAATTGTGTTGTGTTTGTTTTCATAAATTATGGCCTATTTATAGAAATTTTTGGGGGTCAAATGACCCCAAATAGACTTAAAAAGTTGTTATAATAGATATTTTGGTCATTTTGAATATCCCTAAAACGGTCATAAATCTGCCAAACGGGGGTATTTTGGTAAAAATATTCCCAAC
This sequence comes from Iris macrosiphon, assembly GCA_036927795.1. NCBI lineage: Eukaryota > Viridiplantae > Streptophyta > Magnoliopsida > Asparagales > Iridaceae > Iris > Iris macrosiphon. The sequence continues at coordinate 115,568,339 of JAYESA010000002.1, forward strand.
AGTTATATCCCAAAGAAAAAGAAAAGTAAACTAATTTTCGGTAGAACCGGATTTAAATCGGGCCGGTCCGGACTGACCGGGCCAACCGAATTTGACCCGGACCGAACGGTGCTGGCAGCAGGCCGGGCCGGACTTGGGGGTCGAATTCGGTCGGATTCTCTGACCCAGCCCGAACCCAGGGGGAGGGTGGGCCGATTCGGACCAGTTCGTTGACCGGATCCGGACCGGCCTAGACTGACGTTGATCGGGCCCGATCCTAGCCGGACTTCGGATCGCCCACTCCATCTTGCACCTTGAAAGAAACTTGTACAATAATCCATGCATGTGACCTTATAAATTTGGATTAGCATCATTGTGTTTATTCATCTCATTAATTGGTTGTGGAGGAATATTGTTTTCTCAGTTGAGTCTGGACAGAAAGAAGAAGAGAACAATATATAAATTTGACGTAATATGAGAAACACTATAGACGTAACTCTAGTATAAGTACTATAAAGTACGTATGAAAAATAAAAAAAATCTAGTACTATACAGTACGTATGAAAAATAAGAAAACCTATTATTAGGGTTGAAAGCTCAAGATATTGAGCTACGCCAAACATCAATCCCTCCCACCCAACCCCCCGCCCACCCACCCACTCACCATGTGATTAGTAAGGTTTATTATATATATTTTTATATTTTAATTATAATTTGTTATATATTTGATTATATTTTTATTATAATTAGTTATGGATATATTTCTACTTTTAATAAAAAATCTTGAAAACGATTAGCTACGTAATATTATTTGATTATAAACAAATATCTCTTCTAATTCATGTAATTAAGGTGAAAGGTATTCTCCTTGTTTGACAGAATTCAAATATCTATAATGTTATTGATAACAAACTTAAAAAATTTCAATAATTTTTTTATGTAATATTAATTTTTAAAAATAGTTAATTGATGATAAAAGATGACTCACTTTTGAGTCGTTTTGAAGTCTCATTATATTATGGAAGATTAGAAAAATCTACACTAAGAAGCCAATTGCATGTAAATGCATTTAATTCATATCGAAACCTAGCAAGAATTAATAAAGTATGCACTAACGAGGCAATTGTTTATACAATTTTCTCAGTATTTGTTTCCTTTCATTTTAATAAAAAAAAATTAAAATATCGGTTCTATCGGTTCGGCCACGGTCTGACTTGATGGACGAAATTTCGGTCGGTCCGGATTTTAAATCATTGATTCCAATTGTACATTTCAACACTTGACCAATTGGACCTCATCCAAATATGAATTTATTCCGCTGTATATATAGACTTCAATTCCACTCCTTAGCACCAAAACATTCTCACACTACTGTTTGTGAGAGAGCATGAGCATGAGCATGAAATTTGGGTCCACTGTTCGGAGATACGTACGGGACTTTGTGTACGCTGCATTATATGTCATTTGGATCTACTGTCCCACACCTCTTCGGTGGTTTGATCCCAAGACCGTCCGCCTAGCCATGGAGGTTATACATCTTCTTATTGACCACAAGAGCCAGTTGAGTTCTGTATTATAGTTTATTATCTTATATATAAAAAAATTTGATTTAATAAATTTTCATGATGCACCAGAGCTTGGACACCAATGACATAAAAAGGAGCAATAGCCAAACAACTCTCATCTAAATACCGTACCTCTGGAAAAAAAACTTTCATACAGATGGTTGTATAAAAGTTTTGATACAACTAGTATATCACAAGTTGGCCTTCCCCCCCCCCTCTCTCTCTCTCTTCCTAAAACGTGTGTGTATATATATATATATATATATATATATATATATATATAAAAAAGTCATGTTAGAAGTTAATGATATTCTTGATCAAAAGCTCAACACTCGTCCAATCTCGTGAAAAGTTATGCCACTTTATGTTTTTTTTCTAAGAATCTCATGATTTTTTTTTCTTTTCTGGTCTCGTACCAATCACATTTTCATATTCTGTGAGCACGTGATTCCGTGACATGGATTTTTGAATCGAAGTACATAAAGGGTTTCAAATGACAGCTTTTATTATTTTTCTTTCTGGCGTTGAACTTTTGTACAAATCATACAACATAAAGTGGGATAACTTTTCACGAGATTGGACGAGTGTTGAGCTTTTGATCAAGAATATCATTAACTTCTGACATGACTTTTATATATATATATATATATATATATATATATATATATATATATATATATATATATATATATATATATATATATATATATACGTTTTAGGAAGAGAGAGGAGAAGGCCCACTTGTGATACACTAGTCGTATCAAAACTTTTATACAACCATATGTATGAAAGTTTTTTTTTCAGAGGTACGGTATTTAGATGAGGGTTGTTTGGCTATTGCTCCTTTTTATGTCATTAGTGTCCAAGCTCTGGTGCATCATGAAAATTTATTAAATCAAATTTTTTTTATATATAAGATAATAAACTATAATACAGAACTCAACTGGCTCTTGTGGTCAGTAAGAAGAGGTATAACCTCAATGGCTAGACGGACGGTCTTGGGATCAAACCACGGAGGAGGTGTGGGACAGTGGACCAAAATGACATGCAATGCAGCCTACACAAAGTCCCGTACGTATCTCCGGACATCTAAAAACCATAGCCGATCATGTTTTTTTCATATTTGCAAGATGTACTTACCTATGAAGAAAATCAAGAGCAAAACAAGAAAAATGAACAAGTGAGGAAAGAGAACGAGAACAAGAATATATATAGGCAAGGGGTGGATGGTGAACCGTCGGATCTCTCCAACAAATTCAAGCCACACACCCTACCTACCACCACCACACAATCAATACTAGCCAATGTGCGCCAAGCTCCATTCAACTATGCACTTGAAGCATACCCGAACTGTGCCAACTTGAGTATATTCCAACTATATCAGGATAGGGGAGTGACATCTCTACCCACCTTATAATAATTTTGTCCTCAAAATTCTATGACCAAGGCAACTAAAGACATCAGGACAAGCACATCTAGCTACAAGCAATCACAAGCAATATGCAAGAAAACCAAATAATATACACATAACAATATTAATAGCAATCTAGCAAGATGACCAATGATCAAAGAATTAGAAAAAAGGCATATGAAAAAAACCCTGCGAGTCAAATAAGTATGGATACGAAGACTGAATATCGTCCTCGCGTTCCCACGTTGACTCTCCCAAAGAGTGGTACCCCCAAGCGACACGAAAAATACGGATTGTCCGGTTCTTGAGTACCTTATCTTTTCGGTCAAAAATGGATATGGACTGCTCTTCATAAGACAAGCCGGTACCCACGACTATCTCATAATGGTCGAGGACATGTCTCCGGTCCGGGACATACCTACGCAACTGAGACACATAAAATACGTCATGCACCTCACGAAGCGAAGGCAAAAGGGCAAGGCGATAAGCAACATCCCCTACCCGCTCGAGAATGTCAAACGGCCCAACATATCGTGGACTAAGCTTCCCGCGAACCAGAATCTAATGACTCCACGGGTGGCCAAAATTTGAAAATTAAAATATGTGGTCGCCGACACAAAACTCTCGAGGCCTACGATGTTGATCTGCCCAATTACGATGCTGATCTTGCGCGACTCACAGCTGCTCTCTGATCTGCTTGAAAACTTTCACAGTCTGAGTAATCAATTATGGGCCCAACATATTTCTCTCACCAATGTTATCACAAGCTAACGACGACCTGCACTTTTTTTTTCATATAATGCCTCAAAAGGTGCCATCCGGTACTTAGCTGTGTTTGTCTAGCCTGCATTGTGTCTTTTTCATAGCAACTTTCGTAGTGTCGTCTTAAAGTGTCCATGCCATCATTTTTTTTTCAATTATAAACATGCTTACATTTCTTATATTCTGCAGCCTTAGGTATTGGTTTTTGATCTTTTGGATCTAAAACCGGTGCACCATCTCTATCAATGACAAATTTTTTTAACAATAATTCCATAAAATTGATTTTTTTTCTATTGGTAATATTTGTAGCCGAAGCCATACTCCTAACTTCAGGAGATGACATTTGTATCGGTGGCACAGAATCAGGAATAAGACTATTTTCTAACATTTTATTATAATAATCATAATTTTAAAAGGTTGGTTTGAACCTTGTCCATCCATATTTAAAAAAAAAAGATTAGGCAAAATTAGTTACTTTTCTACCAAAAAAGATAGAGGAAAGAAAATCTCAAATCAGGAAAAAAAAACTATTCTGTAATATTAAAGCTACTTGTAACGTCTGTTAGAAGCCTCCAAAAGAAATCGTAAGAAACTGTATTGAGAGGGAAGAAGTTGAACTCCAATAATTGTTTTGCTTCTAAAATTTGTAATTGTCTTGCTTCTAAAATTTGTAAGAGAGGAAAAAAATTTCTGTTGCATCTAAACTTTGTAAGAGAGAAAAAAAAAATGTGTTGCTTCTAAACTTTGTAATTTATTTTCAAGATATCGAGCTACACCAAACATCAATCCCCCCCCCCCCACCCCCACACACACACACACACACCCCATGTTATTAGTAAGGGACACACCATGTTATTAGTAAGGTTGGTGGCATTGTTGAATCCATCGTAGTACTCTTTGCTCCTCCTTGCTAATTTGTTAGAGAACAACCATTGAACAACTAACAAGGACTTAAAAGGGACAAAGAGCTTGCAACTTTGACCTTTCCCTCCGTCCTTGGAATCATATCACTGTCCCCCAACAATATATCGTACAGATCTCTATAAATTACTGCAAATATCATATAATGGAAAGAATTATAGCTGGTATGTATCAGTGGGAAGATATTTTTTATAAAATTATATATGAAAAGGAGGCGTCAGTACGTGCAACTGGCACCTCACTCTATTTTTGTATATGACGCGAGTGTAACCGAACTCTATATTTTTCACTTGATGCATGAGTGCACACGAGGCATTGGTTTCATCTTTGGTCCACCCAACGTATATTTTGTGCATTCGAAAAGAATCAGACCTCTTTTTTATTTTAGCAACCAAAACCCCTTACTTCAAAGTTGTGTTTTAGGGTTTATGCATTTGAACAGAAGTAACTTATAAAAATGTATTCAAAATATTTATTGTTTTAAGTGGTGTTGTAATAATTTTGCATGGTAGATTTTGTTGTTGCAAATGGATAATACATGTTATCATATTATATTAGTTGGTTGATTTGATTCCTACTTGATTTCAATTTCAATTCCTCCATATAAAAATAGAGTTGGTGCTAGTGTGACTGATGCCACACGCAAAATAGAGTGGAGCGCCGTGCAGCCAAACTCAATTTTTTTTTTTTGGACGTCAGCTGCAATAGTGTCCTATTCCTTCATTTATAAATTTATAAAAAATGTTCTCTTTGATACAAATCTGTAAACCCCCATTCCTGAAAACCGTATTAGTTATTATTTAAATTCTTTATTAAGTATAAATAATAAGGAAAAGAATAGAAAATCAGAAATTCCTATTATACCAAACCGCAACCCGTTAATCATCCATGCGTAAAACTCGTTTAGCAAAAATCCTGCAGGAACTCTTTCATGCGTAAAAACCCAATCCGCCTAAATTCCTTTCTCTACGCACAAAATCACTTCCGCGCGTATAATAAAGCAGCAGTGTACCCAGCGTAGACTCTTCAATTTTCTGCGCGTAAAACCAAAATCATGCGTATAACTCTCCGCCGCTTTCTATTTTCCTCTGACGCGTATAAGACTACCCAGCGTAAACCACTGCAGCAGCAGCAGTAATTAAACCACCGCCTATTTTACCCTGTGTAAAACTCTTCCTTTCATCCCTGCGTATACTTTCTTCCCCGCGTGTAGTATCATCAGCAGAAGCAAAACTCAACTTTGCTTTGCCTTGCTCTTTTACACGTGTAAGTTTCTCATTCCACCATACTTTAGGAAATATCCTCAGCCGCACACCTAAACCAATAAGAAGAAAACAACAGCAATAAATTTCTTAACCATTAAGTAAATTCCACCGCCTCCTATTCCTATATATACACTACTAGAAAAAGTCAAATTAGCGACGTCTAAAAACGTCGCTAAATAACCAAAAATCGTCGCTAATTTGGTTTAGCGACGTAATTAGCGACGTTTTAAAGCAGTCGAAAAAAACCAAGTCGCTAAAACAAAAAACGTCGCTAAACGTCGCTATGCCGACGTTTTTTAGCGACTTTAATGTGTCGCTAAATTTAGCGACGTTTTGCGACACCAAGTCACTAAATAGCGACGTATAGTAAAGTCGCTAAACGTCGCTGATTAGCGACGTCTATCGCGACGTTACACCGACGTCTTTAATGACCTGGCTATACAGACATGTCAGCAATTGGCGACGTATAGCGACGTCATTAGCGACTTTTTACAGCATCGCTAATTAGCGACGTATTTAGCGACGTAATTTAACTTCGCTAAACGTCGCTAATAACGTCGCTAATTTTAAAAAAAATAAAAAAATAGTGTCCAGAAGCAAACATTGGTGATTCCCTGCAGTTTTACATCATCTTCATCATACACACCAACATGATTCAATCTAGTTAACTATATAATCCAATTAAATTAAAGACCACAAGAAGTATCAATCCAATTAAATATGGATAACTATATAATCCAATTAAATTAACTAAAAAATTAAAGACCATGTAAACTCCCTCGACCAGATTTCAGTAATTTAGGATTAGTTTAGACTAATTAGAATTATTGCAACTTTTTAAAATTTTATTTATTATATATTCTATTGATTGTGCACCTGTTCATTACACAATTAATTAGGGCATTACACTAGCTGTTAACCCTAAACAAAGTCCACAACCCTGCCCTAGACTTGTTAGACTATTTTTCCTGTATTTTGTGCAACTCCTAGAAACCTTGTTTGGTGTTTCGTTTTAGTCGCACAAATATCGTTACAGACGTACGTATTTATTCCCTATTTAAAATTCTGCTCTTTACCCATCTCTGTACCCCTAGAGATTTGAGGACCTGTAGGCACCTATTTTGCCCAAACAAAAATACGATAATATTCTACTCTAATTGTATTACAATTATCGTATTGACACCGTAGAGAAATTATGGCCCTAACTGCCTCAAAATAATTAGTGAACACCATGCGCAGTATTTATTAAATAATAAATACGAGGATCTGTATCACTCAGAAATCAGACCCTACCTCTGCCTAGACTCACCCCACACTGTCCAAAACATTTTCCCCAGCTGTTTCCCTCATTTTTGTACAATTCAGAATTTTGGAAAATCAGTATTTTAAAACAGGTAAATTGCAAAATTACGCAAAATACCAAATTTAGGCTTTTATGCAAATTATGAAAAGTTAGGGGTTTTTATGCAAAAATGATTATGAGGTGGCATATCCTCATTGGCTAGACAATATGTGGCATGGGACCCACCCAAATATCCAGAGAATTCAGTCAAAAATATCCCAAAAATTGAAATTACCCAAATGCCCCTGAATTTTCCCATAATTACAAAACTGCTACTCACCCCAACCCCTATATAAACCCTAACCCTCTCCCTTACAAACCCCCACAGCCCTCACCTTCGACCACCACCGGCCGCCCAACTCCGGCAAGACCTTCGCCCCGACCCCCTCTTCCCTCCGGCCAAGCCCCACCGTCGCCGGCACCCTGCTCCGCCGTGAGCAGCCCCCGCAACCCCATCTCCCCAACACCACCACCCACAGCCACCACCACCCGAACCACCCCCGCGCCGCCTCCGGCCACCAAGCACCGCCACCAACCCCACCACCCGACTCGCCCCGACCCCCTCTCTCCGACCATCACCCCCTCACCGACCCACGACGCCGCCTCCGCCGGCCAGAGCCCCCGCAGCTTCTCCCCACTTCCCTAACCCTAACCAACCCCTCCACCTCCGACGGCCTCCAGCCTCCACCACCGCCGTCGTGGACCTCCGCCACCACCACCAACCTGACCGCCCCTCCTTCCTCCGTCGATCCCGCACCCTGCCCGGCCATCTCCGCCACTCCTCCGCCGCCGGCAGCCCCCGCACTTAGCTGCTGCTGCTGCTGCTATTAGCAGCTACTGTTGCTGTTCCTGCTCCTCCGGCCAGCTCCGCCGCCGTCCTCCCGCCGTCGACGACGTGTGGACCCCACCTGTCAGAGGGTATAACCCTAAACCCTAGTATATACGTATTTATATATATATACTTATATGTTTACTTATATATATCTATATATGTATATATATATATATATGTATATATATATATATGTATATAAATATGTATTTATATGTATATTTATATATATATGTATTATATTACATATATATATTATATACTGTTAATATTATTATTATACATATGTATATATTTATATATATATCTATGAATACTATATATATATTTATTAATATATATAACATATTTATATGTTATATGTATTATATAGTTACTATTATAATTATAGTATATATGTATGTATATACTATGCATTTTCTTTTATTTATTTATATGCATTTAATTATATATATATAATTACTATTATTGTACTGGATATACAGTACATATGTATTTAATATATATTTATTTCCTGTACTTATTATATATGTATACATATCTATATATATATAAATATTATCTATATATATATTATTGTGCTGGATATTACAGCCTATATATATTATGTACATTTACATTTCAAGCACTGTCAATTCATTTTATCTATATATATATAAATATTATCTATATATATTATATATATATTATTGTGCTGGATATTACAGCCTATATATATTATGTACATTTATATTTCAAGCACTGTCAATTCATTTTATCTATATATATATATATATATATATATATATATATATATATATATATATATATATATATATATATATATATATATATATATATATATATATATATATATATATATATATATACATCAGTGGATACACCCTGATAATATTATATTATTATATATATATGGCAGTGGATATACCCTGCTACTATTATAATTGCTATATATCTACCTGCATTTTTTCTGTTCTGTATACGCTATATATACTGCTATATAAATTATATCTATATATATATACATACTATATATATATCTATATTATATATGTGTATATAAGTATATATACATATACTTTATATTACAACCATGATATTCACGAACCCTGTCTGTTTTAACAGAAACCAACTTCAGCACAGCCAGTGACCCCCTGTCATCAGCAACCTCAAACCTGACTGTGAGATCAGGTTATCAACACTATCAGGGAGTAGGCAAGTATACCTTGCCAAGTTAATGTTTAAATTCAATTATTGATATCTGCTTTGTTCCTGAATTTCATATACCATGATTACCTGGGACTGCCTTGGGTACAATCAACTGATACGTCGACATTAGCATAATTTACTTAGTCTTACAGACTCACCAATTGCTGTAAGAGTATCATGATATTCTCCTAGACCCTATCACGGGAACACGCAACAAGGTTGTAATGCATATCGGGATGCGAGCTACGTATTTAATTTGCTACCAGTACGTATGACCGCATCACGGCTTAGTATAAAATCAGAAAATTACGACTTGACATTTAGTTTCATTGGGTGGAAAAGATAACTAGTAGACGTATGGGACACCCCCTCCATAAATGTTTTATACCTTCGTACCAGTGATGGTCGATTGCAGAGTGCCCTTGAGTCAGGGGGCATACGACACATATACTAGCCAGTCACCACGATTGGTGAATTACGTCAGCGTATGTCTAGCCTACATATTTCCATGCGTACTACAAGGTCTTTACTTGCATTTCACTTAGAATGGTTAGAACCTTGTATTTATTTTCTTTATTCAGTATTTACATACATGGCATGTCATTTTCCGTATCTTGTTATGTCCCACTGAGGACCTGGTTCCCTGCCAGATCTAGACGAGGCTTTCTACCCCACTGTGTACGGCCCTGATCAGGAGGCCAGATGTGCTACCGAGGAGGAGCTCGAGGAGACACCCTCAGAGTATGCTTGACCCTAGAGGCCTGCCACCTGGAGATGGAGATATTTTTCTCAGATAGACGCTGCTTAGTCTATCTGATTTTTCTGCGCTATTATCAGTTTTTGTAGTAGGCTTATATTCTCAGCAGTTGTGTACTGTATCAGACTCAGTTATATATATGTTCAGCACTTGCTTTTCTGACATTTTATTGTGGATGAGATAGATTTGACTGTGTTTTACATGTAGTATTTTAGGACAGCGTAGCACGTTCCTTTGGGTCCATTCAAAATGGATTAAGCCCTTAGTGACGTGTCAGCTGGCCAGTGACATGTGGCCTAGTTCCTGACATTTTGGGACGGGCGTGACAGACCACAAGAAGCATCATACATCATGTCTATTGTTGAAGTATCAATAATTCATAATATACAATCGCATCCTAAATAATAATAAAAATAACTATACTACTACGGATCTGCAGGAGGCTGACCACCGGCGCGCTTGAAGGATAAGAACTCCTCATACTCGTCCCGTGGAATCGATACCGATGTCGATGGAGAAGGCAGTGACGTCGGTGGAGGCCGTGCCTGCTCCAAGTCTGCGAGTCGCTGGTTGTAAGAATCCAGGGTAGATAACAGCCTCGTACTGCTATCACCCATTGAATCCTGCATCCTCGTCAGCTTCTCGCCCATCGATAGTTGTGACGCCTGCAGCTCCATGATGTTGCGATCATTGGAGGCTCTAATATCATTTGTCAATTCCCGTAGCTCCGTCATGCTGCGATCAAAATATAATACATATATTCGTTAATGTCAACATCTACTTCTACATGCAATATTTACAGTCCAAATATAGTTACATTCTACATGCAATATTTTTTATTTTCAATCATCTTCAGAAAATTCATCTTGTTCGCCTTCTTCGTCCTGCTCTTCCTCTTCCTCGTCTTCACTTTCATCTACTTCGTCGTCCTCTTCGGATAATTCTACATCTTCTACATTATTACTCGTGTAATGAGTAACTTCCTTTGAGTCTACATCTACAATATTTGTTACAAGAGGTAGATCGTCCTCCTGATAAGCTATTTCGTCAATGTCAAAGGTATTTCTAGCTTTAGTCTTGCATACTGCCCACCAATCCGACCTCGCTGTCCCCCGTCTAGGATAAGTTGTGAAGTACACGAGCTGAGCCTGACTTGATAGGACAAATGGTTCGTAGCCTTGATATCTATGCTGGTAGTTTATATCCACAAGGCCATGCTTGTCAATTTTTCAACCTTGATCTTGAATCAGATCGAACCATTCACACCTGAATAGCACGATATTAGCAGGTTCTGTGCCATAATTATATGTCAACTCCACAATCTCTCGTAAGATGCCAAAAAATCATTGCCCGGATTGACGTCTTTGTAGTTTGAAGATTTGATACACAAACCACTATTTTTCGTGGAATCAAGATCCAGAAAGCTGTCTCTGATAGGAGCATTTGTTGACTTGAACCTGAACCCATTCACACAGAAACTTGGCCATATTTTTACGGCAGTAATTGGTCCCTTGGCTAGAGTCCTAATAGATTCAGTCTCGGGTGATATTAGACGATCGACCTAAATACCAAAGTAGCGATAGTAAGTTATTTGTTTTGCAAGTGCAGAAATAAAAAGTAATTACCAAGCATCTTACATATGCGCTCAACCAAGAAGAAAAATGGCATCTCATATGTTGTTCTACTTCTTCGTCTGTTATGTAGGGTCTAACCGACCTCAACTCATCATTATATGTGCTGAAAAATAATGAAGCAACTGCTGATTAGTAGCATAATAGTATCTTATACTATTACATTGAGATAATGTAAACGTGGACGTATTAATTACTTACCCCTCTAGCTTCTCCACTTCATCCTCGTCGCAATTGAGTAATATATACAATTGAGCAGCCCTTAGCTCATCGTCATTCAAATATCTCTTCTTCATTTTTTCTGAAGGCTTTCCAGATGCATTGAATACTTTGAGTATTGCATCATTAGATTCCTGATATGCGTCGTCGTTTCTGGGAGCTTTCGTCCTATTAGTAGCAACATGCGGTTTAAAATACGTCGAGAAAAATTTTGTAATCTCCTCGAGAACATAAGCTTTACAAATAGAGCCTTCAACCCGTGCCTTATTTTTCACCTTTCTCTTTAGGTGATTCAGATGGCGCTCGAAGGGGTACATCCACCGATAACCGACAGGACCACCAACACGTGTCTCATAGGAAAGATGAATTGGCAAATGCTCCATAGAGTCAAAGAATCCAGGAGGAAACACCTTCTCGAGTTTACATAGTGTTACCGCAATGTCCCTCTCTTGCTTTTCTAGACGATCGACGAGCAACTTAGTACAACAAAGATCTCTGAAGAATATGCTCAGTTCTGTCAATGGGTCCCAAACGACCTGCGGTAAGAATTCTCAAAATACAATCGGAATTAACCTCTCCATGAATACGTGACAATCGTGGCTCTTCATACCTATTAGTTTGTTCTTCTTGAGGTCGACGCATCTTTTCAAGTTTGACACGTACCCGTTTGGAAACTTTAGACCCTGAATCCACCTAAGTGCTGCCCTCATCTGAAAATTCTGCTTTCTAGAAACATCGTACGTGTTGGCACCGACTTCCCACAGCTGATTCAACTCATCTATCAAAGGCTGTAAATACACATCGATGTTCCTCTTCGGATTGTTCGGACCCGGGATAATAACGGTTATGAACATATACGGAGTCTTCATGCACATCCAAGGCGGTAGATTGTACGGAGTGACGATCACAGGCCAACACGAATACTGGGAGTCCGAAAGTCCGAATGGGGTAAAACCGTCAGAGCAGAGCCCTAATCTGACATTACGCGCTTCCTCGGCAAAATATGGATACTCTCGATCAAAGTGCTTCCATGCTTCTCCATCGGATGGATGATCCAATACTCCTTCGATCTGTTTTCGCCTGTGCCAACTCATGTTTTCTGCAGTCTCCTTAACCATAAACAACCGCTGCAACCGCGGCGTCAAAGGCAAGTAGTGCATCGAATCGGTAGGCTTTCTTGCACCGACAGACTTTCCTCTAACAGTGGCCTTGTAGCGATCAGCACCACAGAATCTGCACGTATCTTCATCCTTGTCGTCTTTGTAGTACAACATGCACCCGTTGCGACATGCATCAATTTTCTCGTATCCCATCCAAAGCGATCTCACCATCCTCTTAGATCGATAGAAGTCTTTAGGCAACTTTCCACCCTCGGGCAAGATCTCTATAATCAAATCGAACAGTCGATTCACTACTAGAAAAAGCGGGATTAGCGACGTATTTTAGCGACGTCAAAAGAAACGTCGCTAATAATACATAAATTAGCGACTCATTATAAACACGTCGCTAGAAGTCGCTAAATGGCGACAGTTAGCGACGTTTAGCGACTTTTAATACGATTTTAAAAGATAAGTCGCTATAAGTTCAATTAAGGTCGCTAAACGTCGCTAATATGTCTAATTTAGCGACGTTTAGCGACGTATATAGCGACATTTAAACTCAAAATATTTAGCAACGTGTTTAGCGACGTCCTTTACGTCGCAAATATTTAATTTAGCGACATTTTTATTGGACGTCGCTAAACGTCGCTAAAATTTGGTTAATTAGGGGTCGGTTTCCTTTTTCCCCGTCAGTTGAAATTTCGATTCGAAAACATATTCCCCCCCCCCCTCCCCAGCTCCGTCGACCGCGACTACTCCGGCAAGGTATACTCTCTCTCTCTCTCTCTCTCTCTCTCACACAGGACACATGTGACATTGACACAAACACGACACACACACTGACACTGACACAGACACAGACACGGCACACACACACACTGACACAGACACTGATCTGGACCTAGGGTTAGGGTTAGGGTTAGGTTTTTTGACATGGGGTTAGGGTTAGGGTTAGGGTTAGGTTTTTTGACATGGGGTTAGGATTAGGGTTAGGGTTAGGGTTAGGTTTTTTGACAATGTTCATGCATGTGCGATCATGTAGAGATCAGGTTTTAATTTCTTCTTTCAAGTATAAAATAAATAAATAATATGGATCGATGAATAAGAAAGAAAGAACATAAGTGTATTTATTTGCACTTTTGCAATATATATATATATATATATATATATATATATATATATACATACATACATACATACATACTAATTGTTTGATTTTGTGGTTACTATTCATTGGTCCAATGGAGGAGGGGAAAAAATGATGGCTATTATTGAATCCATGTTCATATGTCATGACTACGTACATTGGGTGAACAAATTAGAACTAATTCCTGAATATTCGTACAACAACTGATCATGTGATCAAATTAATTAGAACGCCAATTATTCGACCAGGAAGTGTATGATCTAAGCAACCGTCCTTAATTGTGCCCCAAGAATTTTGAGCTCTAGCTACTTCCTCGTTCCACTCCCAATATATATAGGGGTTAATTGCCGAAAGCAAAGTACTGCGGAGTTATGTATCTCAGTTTCTCACCCTACTGCCAGTTTCAAGAAGTGCCTAATGGTCTAAATAATATGACTATAACAGTTGAATTAGCTAAACGAAACTTACAAATCAGCTTAAATAAATAAAGGATTAATTTCAACACTTACTAAAATCACTAGCTAGCAGTATGAAGAGCCTCTAATGGAGCAAAGATATCATCGCAGCATGCATCATTAAGGACATGCATCTCAAGAAACTTATTGGCTTCGGCTGGAGCCTACTACACTAAAATTCGGACACTGACACAGAAGTGGGTTAAGGTATAGTAGTAAAGTGGTATTAAGATATTATTTGGGTAATGTTATATATATATATATATATATATATATATATATATATATATATATATATATATACTGCTTTTCCAATAACGGATACTGACACAGACACAGAAGTTAATTTTGCATGTAATGATTTATATGATACATACTGTCAATTTTGCAGAAGTATCTAGAAATGGATATGAATTACTATCTGCGTCATCGTTCGTGGATGTACAACCGTCATCCTGATGACATGTGCGGTGTGCGGGATGAATTCATTGAGGGTGTACAGCAGTTCCTGCAGTTCGCCAAGGCGTTCCCTCAGTACATGGACGGTACCAAAATTAAGTGTCCATGTGTGAGATGTCGCAACAGGAAATATCATCCAGAAGTGGAAGTTACATATCATTTATACTCGAAGGGCTTTACGCCGAATTACTATCAGTGGACCGCGCACGGAGAACTTGTATCTCTAGCATCAGAGTCGGAGCCCTATGTGGAGCCGTATATGGATGTCCAAGACCACGATGCTTACGACGACGGGTTGGTGAACATGGTTTATGATGCGGCGGGGCCTAGTTTCAATCCTGACAATTATGATGCGGCGGGGCCTAGTTTCAATCCTGACAATTATGATGCGGCAGGACCTAGTTTTAATCCAGACAATTATGATGCAGCTGAGGAGGCACCGAATGCCGATGCTGCAAAGTTTATGGAGTTGCTTGAGACTGCAAGGACTCCACTATATCCTGGTTGTGAGGACCATTCACCGTTGGAGGTGGTTACAAGATTATTGAGCATCAAGTCCGATTTTAACATGTCGCAAGAATGCTATAATCGACTGCTCGATTTGATTATAGAGATCTTGCCCGAGGGTGCAAAGTTGCCTAAAGACTTCTATCGATCTAAGAGGATGGTGAGATCGCTTTGGATGGGATACGAGAAAATCGATGCATGTCGCAATGGGTGCATGTTGTACTACAAAGACGACAAGGATGAAGATGCGTGTAGATTCTGTGGTGCTGATCGCTACAAGGCCACTGTTAGAGGAAAGTCTGTCGGTGCAAGGAAGCCTACCGATTCGATGCACTACTTGCCTTTGACGCCACGGTTGCAGCGGTTGTTTATGGTTAAGGAGACTGCAGAAAACATGAGTTGGCACAGGCGAAAACAGATCGAAGGAGTATTGGATCATCCATCCGATGGAGAAGCATGGAAGCACTTTGATCGAGAGTATCCACATTTTGCCGAGGAAGCGCGTAATGTCAGATTGGGGCTCTGCTCTGACGGTTTTACCCTATTCGGACTTTCGGGCTCCCAGTATTCGTGTTGGCCTGTGATCGTCACTCCGTACAATCTACCGCCTTGGATGTGCATGAAGACTCCGTATATGTTCCTAACCGTTATTATCCCGGGTCCGAACAATCCGAAGAGGAACATCGATGTGTACTTACAGCCTTTGATAGATGAGTTGAATCAGCTGTGGGAAGTAGGTGCCAACACGTACGATGTTTCTAGAAAGCAGAATTTTCAGATGAGGGCAGCACTTATGTGGACCATCAACGACTTTCCGGCCTATGGAATGTTATCGGGATGGAGCACCCATGGTCGTCTCTCATGTCCGTATTGCATGGACCGTTCTCAGGCTTTCCGTTTGAAACACGGAGGCAAACCGTGCTTCTTCGATTGTCATCGACAATTTTTGCCGAAGGATCATCCGTACTGGAGGAATCGGAATGCTTTTCGTGCGGGAGTTGTGGAGAAGGCCAATCCACCTCCAAGGTGGCCCGGATGCACGATATGGGAAGAGGTAAAATATTTACCAAGTGCTATCGAAGAGCCTGCTAAGGGGTACAAGTGTGACGGATTTGGTCGCACCCATAACTGGACGAAGAGAAGTATATTCTGGAATATGCCATATTGGAGCACCAATCTGATC
The DNA here is from genome assembly GCA_036927795.1 of Iris macrosiphon. Classification (NCBI taxonomy): domain Eukaryota; kingdom Viridiplantae; phylum Streptophyta; class Magnoliopsida; order Asparagales; family Iridaceae; genus Iris; species Iris macrosiphon. The sequence goes on from JAYESA010000002.1 coordinate 115,585,083, forward strand.
AGACATAACCTTGATGTCATGCATATCGAGAAGAATGTGTTTGATAACATAATTAATACTGTAATGGATGTAAAGGGGAAGACGAAAGATAATCCGAAGGCCAGGTTGGACTTAGAAGACATATGTAGACGTCCTGCATTGCATCTGATAGAGGAGGGGAATGGAAAGTTAAAGCAACCTAAGTCAGTTTTCTCACTGGATAAAGAGGATAAAGGTAGACTTTGTAGGTGGATTCAGGGTCTAAAGTTTCCAGACGGGTACGTGTCGAACTTGAGAAGATGCGTCGACCTCAAGGAGAACAAACTAGTAGGTATGAAGAGCCACGATTGTCATGTATTCATGGAGAGGTTAATTCCGATTGCATTTCGGGAATTCTTATCGCAGGTCGTTTGGGACCCATTGACAGAGCTGAGCATATTCTTCAGAGATCTTTGTTGTACTAAGTTGCTCGTCGATCGTCTAGAAAAGCAAGAGAGGGACATTGCGATAACACTATGTAAGCTCGAGAAGGTGTTTCCTCCAGGATTCTTCGACTCTATGGAGCATTTGCCAATTCATCTTTCCTATGAGGCACATGTTGGTGGTCCTGTCGGTTATCGGTGGATGTACCCCTTCGAGCGTCATCTGAATCACCTAAAGAGAAAGGTGAAAAATAAGGCACGGGTTGAAGGATCTATTTGTGAAGCTTATGTTCTCGAGGAGATTACAAACTTTTGCTCGACGTATTTCAAACCGCATGTTGCTACTAATAGGAATAAAGCTCCCAAAAATGATGACACATATAAGGAATCTAATGATGCAATACTCAAAGTATTCAATGCATCCGGAAAGCCTTCGGGAAAAATGAAGAAGAGATATTTGAATGACGATGAGCTAAGGGCTGCTCAATTGTATATATTACTCAATTGCGACGAGGATGAAGTGGAGAAGCTAGAGGGGTAAGTAATTAATACGTCCACGTTTACATCATCTCAATGTAATAGTATAAGATACTATTATGCTACTAATTAGCAGTTGCATCATTATTTTTCAGCACATATAATGATGAGTTAAGGTCGGTTAGACCCTACATAACAGACGAAGAAGTAGAACAAGAAATGAGATGCCATTTTCCTTCTTGGTTGAGCGCATATGTAAGATACTTGGTAATTACTTTTTATTTCTGCACTTGTAAAACAAATAACTTACCATCGCTACTTTGGTATTTAGGTCGATCGTCTAATATCATCCGAGACTGAATCTATTAGGACTCTAGCCAAGGGACCAATTACTGCCGTAAAAATATGGCCAAGTTTCTGTGTGAATGGGTTCAGGTTCAAGTCAACAAATGCTCCTATCAGAGACAGCTTTCTGGATCTTGATTCCACGAAAAACAGTGGTTTGTGTATCAAATCTACAAACTACAAAGACGTCAATCCGGGCAATGATTTTTTTGGCATCTTACGAGAGATTGTGGAGTTGACATATAATTATGGCCCAGAACCTGCTAATATCGTGCTATTCAGGTGTGAATGGTTCGATCCGATTCAAGATCAAGGTTGGAAAATTGACAAGCATGGCCTTGTGGATATAAACTACAAGCGTAGATATCAAGGCTATGAACCATTTGTCCTATCAAGTCAGGCTCAGCTCGTGTACTTCACAACTTATCCTAGACGGGGGACAGCGAGGTCGGATTGGTGGGCAGTATGCAAGACTAAAGCTAGAAATACCTTTGACATTGACGAAATAGCTTATCAGGAGGACGATCTACCTCTTGTAACAAATATTGTAGATGTGGACTCAACGGAAGTTACTCATTACACGAGTAATAATGTAGAAGATGTAGAATTATCCGAAGAGGACGAAGTAGATGAAAGTGAAGACGAGGAAGAGGAAGAGCAGGACGAGGAAGGCGAACAAGATGAATTTTCTGAAGATGATTGAAAATATAAAATATTCCATGTAGAATGTAACTATATTTGGACTGTAAAATGCTTTGAGATATGTATCACATTTTGACATTAACGAATATATGTATTATATTTTGACTGTATAATGCTTTGAGATATGTATCACATTTTGACATTAACGAATATATGTATTATATTTTGACTGTATAATGCTTTGAGATATGTATCACATTTTGACTGTAGAATGTAGTATATATTTGTGTTTCTCTATATTCATCATATGTTGTTATCAGATATGACAGGACGACGCGGAGGATTCGGCAGGTCCCGAGGTAGACAGAGTGCCACTCCGGTACTGCCTACTGTTGGTTCCGGATCATCGTCGCCCAGTACTCCAGTATATCGAGCAGCCACATCTCCGACTGCGACGACGTTGCGTGGCATCACTCCTGGGACGAGTAGTTCCAGGCGTGATAGTACTCCCTCGTCCAGCGTTCCTCCTGCTGACGGAACCATGGAGACTGATGAGCATGTAGAGGAGGTCGTGCCGACGTTGTCCCAGCATCAGCAAGATCCTCCATGCGCACCACCGGAGGAGACGAGGACAGAGATTTGGGCCGACGGTACAAAGTAAGTCAATTAGATGGTTTAGTATATATTTGTGTTTCTCTTTATTCATCGTATATTGACTTTTTCAGTAATCTAAATTATTATTTCTGTATAGATATCGTCCATCGTCGGTTCAGAGACGCCTGGGCCAATTTCTGAGGAACAACTACGGTGGCCCTTGGATCAACTGCTCTGAGGCTCCGGAGGAGAGGAAGGCGTTCTGGTTTGCGCACTTCCAGGTAAAAGTATATTAAATAAATCCTCTAATTTATGCATATTCGTGATGCTAACTTAATAAATTATTTATTGTAGCAAACGTATTATTATCCTCCGCACCGGGCCGAGTTGATCGAGCGGCTCTTTCCTACCGTTGCCGCCAAGCTTATCCGAGATGCTCTGGATGACCAGAAGGCTCGTGATCGTGCTGGAAAACCGATCCAAGGTTGGATCACGCCTGAGCAGTGGACTGCGATGAGGGCTAGATTCGACGATCCGAGCTACAAGGAAAGGTCTAAGAAGGCCAAGGCGGCTAGGCAGAATGCTGCCAAGTGGTGTGGTGGCTCGATTCCGATGACGGAACATTTCTGTCGTTTGGTATGTTTTTTCTTTTAAAATATATTATTTTAATATAAGTACCATAAAATGGTACTTGGAAAAAATATTTAAGTTTAGTAATAAAAAATATATTTTTAACAGGTACAGAGGGGTGAGGATGCAAACATGGTGACCGTCTTCTTGGCCACCCATCGCAAGGACGGAAATCTCATTGATGAGAGGGCCTCACAGACCTATGTAAGTATTACTTTACTTTGTGTTTATTTTAATATAACTTAGGCAATTATTGAGTTTCCAAACCTTTTCTAGGCCGAGTATCTTAGGCTTCGTGAGCGGGCGACTGCTAGTGCACCTACACCTGGAGAGGCTGGTGCTTCGTCGCAGCCCGGTCCATCTCCGTCGGCGGACGACCTGTGGGTGACCGCAGCTGGTGGTCTCCAGAGGGGTACGTACTACGGTACGGGCTCCTATGGCGCCCTGGTTGGGACGCAGTCATCTAGGGCCTCCCCGACAGCTGTGCATTCCACACACCCCTCGCAGTCGCAGCCCTCGCAATCGTCGGCCAGAGTCCAGGAGGCCGTCCAGGAGGCCGTTGACCGTCAGATTGCGTCTCTCCGTGACGACTTGCTGCGAAGTATGGAGGACCAGTCCCGGTCCCAGCCGCAGGCGGACGATCCGATGCTTATCGCACGATTGGATATGCTCGACCGCAGCATGACGGAGCTACGAGAATTGACAAATGATATTAGAGCCTCCAATGATCGCAACATCATGGAGCTGTAGGCGTCACAGCTATCGATGGGCGAGAAGCTGACGAGGATGCATGCGTCACAGCTATCGATGGGCGAGAACCTGACGAGGATGCAGGATTCAATGGGTGATAGCAGTACGAGGCTGTTATCTACCCTGGATTCTTACAACCAGCGACTCGCAGACTTGGAGCGGGCACGGCCGCCACCGACGTCACTGTCTTCTCCATCGACATCGGTGTCGATTCCACGGGACGAGTATGAGGAGTTGTTATCCTTGAAGCGCGCCGCTGGTCAGCCTCCTGCAGATCCGTAGTAGTCTAGTTATTTTTATTATTATTTATGAATTATTGGTACTTCAACAATAGACATGATGTATGATGCTTCTTGTGGTCTTGAATTTTTTAGTTAATTTAATTGGATTATATAGTTATCCACATTTAATTGGATTGATACTTCTTATGGTTTTTAATTTAATTGGATTATATAGTTAACTAGATTGAATCATGTTGGTGTGTATGATGAAGATGCTGTAAAACTGCAGGGAATCACCAATATTTGATACTGAAATTTTTTTTTTTTTTTTTTAATTAGCGACGTTATTAGCGACGTGTAGCGACGCTTAGCGACGTTAATTTACGTCGCTAATTACGTCGCTAATCAGCGACTCTGTAAAACGTTGCTAAGTTCGTCGCTAATGACGTCGCTAAAGTCGTCGCTAAGCGTCGCCAATTGCTGACATGGCAAGTATAGCCAGGTCATTAAAGACGTCGGTGTAACGTCGCGATTGACGTCGCTAATCAGCGACGTTTAGCGACTTTAATGAATGTCGCTTTTTAGTGACTTGGCGTCGCAAAACGTCGCTAAATTCAGCGACACATTAAAGTCGCTAAAAAACGTCGGTATAGCGACGTTTAGCGACGTTTTTTGTTTTAGCGACTTGGTGTTTTCCGACTGCTTCAGAATGTCGCTAATTACGTCGCTAAACCTAATTAGCGACGATTTATTGTTATTTAGCGACATTTTTAGACGTCGCTAATTTGACTTTTTCTGGTAGTGATTATAGCATTCTTGCGACATGTTAAAATCGGACTTGATGCTCAATAATCTTGTAACCACCTCCAACGGTGAATGATCCTCACAACCAGGATATAGTGGAGTCCTTGTATTCTCAAGCAACTCCATAAACTTTGCAGCATCGGCATTCGGTGCCTCCTCAGCTGCATCATAATTGTCCGGATTGAAACTAGGTCCCGCCGCATCATAATTGTCAGGATTGAAACTAGGCCCCGCCGCATCATAAACCATGTTCACCAATCCGTCGTCGTAAGCATCGTGGTCTTTGACATCCATATACGGCTCCACATAGGGCTCCGACTCCGATGCTAGAGATACAAGTTCTCCGTGCGCGGTCCACTGATAGTAATTCGGTGTAAAGCCCTTCGAGTATAAATGATATGTAACTTTCACTTCTGGATGATATTTCCTGTTGCGACATCTCACACACGGACACTTAATTTTGGTACCGTCCATGTACTGAGGGAACTCCTTGGCGAACTGCAGGAACTGTTGTACACCCTCAATAAATTCATCCCGCACACCGCACATGTCATCAGGATGACGGTTGTACATCCACGAACGATGACACAGATAGTAATTCATATCCATTTCTAGAAACTTCTGTAAAATTGACAGTATGTATCATATAAATCATTACATGCAAAATTAATCGTACTATAAAAATCATAACTGATATAATACATATTTTCATTTATCAAAACTGCAGCTGCCCCCAACCCCATAGTACTATGAACTGCACTATAAGTGTGCAGTCAACACACTACAAATAGTGTGTCATACTATAGAACTGCAGTTGCCCTCAACCACACTCCTAGGTCAGTGTCCGTTACGGGAAAAGCAGTCATGGCATTGCACTAAGGCACCTGGTACTTGAACAATTTTTGCATCAAAAGTTTCCCATGTACACGGGCTATTGCTCTATGAAATGGATAACCCCATGCATTATGGCTGTACTCACTCACAATTATCGGCAGATTACTGTACTCCCTTTAGTAAAAAACCTAACCCCCCAAACTGGCACACTGATACACACATACACTCTTAAGAATTCTGTAATCAAAACTCACCTGGTACCAACAAAACCTATTAAGTACTCTAAATTCTATACTTCATATAAACACTCCATCTATACTCATATAAACACTCCATCTATACTCCCAGATCTGGGATACACCTATATGAATGCTTAACCTTCACACCTATTACTTATTCTCTTCAACACATATATTCACTCAAACACCTAACTAATACACCTCTTTAAATCAGTCACCCACTGCTACTGCTTACCTTCTTCCTCAATATTTGATTACCCCTTATCCCGAGCCACACACTCATGTGTGCACTATAGTATCACTATGAATACCCAATCTTCTCTCAGATGTTGGTGTTATATCTGACACTTGCCCTCATGTCCTTCAAATCATACGAGTTCAAACCTCATCTCAAACACATCCATATCCTGCCTTGCACTAGTTGCTGACTGGCTCAGTAAGTTGCTGCACAAGGATGCAGTATTTACACTGGATTAGGACCCCCTCACACCTGCCTGCATAAGCTAACAACCAACTACAATGCACCTAAACCTTAATGCACACTATGTTCAGCTGTGCAGTGCCTCCCCAAGTTGCCTGTTGCACATTGGGCTGATGTGCCTCAAGTCTCCCCCTGCTCACTGCTAGTAAGCAATGCTCACTGCTGCTGTTACCTCTCTCATCGATTTGGGCCAGTCGGCCCTAACCCTAACCCTAACCCCATGTCAAAAAACCTAACCCTAACCTTAACCCTAGGTCCTGATCAGTGTCTGTGTCAGTGTGTGTGTGTGCCGTGTCTGTGTCTGTGTCAGTGTCTGTGTGTGTGTCGTGTTTGTGTCAATGTCACATGTGTCCTGTGAGAGAGAGAGAGAGAGAGAGAGAGAGTAGGGTTTACCGGAGTAGTCGCGGTGGAGAGCCGGTCGACGGAGCGGGGGGGGGGGAAATTTTTTTCTTTTCGAAATTTCAACAGATGGGGAAAAATGAAACCGAGCCCTAATTAACCATATTTTAGCGACGTTTAGCAACGTCCAATAAAAACATCGCTAAATTAAATTTTAGTGACGTCAATGACGTCGCTAAACACGTTGCTAAATATTTTTAATATAAAGGTCGCTATATACGTCGCTAAACGTCGCTAAATTAGACATATTAGCGACGTTTAGCGACCTTAATTGAACTTATAGCGACTAATCTTTTAAAATCTTAATAAAAGTCGCTAAACGTCGCTAAATGTCGCCATTTAGCGACGTCTAGCGACGTTTTTATAAGTAGTCGCTAATTTATATATTATTAGCGACGTTTCTTTTGACGTCGCTAAAATACGTCGCTAATACCGCTTTTTCTAGTAGTGATAATTACAACTTCCAAAACAATAACTCCTCCTTATCACAATTTAACAACCTTTGGACGTGCACTTTACAGGACTTTACTCGGCAAGTATACCTTGCCATAATACTGTTGTTTACCTTTCAAATTGGTACATACATATTTAAATCTGATTATATAGATATATATTTTGTAGATTAATGGACCTAATTATGAGACCACCCAGTATTAAGGAGCATCATTAGGTTCATTAACCATGACACAGTGGTTTACACGAGTGTGTGTCTCATATAGATCACGGACAGCGTGACAGGGATGGCCTCCTGTACGTATGGCCGTGCGTTAGAAATAACTGCTGATAGAAATTTTGTATGCTAGTAGACCTGGCAGTTATTTAGGGTATTAGCATGTGGTGGAGGCAACATACATAGATCATTGGGACGGGGAGGATGGCTCTTTAGTGTACGGGACACCCACTTTCTTATATAGTTTTCATTCTTGTTTACAGTGCGCCCCTGGGTTGGGGGCATATGTGGCATATACTAGCCAGTTGTCACGATAGGTGAATTACGTCGGCATATGTCTAGCCTATACTTTCTCTTACACTCAAAGTTGTCCTCAACTGCATTCACTTAGATGGTTAGACGACCCGATGGATGTGTATATTTCAGTACTTATCGGCATACTTTTATGTATCTTGTTATGACTCTCTGACGACCTGGTCCCTTTCCAGATATGGACGAGCAGGAGTATCCTCAGGAGTATGGGCCTGGACCGGATGCTACTTACCAGGCTGAGGAGATCTTACCCTAAGAGTACCTATGATCTTCTGCCACTGTTTAGAGATTTTGTTGCTTTTTTGTATAATTCTTTTGTAGTGGATTTGTTTCCACCTGACTATCAGACTCAATACATACTTAGTTATCTAGTTATATTTTCAGCTCTTTATCCCTACTGAGTATATGTGCTGTGGATGAGATATAGATTGTGTGTGACTTATTGTGACAGTAAATTATCACTGATGGATTGCATATTCATTTACAGCGTATGTGTGTATATGGTTTCCATATATTGGAGTTCGTATACATACGGCTGGACGTGTTACGTATTCCTAGTCCTACGTAATTCGGGACTGGGGCGGGACATATTTTTGGTGGTGGCCCATGCAGGTCCTGAATATATTGTCTTGGTTACGTAATTGTGCCAAACAAGCCTGCATATAGGAAAAGATTTTAAGGATCTCATCCACACTTGACTAAAATCTCATTCATCTTTCCAACTATCCTATATTTTTATTTTACGCCACAGATCCTTTACTCTTGTTGGCATATATTTTATGCTGCAGGAGATTACCAATTTTTGCGCCATAGTTAGGTATACCTTACGCTGCAGTTATAACAAACTATTTTTCCTGAAATCTGCGTATGACATGACATAGGTGAATACCCAGCGTAAACCTGATGATCACTGAACCCAGCGTAAAATAGTTTAATCAGGCGTAAATATAAGGATGATGATAAGCGTATTTGTCACTATCTTAGTCATTAAGAAACCAATCTTTTGCATTTAATGCAGGGATATGCTCTGAGCCCTGTGCAGCAACAGCCTTTGACATAAGTATTTGATTTTGTCTATATCATTAGACGACAAAACCCGGGTTTTTGTGCAATTCATCATCACAGCCGTCCTCTCGATTACCGTGCGGTACTTTTGTCAGATGTCAGGTTTCTGACAAATTCATCCAAGAAAAACAAAAAGTTTTTTGTACGACTTTACGCTGCCAAGTATGCTATACTTTACGCAGAAAATTTTACGAACACAGTAGTTACGCTCAGATTTATGCGCAGAACTTTTTACGCATAAATCTACGTAGATTTTACGCATAGACCTTTATGCGGATAAATCTTGAACTATGTTTTACGCTGACAATTTGAAATCTTTACTTTACGCCAAACTTCCTTGGAGCCCTGCTCTACGCAGCTAGCTCTGAAGCTATATTTTACGCGGCTAACTCTCCAGCGTATTTTATACTTCTACATCCTATTTAATACTCATATCCTGTTCGATTCCCATACTTGCCTAAACGATTGTGTACATTAACTGCAGAAAGATGGATATACAGAAAGAATGTACTATCACTGATGGTGACACAACTCCTGGAGTCAATAATCAGACTCAGGGAGGAACTACAATGAACCCTAGACTTTCAGGACCAGATGGACAGATTCCTAATCCAGCTCTATCTAACTTTCCAATTCCACCTAATGGGACCCTTCCAGCCTCATCAACACCGCAGGACGGCCAGACTCAACTGTTCCAATTCTTCCAGATGATGATGCAGGAACAGAGGCAACAGGCAGCTGAGCAACGATAAGAATTTCTGGCAGCACTTGAAAGGATGGCTGCACAGGCTGTTGTACCAGCTCAAGTACTAGCTCCAGAACCTCGAGCTAGAGTTGGTTCAGTAAAAAACTTTGTACAAATGGGTCCAAGGACGTACAAAGGTACTGAAAGTCCAGAAGAAACTACCAACTGGATCACTCACACTCGGAAGTTATTAGAAGCATCACAGCTACCTACAGAACTGTGGATGATGGGTGTGAGGACGCTTCTAGATGATAATGCCCATTACTGGTGGGAATCCATGGAGCGCCAGCTGGAAACTTACTAGACATGGGAGCAATTCCTGGAATGCTTTGAAAGAAAGTACTTTTCAGACACTGTCAGAGATGCATTATATGATCAGTTTCTCCAACTAGAGCAGGGAAACCGAACAGTAGACGAGTATGATGCTGAATTTAGCCGCCTTAGTAAATATGGCGTTGCTTTGATACCAGATGACTTGACCAAGGCTAAAAGATTTTATCGTGGACTGACTCAGGAGCTCCAACACTATACAAGCTCCCAGTCCCGAATCTCTTATGCTGAACTACTAACCGAAGCCAGATTGCAAGAAACTATCAGCAGAGGCAAAGAGGGTCAGCTGAGGGCACAACAAGGATCAGCAAGGATACAGCAAGGACCGGCTAGGACACAACAAGGAGGACCTATCAGACGTCCTTTAGCTCAGCAACAACAATACCAGCAAAGAGCGGGACCATACCAGATCCCAGAAAAACCCCTTTGCCATCATTGTGGCAAACATGGACATATTAGAAAAGACTGTCGAGCTCGTCTAGGATAGTGTATGAGATGTGGTTCTGGACAGCATATATTGAAAGACTGTCCTATGCAACAAACATCAACACTTCCCCCGCCAGCACAGAGGCTAGCACTTCCAGCACCAAAGCCAGTTCAACAGATGGCTAGACCAGGAGCACCTCGACCTCCAGCAGCAGGAGGATTTCAGCAAAGGCCACCACTACCTACCCAGGAAGATCAGTACCTGAGGGCTAATCATGGACAGCCACAGAGGAATGGGCAAGATTTTGCTATGGAAATAGATGACATGGATCAGGAGATTGATGTCATAGCAGGTATCACTCTTATTTTTACTTTTTCTGCTGTGACATTATTTGATACGGGAGCCACCCACTCATTCATATCATCTAATTTTATTGCCAAACACAACATTACCACTACACCTTTACCTAGTTATGTTAGAATTCTTACTGGAGGAGGAGTAGTACCTATTAGTAGAATTTGTAGATCATGTCCTATAGTGATACATGGCAGAGAGATGAATGCCCGACTCCTAGTCCTTCCTATGCCTACTTTTGATATTGTGCTTAGAATGGATTGGCTGAGCAAGTACCATGCTTTCTTTGATTGCTTTGGAGGAAGCATTCTTTTCAAGGTACCAGGCCAGCCTGAACTTGAGATTGCACGAGGATCCATAAAAATCCTTGATGGCATACAGCTCGCAATGGACGACGTTGTCTATCATCCCATTATTTCAGAATTCCAAGACGTTTTTCTAGAGAAATTACCAGGACTACGTCCAGATAGAGACGTAGAATTCTCAATTGAATTGACACCGGGAGCAGCACCCATAGCATCACATGTTTATAGACTGGCAAAGAAGGAAATGGATGAATTAAAAACACAATTGAAGAAACTAGAAGAGAAAGGTTTCATCCGACCAAGTGCATCACCCTAGGGAGCACCAGTATTATTTGTACCAAAGAAGGATGGGTCAGTACCTATGTACATCGATTATAGATCCTTGAATGTAGTAACAGTGAAGAATAAATATCCACTACCACGCATTGATGACCTATTTGATCAGCTTAGTGGAGCCAAGATGTTCTCAAAGATAGATTTGAGATCGGGATATCACCAGGTGAAAGTACGGAAGGAGGACATTTCGAAGACCGCATTCCAGACAAGATATGTTCATTATGAATTTCTGGTCATGCCATTTGGACTGACCAATGCACCAGCTATCTTTATAGACCTAATGCATCAAGTCTTCCACCAGTATTTGGACCAGTTCGTGGTCATCTTCATAGATGATATACTCATCAATTCTAAGAACCACGAAGATCACGAGAAATACCTGCGGATTGTTCTAGAGACTTTAAGAAGAGAGCAATTATTTACAAAACTCAGTAAATGTGAGTTCTTCTTGGACAGAGTCTCATTTCTTGGATATGTTATCATGGGAGACGGTATTTCTGTTGATCCAGAAAAGATCACGGCAGTCGAGACATGGCATGTTCCTACTTCAGCAGCAGAAGTAAGAAGTTTCCTTGGACTTGCGGGATATTACCGATGATTCATGGAGAACTTCTCAAGGATAGCAATTCCTATGACTCGGTTGACTTGTAAAGATCAAGAGTTCATATGGACTAACGAGTGTCAAGCCGCTTTCGAGGAATTGAAGAAGCGATTGACTACAACACCAGTATTAACTATTCCATCAGAATCGAGAAGATATGTGATCTACAGTGACGCATCAGGGAAAGGCTTGGGATGCGTATTGATGCAGCATGGTAAGGTGATTGCATATGCATCTAGGAAATTACGAGTACATGAGAAGAATTATCCAACTCATGACTTGGAACTTGCGGTAGTTGTATTTGCTCTGAAGCTATGGAGACATTACTTATATGGAGAACGGGTGAAAATCTATACAGACCACAAAAGCCTCAAATATGTCTTCACTCAGAAAGAATTAAATATGAGGCAACGTCGATGGCTTGAATTAATAAAAGATTTTGAGATAGAGTTACATTATCACCCAGGCAAGGCTAACGTAGTAGCAGATGCATTAAGCCGAAAGACAGCAGCTTATTTCCTAACAACACAAAAGGAATTATTGAAAGACTTGCAAAGCCTTGGCATTTAAGTAATAATTTTTGGAGTAGATGGGACACTAGCCAACTTGCAAATACAATCATCCCTAGTAGAGAGAATCAAGGCAACATTACCTACAGACGCCTGATTCAAAAGATTAAAAGAAAGAACAGAGGCTGGAGAGCAGACAGGACTGCACATCCATGATGACAGGACATTACGATGTGGTAATCGTCTTTATATTCCAAATGGAGAGATTCGACAGGAACTAATGACAGAAGCTCATAGTTCGATATATTCTATTCATCCTGGAGGCACCAAGATATATTGCGACTTACGAGAACATTTCTGGTGGCATGGGATGAAAAAGGAGATAGCTCGATTTGTAGCTAAATGCTTGGTATGTCAACAAGTAAAAGCAGAGCACCAACGAACGGTAGGATTATTACAACCACTTCCGATTCCAGAATGGAAATGGGAGTATATCACTATGGACTTTGTAACGGGCTTTCCCAAGAGTCCAAGTGGTAAAGATGCAGTATGGGTAATAGTAGATCGACTAACCAAGTCAGCACATTTTTTACCTTTTAGAGTTGGCCAATCTACAGAAGCTTTAGCTGACTTATATATGAGGCAGATTGTGAGATTTCACGGCATTCCAGTCAGCATTATATCAGATAGATATTCGCACTTTACATCACATTTTTGGAGAAGTATGCAAGAAAGCCTTGGAACTCATCTGAAGTTCAGTACATCTTATCACCCTCAAACAGATGGACAGTCAGAACATACTATCCAGACATTAGAAGATATGTTAAGGGCTTATATATTAGACTTTGGGGGATCATGGGAGGACCACCTACATCTTGTGGAGTTTTCTTACAACAATAGCTATCAGGCAAGCATCCAGATAGCTCCATTTGAAGCATTATATGGGAGGAAGTATAGATCTCCTGTATGTTGGAGTGATGTGGGAGAACGTCAAATCCTGGGACCAGAGCTAGTAATTAATACTGTTGATACAGTCAAAAAAATACAAGGACACTTGCGAGCAGCGCAAGATAGGCAGAAGCAATGGGCAGATCTTCATCGTCGTCCCCTAGAATTTAAAGAGGGCGATCATGTCTTCTTAAGGATATCACCTACTAGAGGCACTATTCGGTTCGGAGGACGTGGCAAATTGAGTCCAAGGTATATTGGACCATTTGATGTACTAGAAAGAATGGGAGAAGTGGCATATCGACTTGCGTTACCACCTTCACTTGAGGGAGTGCATGATGTATTCCATGTACCACAACTCATACGATATGTGGCAGATAGCAATCATATCCCTGACCATTCGGAAATTACCGTTGGGCCAAGCTTAACATATCAAGAGCAACCCGTAGGAATCATTGATCGTCGAGAGAAGATATTAAGAAACCAGTCTATTTCCTTGGTCCGTGTGGCATGGAGGCATGGCTCACCAGGAGAATCTACTTGGAAACGCGAGGATGACATGCGAGAACATTTTTTGAACCTATTTATAGGCCAAGGTATGAATTACTTTGTTAATTTATATCTTATACCATTCTTGACTTTCTACCTTGGCTTAGTTTTAATTTCGAGGACGAAATTTTTATAAGTTGGGTAGAATATAAACTCCCATTCCTGAAAACCGTATTAGTTATTATTTAAATTCTTTATTAAGTATAAATAATAAGGAAAAGAAAAGAAAATCGGAAATTCCTATTATACCAAACCGCAACCCGTTAATCATCCCTGCGTAAAACTCGTTTAGCAAAAACCCTGCAGGAACTCTTTCATGCGTAAAAACCCAATCCGCCTAAATTCCTTTCTCTACGCACAAAACTACTTCCGCGCGTATAATAAATCAGCAGTGTACCCAGCGTAGACTCTTCAGTTTTCTGCGCGTAAAACCAAAATCATGCGTATAACTCTCCGCCGCTTTCTATTTTCCTCTGACGCGTATAAGACTACCCAGCGTAAACTATTGCAGCAGCAGCAGTAATTAAACCCCCGCCTATTTTACCCTGTGTAAAACTCTTCCTTTTATCCCTGCGTATACTTTCTTCCCCGCGTGTAGTATCATCAGCAGAAGCAAAACTCAACTTTGCTTTGCCTTGCTCTTTTACACGTGTAAGTTTCTTATTCCACCACACTTTAGGAAATATCCTCAGCCGCACACCTAAACCAATAAGAAGAAAACAACAACAATAAATTTCTTAACCATTAAGTAAATTCCACCGCCTCCTATTCCTATATATAATTACAACTTCCAAAACAATAACCCCTCCTTCTTATCACAATTTAACAACCTTTGGACGTGCACTTTACAGGACTTTACTCGGCAAGTATACCTTGCCATAATACTGTTGTTTACCTTTCAAATTGTTACATACATGTTTAAATCTGCCTATACAGATGTATATTTTGTAGATTAATGGACCTAATTATGAGACCACCCAGTATTAAGGAGCATCATTAGGTTCATTAACCATGACACAGTGGTTTACACGATTGTGTGTCTCATATAGATCACGGACAGCGTGACAGGGATGGCCTCATGTACGTATGGTCGTACGTTAGAAATAACTGCTAATAGAAATTTTGTATGCTAGTAGACCTGTCAGTTATTTAGGGTATTAGCATATGGTGGAGGCAACATGCATAGATCATTGGGACAGGGAGGACGGCTCTTAAGTGTACGGGATACCCACTTTCTTATATAGTTTTTATTCTTGTTTACAGTGCGCTCCTGGGTTGGGGGGCATATGTGGCATATACTAGCCAGTTGTCACGATTGGTAAATTACGTCGGCATATGTCTAGCCTACACTTTCTTTTACACTCAAAGTTGTCCTCAACTGCATTCACTTAGATGGTTAGACGACCCGATGGATGTTTATATTTCAGTACTTATCGGCATGCTTTTATGTATCTTGTTATGTCCCTCTGAGGACCTGGTCCCTTTCCAGATATGGACGAGCATGAGTATCCTCAGGAGTATGGGCCTGGACCGGATGCTACTTACCAGGCTGAGGAGATCTTACCCTCAGAGTACCTGTGATCTTCTGCCACTGTTTAGAGATTTTATTGCTTTTTCGTATAATTCTTTTCTAGTGGATTTGTTTCCACCTGACTATCAGACTCAATATATACTTAGTTATCCAGTTATATTTTCAGCTCTTTATCCCTATGTCACGCCCCAGTCCCAAAATATCGAGGGACTAGACACGTGGCATTGGCCAGCAGTACACACCGATGGACAAACCAATTTAATGGATCCATCGGGAATACTTAAGCTGTAATATAGGTCTACAATAATAAGTCAAAAAAACTAATCTCATCCACACACAGAATAGTAAGAACATCAGCAAATAAAGAAAGTACATCAAAGTCCAGTCTCAGCAGAGTATGTCGGGGAACAACCCGATAAGAGTCTAAAACACTGGTTCATCAGACCAGAACAAAAGAGTCCAAATAAAGTATCTGAAGAGTACAAATGTCATAAGCTCAAGTAAAGTCTTCAGCCATCACCTCTGCTTCTATGTTAGGTTCTCCTTCAGCAATAGCTCCTGGTACAACTTCAGCTCCTGTCCCGTAAACCTCAGGATAATGTTCTTCTGCTAAACCTGGGGACATCATCCATTCCAGGTCCTCAGGGGACATAGCAAGGTACAAATAATACAAGCCAAAAATAGATGCAGTGAAATAGAAAATAAAATAAACAGGGTAACTACATAACCATCTATGTGAAAATGCAACTGAGAGCAACACTAGTACTCAGGCTGAGACTGCTACAAGCTCTGTGTCGGGGAGCCGGTAGCAGCAATATCTAGTAATGGTCTAGCTATGCTCGAGAGTCTACAACCTCACAATAGTAGTATATATATAGAACAGCCTGTAGCCTGTGTGTCTCTCCCCACCCAATGTAACCACACGTCTCATGTCCATGTCACGTGAGATCAAAGCTAATACAACAGTCATAATCTAAGAGTATAATAACTATGTCCATCCTGTATCCTATACAGAATCACCTTGAATATCTCAGGAAGATTCTGTCAATGTATGGTGTCAAGTGTCCTAGGTTATATTGTACTTGTTAAACAAGCACGAGAATATAGAGGGTCTCGAATGTCCATCATTAAATGACATACACAACTCCGCGTACAGAGTTGGCACCCGACTATAATCGGTCACTAAGTATGTCATACGGTCCTAAGTTATAGCATGTACAATAGTCACAGAAAATAAAGCAAGAGAACTAAATAAACTAATAAACTGCAATTTATGGCAAGGTACAGTTGCCTGGGATTGGAATACCAGTAGCGGTCCCTGAAATAGTGGGTTCAGTAATAACTCCTCCAAAAGCTGAAATGAACATTACCAATAGTCTCAGAACATAGGAAATAGCTAGAAACGCCTGTCCTTAAGTCCAGTTTGGACACAAGGGCAAACACGACATTTCTGGGCCAAAGCGGGTCCAAATGTGGGCTGCTTTGCACCAAAAATCAGTCCAACTTAATGTCAACAAGTCAGGAACGTTGATACGAACCCAACGGATATTCCAGAATTGGATTTCGATGAGCCGTTCTCAAAATCACCTGTCAGGTGGAGTCTGTGGGGCCCACGACACGCGAATTTTCCAACGTTCTCAGAATCTAACCATACTTGACCCACAGGACCAGCGTATTGCTACGAGTCCGATGGCGCAAGTTTCGTCTCGATCCGACGTGTTTACACTAAGTTACAGCTAAATACAGAAAAGTCGGATACGGGACGTTGTCTACGGATACGCACTGATTTCGGTGTGCACGCACATCCGAATCAGCTTCTGCGAAATCCCGCACGTCCGTATCAACGACCCACACATATCGGTGAAGACCGCACGTGACCAAGTCGTCCCGTTTGGCGGGGCGTACTCGATTCCGGGGTAAAACAGGGCTAAGTTTTTCCAGTTTTTGGATCGCGGTTCGCGATCACCACAGGTCGCGATGCCCTGAGCGGGTTGCACGGATACCGAGGGGGTCATACAGGCTACGCAATAAAATTTACGGAATATGAAACAGAGCTACGAGTCAAAAGTTATGGGTACCTGAACAGGGCCTGAAAACCAAGTACAAATCGTGTCCGACACGCGTCTGAACTAGGGCTGTGTCCTGTTCTGTGAATCCTGTGTCAGATCGTGTCCAGGCTCGTACTTGCGTTCTGGATCATGTCCGTGTCTGCCGGAGTCATCCTGGGGTGCGGGCGGAGACGGCGCCGGTCCTGGGTGGTCGTCGACAGTCTGGGTGGCCGGATCAGCGCCGGAGTCGGTGGAAACACCGGTGTCGGGCTCGCTGGAAGTTCCGGATCGGGGTTCTGAAGGAGCTGGCGATCGAGGGCGGTCGAAATCAGGTGCTGGAGATGGGGCGGACAGGTTCGGGTGGTCTGGGCGGTGTCAGCGGGTGGTCGGAGGCGGTTTGGAGGTCGCCGGAGAGGGTGGTCTGAAGAAGATTTTTGGCGGCCATGGTTAGGTTTATATAGGCTCGCCACGTCAGAGGGAGGGCCGGACGTTAGCCGGAATCGGAAGGGGACGGGTCGCCGGTTACGGGGGAGTCGAACCGAGGGGTCTGCCGGCGGCCACGGCAGCGGAAACGGCCGCCGGCAGTGGAATCGACAGAGTCAGTCGATTTGGGGGTTAGGGTTTGGAACGGGTCGGATCGGGTTATGGCGGGTCGGGTCTGACCCGGATCCGACCCGCTAGGCGAGCGGTTCGGTCTAGTCAGACCGGCCGGTCCGGGTCGGTTCAAACTCTGGTTTGATTCGGTTTTATTATTTTGGTTTAATTAATCAGTTAATTTTAACAATAGTTTTTAATACTTTAAAATTTCATCCGGGATCCAATAAATTTCCGAAAAAATACCCCATGCTCGGTTTTTAATTTTACACTAGAAAATATAATTTTCATCACATTTTAATATTATTTAATTTTATTTAAAAATTCATTTTAAATTAGACTACTTTAATTTATAGGTTTAAAATTCACAGAAAATGCTAATTAATTCCAGAAAATTAAATTTAAAAATTCTTAAAATTTTCAGGTGATTACAATCTATCCCCTTTAAGAAAATTGCGTCCTCGCAATTTAAAGATTAAACTACTAATAGAACAGAACTACAGGAGTTACAAAATTTTTCTTAAGATATACCTGCATCCTCGAATAAGTGGGGGTATTTCTGGCGCATGATATCCTCTCTCTCCCAAGTAGATTCACCAGGAGAGTGTTGCTTCCATGCCACACGAACCAGTTTAATTGTATGCCCTCGCAGTATCTTCTCACTGGTTCCGAGTATACCCACCGGTTGTTCTTCATATCTCAGGCTTGGACCTACGGCGATCTCAGAATGATCCACTATGTGACTTGGGTCAGTCACATACCTTCTCAACTGTAAGACATGGAATACATCATGCACTCCCTCTAATGATGTAGGTAATGCAAGACGATAAGCCACCTCACCAATGCGCTCCAGAATATTAAAGGGCCCAATGTACCTTGGACTCAATTTGCCTCTGCTCCCAAAGCGAATGGTTCCTCGAGTAGGCAAAATCCTCAGGAATATATGTTCTCCTTCTTTAAATTTCAGGGGACGTCGGTGTGTATCAGCCCAATGCTTCTGTCTGTCCTGAGCTGCCCGAAGATGATTCTGGATTTGTTTCACCTTCTCCACTGTTTGCATCACCAACTCTGGTCCCAAAATTTGACGCTCTCCGATGTCACTCCAGCATATTGGTGATCTGCACTTCCTACCGTATAACGCCTCGAAAGGTGCCATCTTGATGCTTGCTTGATAACTGTTGTTATATGAGAACTCTACCAAATGCAAATGATCTTCCCAAGACCCTCCAAAATCTAACATACAGGATCGCAGCATATCCTCCAAGATCTGGATTGTACGTTCTGATTGACCATCTGTCTGGGGATGATAGGCAGTGCTGAATTTTAGTCTGGTGCCAAGACTCTCTTGCATACTTCGCCAGAAATATGAGGTGAATCTTGAATCTCGATCTGATACAATACTAACCGGCACCCCATGCAATCTTACTATTTGTCGCATATACATGTCGGCTAGTATCTCTGTGGACTGTCCAACTCTAAATGGCAAGAAGTGTGCTGATTTAGTGAGTCGATCCACAATAACCCATACCGCATCTTTTCCACTGGGGCTCCTTGGGAATCCTGTGACGAAGTCCATGGTGATATGTTCCCACTTCCATTCTGGTATGGGAAGCGGCTTCAACATTCCTGCAGTCCTCTGATGCTCGGCTTTCACTTGTTGGCAAACTAAACATTTAGCTACAAATCTTGCAATCTCCCTCTTCATTCCATGCCACCAATAGTACTGCCTTAGATCTCGATACATCTTTGTTCCTCCTGGATGAACAGAGTATATGGAGCTATGAGCTTCAGTCATTAGCTCCTGTCTTAGTTCTCCATTTGGAACATATAAACGATCTCCGCACCTTAATGTCCCATCCTCATGTATGCGAAGTCCCGTCTGTATGCCTGCTTCTGTCTTCTCTTTGAGTCTTCGAAATCTTGCATCAGTAGACAAAGCTTCTTTAATCCTTTCCACAAGCGATGATTTTACTTCTAAATTAGCCAGCAAGCCATTCTGTCTTGGCAGAATAACCTCTATCTGAAACTCCTGTAGATCTTTCAATAGCTCAGGCTGCACCGTCAAGAAATAAGCTGTAGGCTTCCTACTAAGTGCGTCTGCTACTACATTCGCCTTCCCTGGGTGGTACTGCAGATCTATATCAAAGTCCACCATTAACTCAAGCCAGCGTCTTTGCCTCATGTTAAGCTCCTTCTGGGTATATACATACTTTAGACTTTTGTGGTCAGTGAAGATTTCTACCTTCTCTCCATAAAGATAATACCTCCAAATCTTTAGTGCAAATATTACAGCAGCTAGCTCCAGATCATACGTTGGGTAATTCTTCTCATGGACCTTCAACTGTCTCGATGCATAAGCAATAACTTTGCCGTGTTGCATCAAAACACATCCTAGGCCACTACCTGACGCATCGCTATAAACAACAAAACCGCCTGACCCTGAAGGAAGAGTCAAGACTGGTGCTGTTGTTAGACGCCTCTTCAGTTCTTCAAAGGCCCTCTGACATTCTTCTGTCCATGCAAAGTCCTGATCTTTCCGTGTCAACTTCGTCATTGGCTCCGCAATCCTTGAGAAATTTTCTACGAACCTTCTGTAATATCCAGCAAGTCCTAGAAAACTCCTCACCTCAGCAACTGATGTCGGTGTAGGCCAAGACTCAATGGCAGCAACCTTCTCTGGATCAACTGACAGTCCTTTTCCTGAGATAATATGCCCTAAGAATGGTACCTTATCCATGCAAAACTCATATTTACTGAGCTTAGCATAAAGCTTCTCCCGCCTCAACGTCTCTAGCACGATTCTGAGATTCTCCTCGTGCTCCTCGTGGCTTTTGGAATATACCAGAATGTCATCAATAAACATAACCACAAATTTATCCAAGTATTGATGGAAGACTCGGTTCATCAAGCTCATGAACACAGCAGGCGCGTTGGTTAAACCAAACGGCATTACTAGGAACTCATAGTATCCATACTTGGTTCTAAAGGCTGTCTTCGGGATATCTTCCTTCCTCACCCTAATCTGGTGATAACCGGATCTAAGGTTAATCTTCGAAAATACCCTAGCTCTACTCAATTGATCAAATAAGTCATCAATACGGGGCAAAGGATACCGGTTCTTAATGGTCACAGCGTTTAACGCCCTGTAATCAATGCATAGGCGAACTGTTCCATCCTTCTTCGGTACAAAAAGTATAGGTGCTCCCCAAGGTGATACACTGGGCCGGATAAAACCCTTCTCCAGAAGTTCATCAACTTGCTTCTTCAACTCTACTAACTCTTTAGGTGCTAGTCTATAAACCGTTGAAGTGATAGGTTCAGCACCTGGAGTTAAGTCTATGGTGAATTCTATTTTCCGATCTGGTGGTAGACCTGGAAGATCATCGGGAAATACATCCACAAACTCTGATATAACTCTTGGGTAACTTGACTCCCCTTCTACAGTTAATGCCCTAAGAGTTGGCTGAACACCTTGCTCTACGGCTCCTCGAAGAAATTCAAACTCTGAGTGTCCAGGTGGTCTGAATATAACTTTTCCAAGCCGACAATCAAGAGTAGCATGATACTGACTTAACCAGTCCATACCAAGTACAACATCATAGTCAGGCATAGAAAAGATCAGAAATTGGGCTCGCATCTCTCTTCCGTAGACTACTACTGAACATGATCTGCAGATATCACTAACAGGTATAATTCCACCTCCCGTAAGAATTCTCTTAGTCTTCGGAAGGGGTGCAGTAGCTACTCTATGGGTGGCTACGAAGCTAGCAGCTATAAATGAGTGTGATGCCCCAGAATCAAATAAAGCTACAGCAGGTAATGAAGCTACTAAAATGGTACCTGCTATAACTTCTCCAGCAATAGCTTCTTCCTGAACAGCCAATGCAAAAGCCTGACCTCGTCCCTGGGCTGGACCCCTCTGTTGACGAGCCTGTTGGAATAGTGCTGCTTGAGGTGGCAATGGTGGTCTTGGCTGATTTCCTTCTGGAGCTGGTGGTCTGACTCCTCCAACTCCTGTCTGCTGTGCTCCCACTGCTGGATAATCTGGCCTTGGTGCAGGTAGAGCTAGTCGTGGTGCTCCCTCTCGGCGTGCTGTGCAGTCTCTGGATAGATGCTGGTTGGATCCGCAAACCAGGCACAGTCCCAATTTGCGTCTGCACTCCTTTTCAATGTGACCCAACTTGCCGCAGAAATGACAAGTAGGTAGGGTTCTTGGTGCTGCTCTCTGCGGTATATTCCTCTGGAGTCGCTTTGCAGAATCTCCTTGTGCTGCCTTGGATGGTACTGAGGTAAATGGTCGCTTCAGACTTGACTCCCTCCTGGTGACGCGCTCCATGCATCGTGCCACAGCAAGGATATCGTTGTACGATGTAGGGGCAACAGATCCAATCAACCTCTGAAGCTCGAACCTGAGTCCGTCAAAGAATTTCTCCGCCTTCTCTTCTTCGGTAGGAATTAGAGAAGGGGCAAAATGACTCAGGCGAATGAATTCAGCATTATACTCCTCCACCGTCATGTTGCCCTGGATGAGGCGGTTGAACTTATCTCGGAGTTCTGACCTAGCAACGGCTGGGATATACATCTCTTGGAAGAGTCTGGAGAACTCCTCCCAAGTGACTCGGTCATGTCCGAGCCTTCTCTCTTCAGCTAGCCATCAGTGGTGCACGTTATCCGTCAGTTGCATTCGGACAGCAGTCATCCATCTCTCCCGCAGAAGTTCAGCTGCTTCCAACTGATGTTGTGTATTGGTGAGCCATTCATGCACTTCAGTTGGTCCTTCCTTGCCCGAAAAGGTACGGGGCTTGAGTTGACGGAAATCAGTAATACTTCCCGTTGCTGGTCGCCTAGCTTGCGGGTTTGCCTGCTCCAATGCATTTACTAGGCTGTTTCTCAGGTTCTCTGCCTCCTGACGCTGTGCCTCCCGTTGAACTTGTTGTTGAGCTTGCATCATGGCATAAAACATCTGGAACATTTGCTGCTCGTCCATTGCTTGCCCTGGTGGGAAGGCAGGCATCTGTGGAGTGAACTGCGGCGGTGGTGGTATATCATCGCGCCTGAACCTTGAGTTATGTTGTTCATCTTGTCCACTTTGAGAGGATTGACCTCTGTTCTCTGGTGTAACTCCATCACCATAGGTAACCACAGCGTCTTGTGGTGTAAAAGGAATTTTATCTCCATTTCTTGGATCCATCTTTCTGCATCCAAAATAAACTTTATGAGAACGTTTAATAGAGTCAAGCAGGATGCAAATCAAGTACTTGAGTCAAATTCGATATAGAGTTTCAAAAATGATTCAATAAATGGATGAGATGCTATAACCTACCCTATCCTTTTACAGGTTTGTTTGGCCCCTAAGTTGAGACCAAAATAATTTGTCGTAGACCTGCATGGGCCACCACAAAAACCATGTCACGCCCCAGTCCCAAAATATCGAGGGACTAGACACGTGGCATTGGCCAGCAGTACACACCGATGGACAGACCAATTTAATGGATCCATCGGGAATACTTAAGCTGTAATATAGGTCTACAACAATAAGTCAAAAAAACTAATCTCATCCACACACAGAATAATAAGAACATCAGTAAATAAAGAAAGTACATCAAAGTCCAGTCTCAGCAGAGTATGTCGGGGAACAACCCGATAAGAGTCTAAAATACTGGTTCATCAGACCAGAACAAAAGAGTCCAAATAAAGTATCTGAAGAGTACAAATGTCATAAGCTCAAGTAAAGTCTTCAGCCATCACCTCTGCTTCTATGTTAGGTTCTCCTTCAGCAACAGCTCCTGGTACAACTTCAGCTCCTGTCCCATAAATCTCGGAATAATGTTCTTCTGCTAAACCTGGGGACATCATCCATTCCAGGTCCTCAGGGGACATAGCAAGGTACAAATAATACAAGCCAAAAATAGATGCAGTGAAATAGAAAATGAAATAAACAGGGTAACTACTTAACCATCTATGTGAAAATGCAACTGAGAGCAACACTAGTACTCAGGCTGAGACTGCTACAAGCTCTGTGTCGGGGAGCCGGTAGCAGCAATATCTAGTAATGGTCTAGCTCTGCTCGAGAGTCTACAACCTCACAATAGTATTATATATATAGAACAGCCTGTAGCCTGTGTGTCTCTTCCTACCCAATGTAACCACACGTCTCATGTCCATGTCACGTGAGATCAGAGCTAATGCAACAGTCATAATCTAAGAGTATAATAACTATGTCCATCCTGTATCCTATACAGAATCACCTTGAATATCTCAGGAAGATTTTGTCAATGTATGGTGTCAAGTGTCCTAGGTTATATTGTACTTGTTAAACAAGCACGAGAATATAGAGGGTCTCGAATGTCCATCACTAAATGACATACACAACTCCGCGTACAGAGTTGGCACCCGACTGTAATCGGTCACTAAGTATGTCATACGGTCCTAAGTTATAGCATGTATAATAGTCACAGAAAATAAAGCAAGAGAACTAAATAAACTAATAAACTGCAATTTATGGCAAGGTACACTTGCCTGGGATTGGAATACCAGTAGCGGTCCCTGAAACAGTGGGTTCAGCAATAACTCCTCCAAAAGCTGAAATGAACATTACCAATAGTCTCAGAACATAGGAAATAGCTAGAAACGCCTGTCCTTAAGTCCAGTTTGGACACAAGGGCAAAGACGACATTTCTGGGCCAAAGCGGGTCCAAATGTGGGCTGCTTTGCACCGAAAACTGGGTCAGGGTCAAAGGTTTCCAAATCAGTCCAACTTAATGTCAACAAGTCAGGAACGTTGATACGAACCCAACGGATCTTTCAGAATTGAATTCCGATGAGCCGTTCTCAAAATCACCTGTCAGGTGGAGTTTGTGGGGCCCACGATACGCAAATTTTCCAACGTTCTCAGAATCTAACCAAACTTGACCCACAGGACCAGCGTATTGCTACGAGTCCGATGGCGCAAGTTTTGTCTCGATCCGACGTGTTTACACTAAGTTACAGCTAAATACAGAAAAGTCGGATACGGGGCGTTGTCTACGGATACGCACTGATTTCGGTGTGCACGCACATCCGAATCATCTTCTACAAAATCTCGCATGTCCGTATCAACGACCCACACGTATCGGTGAAGACCGCACGTGACCAAGTCGTCCCGTTTGGCGGGGCGTACTCGATTCCGGGGTAAAACAGGGCTAAGTTTTTCCTGTTTTTGGATCGCGGTTCGCGATCACCACAGGTCGCGATGCCCCGAGCGGGTTTTACGGGCACCGAGGGGGTCATACAGGCTACGCAATGAAATTTACGGAATATGAAACAGAGCTACTAGTCAAAAGTTATGGGTACCTGAATAGGGCCTGAAAACCAAGTACAAATCGTGTCCGACACGCGTCTGAACTAGGGCTGTGTCCTGTTCTGTGAATCCTGTGTCCGATCGTGTCCAGGCTCGTACTCGCGTTCTGGATTATGTCCGTGTCTGCCGGAGTTGTCCTGGGGTGCGGGCGGAGACGGCGCCGGTCCTGGGTGGTCGTCGACAGTCTGGGTGGCCGGATCAGCGCCGGAGTCGGTGGAAACACCGGTGTCGGGCTCGCTGGAAGTTCCGGATCTGGGTTCTGAAGGAGCTGGCAGTCGAGGGCGGTCGGAATCAGGTGCTGGAGATGGGGCTGACAGGTCCGGGTGGTCTGTGCGGTGTCAGCGGGTGGTCGGAGGCGGTTTGGAGGTCGCCGGAGAGGGTGGTCTGAAGGAGATTTTCGGCGGCCATGGTTAGGTTTATATAGGCTCGCCACGGCAGAGGGAGGGCCGGACGTTAGCCAGAATCGGAAGGGGACGGGTCGCCGGTTACGGGGGAGTCGAACCGAGGGGTCTGCCGGCGGCCACGGCGGCGGAAACGGCCGCCGGTAGTGGAATCGACAGAGTCAGTCGATTTGGGGGTTAGGGTTTGGAACGGGTCGGATAGGGTCATGGCGGGTCGGGTCTGACCCGGATCCGACCCGCTAGGCGAGCGGTTCGGTCTAGTCAGACCGGCCGGTCCGGGTCGGTTCAAACTCTGGTTTGATTTGGTTTTATTATTTTGGTTTAATTAATCAGTTAATTTTAACAATAGTTTTTAATACTTTAAAATTTCATCCGGGATCCAATAAATTTCCGGAAAAATACCCCATGCTCGATTTTTAATTTTACACTAAAAAATATAATTTTCATCACATTTTAATATTATTTAATTTCATTTAAAAATTTATTTTAAATTAGACTACTTTAATTTATAGGTTTAAAATTCACAGAAAATGCTAATTAATTCCAAAAAATTAAATTTAAAAATTCTTAAAATTTTCAGGTGATTACACCCTACTGAGTATTTGTGTTGTGAATGAGATATAGATTGTGTGTGACTTGTTGTGACAGTATATCATCACTGATGGATTGCATATTCATTTACAGCGTACGTGTGTATATGGTTTCCATATATTGGAGTTCGTATACATACGGCTGGGCGTGTTACATATTCCTAGTCCTACGTAATTCGGGACTGGGCGTGACAAAATCAATTATAATTCTTCCCTCCATATGAAATTTGTTTTATAAATTATTCTAACCAATGTTATTAAAATCGGACCGGATCAACGGTTCAACCGGATCCAACCAGGATACTGAATATTTTTGGTTCGGTTCAAATTGAATTGTCATTTTTTAAGAATTTATGGTTTTTAAAAGAAAAAAATGGTCAAACCGTAAAAATCGCATAAGCCGACAGGTCTGAACCGAACCGGTTCAACTCAAATTAATTTATATTAACCCACTACACTTGCATGCATTTATGGTAAACTAGTAAATTCACGTGAGTCGCACGTAAAATAATTATTTTCTTCTGATATTAATATAAAATTATTATAATATTTAAATATATTTAAATTAAGATTTATTATATATTTTTTTATATTTTAATTATAATTTGTTATATATTTGATTATATTTTAATTATAATTAGTTATGGATATATTTCTACTTTTAATAAAGAGTCTTGAAAACGATTAGCTACGTAATATTATTTGATTATAAACAAATATATCTTCTAACTCATGTAATTAAGGTGAAAGGTATTCTCCTTGTTTGACAGAATTCAAATATCTATAATGTTATTTATAACAAACTTAAAAAAATTCAATAATTTTTGTATGTAATATTAATTTTTAAAAATAATTAATTGATGATAAAAGATGACTCACTTTTGAGTCATTTTGAAGTCTTATTATATTATGGAAGATTAGAAAAATCTACACTAAGAAGCCAATTGCATGTAAATGCATTTAATTCACATCGAAACCTAGCAAGAATTAATAAAGTATGCACTAACGAGGCAATTGTTTATACAATTTTCTAAGTATTTGTTTCCTTTCATTTTTTAATAAAAAAAATTAAAATATCGGTTCTATCGGTTTGGCCACGGTCTGACTTGATGGAAGAAATTTTGGTCGGTCCGGTTTTTAAATCATTGATTGTAACTGTACATTTCAACACTTGACCAATTGGACCTCATCCAAATATGAATTTATCCCGCTATATATAGAGAGAGACTTCAATTCCACTCCTTAGCACCATAACATTCTCAGACTACTGTTTGTGAGAGAGCATGAGCATGAGCATGAAATGGGCTATTAGTTGCATTTCTTTGGTACTTGTAGCCTCTCTTGCAACCCAAACACTAGGAATAGTGGTTCCTAAACCCAAAACCCTAGTCCACAATGTCTCTAAAGTAGTCTCACCTTCCTCTACGACCGCCACCGGAGGCGATGTGGCGGCGTGCAGGGCCACCCTGTACCCTGACGCGTGCCTGTTGGCTCTCGCGTCCGTCTCGAGCAGGTCCAAAAAGAAACCAAACGACGTCTTCTACGTGTCGTTGCAGTACGCCATGACCCAGGTCCACTTCGTTCGGGCCATGGCGTACAACCTGACCCGCCGGTCCGCCATGGACGACTGCCTGGAGCTCCTCGACATCACCCTCGACCAGCTCAACGACGTGGCGGCGTCGAAGCCGTCGAACCGGCACGACATTGCCACGTGGCTGAGCGCCGCGCTGACGAACCAGCAGACGTGCTCGGAGAGCCTCGAGTCGGACCGGGGCGCCAAGGCCGTGAAGGGCCCCATGGCGCCCCACGTGGAGCACCTGACGCACTATATCAGCAACTCGCTGGCACTGTGTCCGTCGATGAAGGGCGGGGAGGCGTCGAGCCCCGGGAAGGTTCCGGAGGAGGAGGACTCTAGGTACCCGGGGTGGATGACGGTCGTCGAGCGGAAGCTTCTAGAATCTTCTCCGGAGGACATTAAGGCGGATGCTGTGGTGGCTCAGGACGGGAGCGGGACGCACAAGTCCATTGGAGAAGCGCTCGCGTTCGTGTCGCTGGCGTCCTCTGGGGGCAGAAGTGTGCTATATGTGAAAGCCGGGACCTATAACGAGAACATCAACATTCCGACGAAGCAGAAGAACGTTATGCTGATGGGAGACGGGAAGGGCAAATCGGTCATTGTGTCGAGCCGGAACGCGGAGGATGGGTGGAGCACGTACAGCTCCGCGACCGTCGGTAAGTAACTTAGGAACGTAGCAAATAAATGAAATAATTTATTTGGTTGTACAGTAATGACAGCAAGAGCAGTCCAAATTTGCAACTTGCATGTGATTGATTATATGAACACCCAAGCGATCCACTACCTCCTCTATCGGGACCGGTGAAGCTTTCACAGCAGCAGTATAGTTTTCTCTTATCCCAGATGCGCGACAGTGCACCTCCTTCTCCTGATCCACAGTAGTTCTTATTGGAACATTTTTAGTACGTTTGTGTGTATTGGCCCATTCTTGGGTCTTTGATGTACTTATTTCATACTTTTTACTACATTATTTGGATGAGACGGATGTGATATTATTTTAGATTCATGTATTTATTTGTTGGGACATTCCTGTGTGTTTCGATATTCTTGATGTGTTTATGTAGGTACCGGTGTTGAGTGTTCCATCGAAGGAGTCGACGAACCAAGGAAATTCAACAGATAGTTGCTCCGGGTCTATTTATATAAACTATAATTTTATAACTACAGACAGACTTCTGTTGGAAAATATTTTTTGAAACTGCATGTTTTTTTATGGATTTTTTAAAATTTAGCGACGTTTGCAGACGTTTACCGTCGTAAGATTACGTCGCTGACAGATAACAGTGACGTTGCTAACCTGTCAATACGTTGGTACTCGTCACTAAATAGCTGACATGACAATTTCTGCCATGTCAGCATTGATGTAGCAAAACATCGTCGGTAATGTCGTTGATTTAGTGACGTTAAGCGACAATATACACTGTCGCTGATATACCGATGTCGAGTCACTAGACGTCGCTAATAACAAAATAATTGGCGACGTGGAAGCGTCGTAAATACGTCGCTATAGCGACGAATAACGACAAATTTGTTGTCAGCGACCATGGTTTACCCGACAACACCAAAATATCATAAATTACGTCGCTAATTATTTTTAGCGATATTTTTTTACCTATTAGCGACGTTTGTTGGCGTCTCTAATATGTATTATTTTGGTAGTGGATAGAATACATGTAGCATTGTAAAATAATTCTAAAAATTTAAAAATAGAAGTAGCTAATGTTGTTACACATTATTGTAAACTAATCATTCTCAGTTACTTGATAATCAAAACTAGGATTAACATTACAATAATGTGTAATAACATCTTTAAACTTCATGGAAGATTTCAACATTAAATAACTAGAATTACATCTATGTGGTGCATCCTTAACAAATCGTCCAAAAGTAACACCATATTGTGTACATAAAATTTTAAAAATTTGTTGTCTACTTACAGAAGTATTCAAACTCGGTAAACATAATATAAACTCCCTCGACCAGATTTCAGTAATTTAGGATTAATTTTAGCTAATTAGAATTATTGCAACTTTTTAAAATTTATTTTGTTTACATATCCTATTGATTGTGCACCTGTACCTCACACAATTAATTAGAGCATTACACTAGCTGTTTTTCCCAAACAAAATTCAGGTACCTGCCCTAGACTTGTTAGACTATTTTCCTGAATTTTGTGCAACTCCCAGATGCTTTATTTTGAGCCTCGTTTGAGACGCACAAATATCGTTACAAAAGTCCGTATTTATTTCCTATTTTATTTCTTGCTCTTTGCCCATCTCTGTATCCCTAGAGATTGAGGACCAACAGGCACCTGTTTTACCCAAATAAAAATACGATAATATTCTACTTTGAATATACTACAATTAGTATATTGACATCGTAGAAAAATTATGGCCCTACCTGCCTCTAATTAAATAGAGAACACCGTGCGCAGTATTTATTAAATAATAAAAACGATGACCCGTATCACCCAGAAATCAGGCCCTGCCCCTGCCCAGACTCACCTCCACCCCCTCAGGACCCTCCCACAGCTTTTTCCTCTCAATTCTGAGCATTTTAGTATTTTCTGGGAACAGGGTATTTTATCAGACAAATTGCGTAATTACGCAAAATACCAATTATGGGACCTATTTGCAATTTATGAAATTTTAGGGAGTTTTATGCAAATTTCCAGTGTGAGGTGGCATCACCTCATTGGCTGATGAATATGGACCGTCCACGTGTCATGTGGGACCCACAAATGGCTGCCAAAATATCCTAGAAACCCAAAAACCCCAAAATACCCCTAGACTTCTAACTAATTACCATAATACCTAAACCTAAAAACCCTATAAATACCAACCCTCCCCCATTAACAAACACCCCACACCACCCTCCGGCCACCACCCACCATCGGACCCCTGCCCAACCCGTCGCCACCTTCCTGCCCTCCTCCCCGACCACCGGAGCCCCGCCCTAGCCGACCGCTCCGCCGCCGGCAGCCCCCGCAGCTCCAACTTCCCCACAACACCAAAAGCAGCCACCACCACCCGAACCCCTCCCACCACCGCCTCCGGCCACCGTGCACCACCGCCACCACCCCCACTCGCCTCGTCCCGACCCCCTCTACCGAACCACCCCTATCCCGCCGCTCCACGGCCACCGCCCCGGCCGAAAACTCCCCCGCAGCACCCCGCCGACCCTCGCTGCCCACATCTCCCGAGCCACCCCGACCCCTTCGAACTGCCGCCACCACAGCCTCTGACCTCCGCCACCCCCATCGGAGTCTTCGCCGACGTCCCCTCCGTCGAACCCCCACCCTGCACCGCCGCCTCCGCCGCCACCCGCACCGCTGCCACTGCTGCAAGCCACCGCAGCTGCTGTTGCTGTTGACAGCAGTTGCCGTTGCAGCCACCGCCACGGCCAGCCACCGCCTCCTCCGTCGCCGTGCTCCCGCCGGCGGCAAGCCCAGTGGGCCCCCTGTCAGATAGGTATACCCCCCCACCCTCTCTGTACGTATATACATATATATATGTATATGTATATATATGTGTATATATATATGTATAAATATGTATATTTATATATATATGTTTATATATATATTATAATATATAATATATATTATAATATATTACTGTACAGTCAACAGATACGTTGCCAAGTTACTGTCTAAATTCAAATGCTGTTATATGCTATGTTTTTCCTGAATTCATATAACTGTGAGTACCTGAGATTGCCTCAGGTACAGTCAACAGATACGTTGACTTGTAGAATAATAAACTTAGTCTTTTCAGACCTACCAATATCTGTGAGGGTATCCTAAGATCCTCCTAGACCCTATCACGGGAACACGCAACATGGTTGCAATACATATTAGGATGCGAGCTGCGTATTTGATTAGCTACCAGTACGTGTGACACGCATCACGGCTTAGCATAATATCAAGAAAACTCAGAAAAAGTATGACTTGGCATTTAGTTACATTGGGCGGAAAAGATAACTAGTAGACGTATGGGACACCCCCCTCCATGAGTCTTTTATCCTTCGTACCATGCTCCTCGGAGATGGTCGATTGCAGAGCTACCCGTGTGTCCGGGGGCATATGACACATATACTAGCCAGTCAACATGATTGGTGAATTAAGTCAGCATATGTCAAACCTACACATTCCCATGCGTACTACAAGGTCTTTACTTGCATTTTACTTAGATGGTTAGCACCCTGTATTTATTTATTTATTCAGTATTTACATACCTGCATGTTGTTTCCTGTATCTTGTTATGTCCCACTGAGGACCTGGTTCTCTTCCAGATTTAGACGAGGCCTACTACCCCACGGTGTATGGTCCAGGACAGGAGACTAGGCATGCCACCGAGGAAGAACTAGAGGAGACACCATCAGAATCTACCTGATCCTAGCAGCTTGTTCACCTGGAGATGGAGCATATTTTCCTTTGATAGACGCTACTTTAGTCTATCTTATTTTAGCACTATTATTATCTTTTGTAGTGGGTTTGTTCCCACAAGATGTGTACTATAACATTTTCAGACTCAGCATTATATATATTCAGCACTATTTCCTGACATTTCTGTGGATGAGATAGATTTGACTGTATTAGACTTGTAGTATTTTAGGATAGCGTAGCACGTTCCTTTGGGTCCATAAAAATGGATTAAACCTATAGTGACGTGTCAGCTGGCCAATGCCACGTGGCCTAGTTCCATACATTTTGGGACTGGGGCGTGACACATAATCTAACATTTTCTAAATTTAGTTGAAAGAAATCAAGACATTCTTGTACAATCAAATTAACAATATGACAAGCACATCTAACATAAAAAAGTCTACCTTCTAACATAGGCAAAATTTGTGTTTTCAAAACAATAATCGAATAAGTGTTATTACTAGCATTATCAAAAGAAATCAAAAAAAATTATTGTGAATATCATAATCACGCACAAATTGCATTATTGTGTCACCGATTACAGTACCGGTAAGTAAAAATTCTAAAGGCTTTAGACATATGATGCATTTTTGCAACATCCATCTTTTTTTTGACTTTTTGGCATAACGCACAGGGCCCGACGTAACGTTCGGGACTTTCGTGCACACTACATTACATGCCTTTGGGCCCACTGCCCCTCATCTCCTACCATTTATAAATGAAAGGAATAATACGCCCCTGTGGCTCGGTCTACTGACCTTCTGGTACCCAGTCGGGGTCTTATACCTCTCCTCGGTAACCACAAGAGTCACTCGAGTTCGGTGCAACATCCATCTTGAATCTATATAATGTGCCGTGATACAAATATAAGCATAATTTTGCATAGTAGACCATATATCAGAAGTTAGAGCTAATTTACTAACATGTATAAAACTTTCTTTCAAAGCAGCCATATCTTTTTGAAAAAAATTAAACCTCTACTATAGCACTAGATCTAGAAACTTTAGTAAAACAAGGATTAAGGGTATTACTTGCATAATCATAATAGAAATCACTCTCACCAAATGTAAATGATTGTTCATCACAAATAATATATTTTGCTAACTCAGTCTTGTTACGAGCATCAAAATAAGTAAAGTTACCTACAGAAGATCCTTGAGCACCGGTACTTAGCTATGTTTGTCTAGCCTACATTGTGTCTTTGCCATAGCAACTTTCGTAGTATCTTCTTAAAGTGTCCATGCCATCATTTTTTTTATTTGTAAACATGCTTACATTTCTTATATTCTGCAGCCTTAGGTATTGGTTTTTGATCTTTTGGATCTAAAACCGGTACGCCCTCACTATCAGTGACAAATTTTTTTAAAAATAATTCCATAAAATAGATTTTTTCTATTGGTAACATTTGTAGCCGTAGCCATACTCCTAACTTCAGGTGGCGACATTTGTGTCGGTGGCGCAGAATCAGGAATAAGACTATTTTCTAACATAATATTATAATAATCAAAAATTTTAAAAGGTTGGTATGAACGTTGTCCATCCATATATTTTTAAAAAAATTCAAAAAAATTAGAGCAAAATTAGTTACTTCTCTACCAAAAAAGAGAGGAAAGAAAAATCTCAAATTAGAAAAAAAAAACTATTCTATAAAATTAAAGTTACTTGTAATGTCTGCTAGAAGCCTCCAAAAGAAATTGCAAGAAACTGTATTGAGAGGGAAGAAGTTGAACTCCAATAATTGTTTTGCTACTAAACTTTGTAATTATTTTGCTTATAAACTTTGTAAGAGAGAACAAAATTGTGTTGTGTTTATTTTCATAAATTTTGGCCTATTTATAGAAATTTTTGGGGGTCAAATGACTCCAAATACCCTTAAAGAGTTGTTATAATGGATATTTTGGTCATTTTTAGCAAAATGACCAAAATATTCCTAAAACGGTCATAAATCTGCCAAACGGGGGTATTTTGGTAAAAATATTCCCAACAGGTATATCCTAAAGAAAAAGAAAAAAAATCTATTTTTCGGTAGAACCGGACCGAACCGGATTTACACAGGGCCGGTTCGGGCTGACCGGGCCAACCGAATTTGACCAGGACCGAATGGTGCTGGCAGCAGGCCGGGACGGGCCGGACTTGGGGGTCGGATTCTCTGACCCAGTCCGGACCCGGGGGGAGGGTGGGCCGGTCCGGACCGGTTCGTTGACCATGTCCGGGCCGGCCCAGACCGACGTTGATCGGGCCGGATCCTAGCCGAATTTCGGATCGTCCGATCCATCTTGCACCTTGAAGAAAACTTGTATAATAATCCATGCATGTGACCTTATAAATTTGGGCTAGCAACATTGTGTTTATTCATCTCATTAATTGGTTGAGGAGGAATATTATTTTCTCAGTTGAGTCTGGACAAGAAAGAAGAAGAGAACAATATATAAATTTGACGTAATATGAGAAACACTATAGACGTAACTCTAGTACAAGTACTATAAAGTACGTATGGAAAATAAGAAAATCTAGTACTATACAGTACGTATGAAAAATAAGGAAACCTATTATTAGGGTTGAAAGCTCAAGATATTGAGCTACGCCAAACATCAATTCACACACACACACCATGTGATTAGTAAGGTTGTACCATTGAGTAGTACTTATGGTCCTCCTTGCTAATTTGTTAGAGACCAACCATTTGTTAGAGAGCAAACATTTGTTAGAGACCAACCATTGATCAACTAACAAGGACAAGGACTTGAAGGAACAAAGGGCTTGCAACTTTGACCTTTCCCTTCGTCCTTGGAGACAGTTCCGTTTGGCGGGACGCATTTCGTATCACAAAATTTTAGTTTTAAATTACCAATTTTTTTGTCGTTTTGGAGGTCGAATAATTTAGCGAATAAAACAAATTAATAACAACTAAAAGAACAGTTAAATTCTCAGTTATATAGAGAAAAAATTTCTTCAATTAGATTTTGAAAATATTAATCAGGTTGTTGGCAAATTGGACATGGAACATGGGGGTTTGGATTGAAATTCTGGATTATTTTTGGTCAGTTTTTCCGGCAAACTTTCGGTCGATTTTTGACCAATCTAGGGCACAAAAATTCGTTCTGCTTGAAGGGAATCCTAGAGGGTTAGGTTGTAAACGTATACGGACAAACCGCTCGAAAAAAGTATGAGAGATGAGAGAGATATCATACCGTGAATTAGGGAGCACTGTGCACATGTGTGCGCGGGCGAGCGGGCGGAGGTGCGGGTCGGCGGTCGGAGGTTGGCGGCGGGTCGAGGTGAAGGGGTCGAGGATTAGGGTTAGGGTTTATATATATATATATATATATATATATATATATATATATATATATATATATATAGAGAGAGAGAGAGAGAGAGCCGCGGGGGGGGGGGGGGGGGGGGAGGGGGGAGGGTGGGGGGGTGCAGAGGGGTTAGTTTGGGTTCTGGGTAGTTAGGAATTAGGTTTAGGGATTGTGATTTATTTAGTATTAATTAGTTTAGGGAATAGTGTTACTTATTATTATTATTATTATTATTATTATTAGTAGTAGTAGTAGTAGTAGTATTTTTAATAACTATATATTATTTACATATATATATATATATGAGGTATAAATAAAAAATATTTGTACACCAAAAATAAATTCTAAAAATCTTTCAACATTTAACAAGGATTCCTAAAAAATTAAAATAATAGTTTTGTGCAATAATTCTAAATGAGTATTTATCTAAGTAATTAAATCAAAAAAATTTATTTTTTATTTAACTATAAAAATACTCTAAATAAATTCAATAATTTAATAAAAATTACTTTAAACAAAAATTAAAATTTTAGGGGGTTTACAAGTATCCAAATGGCACCCTTTGAGGCACTGTATGGCAGGAAGTGCAGATCACCTGTAGCTTGGGATGATATTGGTGAGAGGCAATTGCTTGGTCCCGAAATGATAGCTCAGACACTTGAAGTAGTCAAGCAAGTTCGAAAGCATATCAAGGTAGCACAAGATCGCCATCGTCATTGGACCAATTCTATCGGCGACTGTAGAAGCATGAAAAATACGCTGGATATCTCTACGCAACATGGTGATGCAGGGCAGCGTATGCAGGGGACCTCAGGGCCATCAAGAGTGCAACAGAGCTTTTCCGCTGAGCACAGCGTAAAATATAAAGGGACCATCCGCGTAAATGCAGTATGTCCAGGCTGCTTCAGCATATACGGGGTGCTTCATCGCCTCCATGGCGTAAAACTCATCCGCTTTCAAATGCAGCATTAAAGCGTACGAGGAACGCTTCGTCTTCCCCGAAATGAACCTGTCAAATCACGCAGTGAACCTGACATCTGACTCCTGACAAAAGGTGCTGCACGGCTACCCAGACGACGGCTGGAACGATGGCAGACCACTCGGGACGCGTCCCACAGTATGATGGTGGATCTCTGCATTTAATGCAGAAAATTTGATTAAATATCACCGAACCGTCGTTTACTGACATCCCCTCAGCGGAAACTGCTTTTACGCATACAAGGGGATACGCTGCCTTGTTTTACACGGGCAGACGTGAACTGTTTACGCTCCGCGAAAGACAAACAGACTGCCACGTCAAAAGCTGCTCTTCGTACAGGGCTCAAGATACGTCTCTGCACCTAATGCTCAGAACGGTGACAGGCCTTCATAACACGCCTCTGCAATTAATGCACAAGATGATGGCGGATCTCTGCATTTAATGCGAGAGATTTGATTATATCTCCAAAAGCCGTAATTCCGGCTAAGACATCCACAACATCACTCTGGCACGTTACGCAGCGGCTTCTACGCCCATTCAGCTTCTGTGCCCGCTCGGCTTCTACGCCTCTTCAGCTTCTATGCTCATTCGGCCTTCTGTGCTTATTCGACTTCTATGCCATCAGGCTTCTACGCCTACTCGGCTTCTATGCCTACTTGGCTTCTACGCCATGGTGACAGACATTGGCTTCTACGCCAACCTCTTCTACACGAGGGATACCTACCTACGTGGCCTCCACGCCGTGATCTTCGCAGCGATTATACGCATTTTGTCCCTTAGTTGGACCCGCGTCACACGCTCATTCAAAAGATCATCTATACACAAGCATTGGTTATTTTAACCGTTGTGTAAAAGGGTGCTGTACTTTCCACTACTCGGTTTCTACACCGACTGAGTGGTCACTGTCACTAAAACTCTATAAATAGAGACCTCTATCAACAGAGGACAAGGTCGAAGAAATTGGTCAAAAAACCTCCAAAGAGATCGAACCACAGGTCGAAACATTAGAGATTGAAGAGAGGTCGGAGAGTCTTTGAGAGAGAGAGAAGCATCCAGAGCTCAGGCAAAGAGTAGCGATCGACGACATTGGCATCGTGCATCCATCCTCTTTCGCAACCTTCGAAGCTGCTTTCCGTCTTCCACGGCACTTCTTCACCATCGTGTAGTCCAAGGGCTAAAGTGATCGACTGCAGATCAGACACCTATAGCAACATTTACCCAGATTAAATAAATTGTACTTCGACATCCTCGTATAGGATTCAATTGTACAAGTTTGTTTGTAAACCAAAGAAAGCGGGTTTCGTGCAAACCTCGTCTTATATACATTTCGTTCTTTCGTTTATCACCATAAACAACGACCATGTATTCCTTCGGAACTGATGTCTAGACAAGCCGGCTAACAAGTGTTGGTGGTTAAACGCCCAAAATAGAGGAATGTATAATACGAGCAGTGATCAAGAAACACACTCATGCCCTTCAGCGACCATCCGCCTGGTGCGCGTTATCGTAAGGGGGGTAAGCTAGATCACATAGAAAACCAGTAGGGTTAGACCCCAAATAGTAAGTACCACAAGAAAACACGAATGAAGAAACAAAAATCAGATCAAGCATATAGTGCAAGAGCCAAGAATCATTGGCACGTGCCCCATCTTCGGGATAACATGACACTCATTCACCAAACAAGGACAGAAAATGCCATGCCACCCATGATAAGATACGTCCCATGATTATGGTCAAGCTAGGATTCTGTGTCGTAGCTTGGTCCATATTTTAGCATAGTGTAATGACCCAACTCTCCAACCAAACAAGGATAGAAGTTGAACACCACGCTATGACAGTCCATGTCCCTAAGTTAATAACAGAGTTACAATCACAACCAAGTCAGGTTAGAACGGCCAAACAATGTTATGGCTTGTTATGTAGAGTCTGGGGTTATCCCAGATATAATAATAATAAGCATCCTCAGATTGTGCCATGTCGAATAGTGCTAACCGAGCCAATATTATACAGTCAGGAAATCATGATGCACTAGTCCCCTGTAGGGCCACCGCGCTAATTAATCAGTAACAGTCCCAACCTTTCTATAGGGAAAATGTTGGCTCAGTCTTAAATATAAAAAGTCGAATATTGTACTCCACTACATGTGTATGATATACAATATCTGTGACTGCCAGCCTTTCACACCATAAAAATTATCACGGAGTAATCCATCATGCACGATCTTATGATGTCGTTCCCTCCCCATGTTCTAATCAGCTTTTATGTTATCTAATTAACCCTACAGTGATATAGAATTTTTTGTCGTGGCCACATGAATATTCCCTTAATGATGTCGTACAGAGTACGAGCACATTTGATACGAATCTATTTAATATAAGAAGTCAAGTCTTGATTCACCTAAATGTAGATACAACATTCAAACAAGCAATAACCTAGCCACGCTATAGTTCTGACCCATTATCATTTTTGTACCAAGAATTCAGGAATATAATATTATGCACCGAGTAGGAATTATCATGTCACGTTCAGTGTACATGTTAGCCAATTTTTCATACTCGGTGTACAATATAGTCATTATAAACAAGCGAGCAGGACAAGTGTACCAACATGAATACAATAACCAAGTAAGGATGCCAAACCTATCAGTTGGTCACATGAATCATGTTTTGATCAAGTCAGGAGTCATAATTAATTAGGAATCTAATATCTCATATGATCGAGTCACGATCATGAATGCCTCATTAATTTCTCGATTTTTGGAATAATAGATCATCAATCATGGTCAAGCTCAACTAATCTAAAATAGGCATCAAGTGCACAACATGACCCATGCATGCACAATCAATCCCCAGAAGTTCTGGTTTGGCACACTTTACAAGTGCCAATATAGGCTAGTCAGGAATAGTGGTGCACTATGCGTGAGCAAGCAACTATATGGCGCACAAACCTATAACAGGAAGACGTGCCGCACAAAATCAAAAATTACGAGAACATGCGTACTATTTGAGTGCAAAACAACTACAAAACAAAACACGATTCCCCAAGCAGTACGACAGTCGAGGGAACGACAGTCGAAGGCCTCAAGAATCGAGATGTGCCAAAGTCAAGGCTCGCTTATCGAGGCTGAACCGAGCAAGAGTGCGCCAAGAGATAACAAGTGCACTGGATTATTAATCCATCAAAATTTTGCCAAGGGTTGAGCGTCCAAAAATGTACGCCAAGGGTTATATGTATAAGAGCGATGCACTTTTGATAGTTAATGCACAATGTGTCAATTGTGCGTTGGTTTGTTAATTTGGTTAAAAGTGCGTCAATTAATAGGAAGTTGGTCAGAAGTGTGATGAAAGATAGATTGGCATACTTTTGCTTGGTTCGTTCGTTAGTAAATCAATGGTGCACTAGAGGCTAAAGTCTTCTAAAAGTGCGCCAAGAAAGATTTTTCCAAAAATTTATCCCCTTGACATACTTTTGAAAGAAATTTGCAGTACTCTTAAAGTACGGATGAGTATGGAATGCGGGTCATACTAAACATGCTGTCATGGAATATGGGTCACACTCAACATGTTCCTATAATACAAATCCTCCTATATACTTTTTGTCACTGTTCCTCTCTAATCGACCCACCATTGATGCACTCAGAGCTCAAGCTCGAGACTATGCATGATAGTGCTCCATTCCTCAAGCAACAAGAACCAGAATCAAAAATAAATTTCAAGCTCGAAATCAGGAAACAATATCTTTTAAAAATATCTCATTTTTTAGGAAATCATTCTCTAGGAAAATATACTCATGAAAATCCTCATAATAAAATCAAGATATAAACTATTAACCACCTCAAATCTAAAAACTACAAGAACTAACTATAATCAAAACACAACTAGAAACTAATTACAACAACAAATACTAAGAATAAAACTATGGCCGATCATATTTCTTCATATTTGCAAGATGTACTTGCCTATGAAGAAAACTAAGAGCAAAACAAGAAAATGAACAAATAAGGAGAGAGAATGAGAATAAGGATATATATAGGCAAGGGGTGGATGGTGAACCGTCGGATCTCTCCAACAAATTCAAGCCAAACAGCCTATCTACCACCACCACACAATCAATACTAGCCAATGTGCGCCAATCTCCATTTAACCGTGCACTTGAAGCATACCCGAACTGTGCCAACTTGACTATATTCCAAGTATATCAGGATAGGGGAGTGACATCTCTACCCACCTTATAATAATTTTGTCCTCAAAATTCTATGACCAAGGCAACTAAAGACATCATGATAAGCACATCTAGCTACAATCAATCACAGACAATATACAAGCAAACCAAATAATATACACATAGCAATATTAATAGCACTCTAGCAAGGTGACCAATGATCACAGAATTAGAAAAAAAGGCATATGAAGAAATATACCCTGCGAGTCAAATAAGTATGGATACGGAGACTGAATATCGTCCTCGCGTTCCCACGTTGACTCT
The DNA here is from genome assembly GCA_036927795.1 of Iris macrosiphon. Classification (NCBI taxonomy): domain Eukaryota; kingdom Viridiplantae; phylum Streptophyta; class Magnoliopsida; order Asparagales; family Iridaceae; genus Iris; species Iris macrosiphon. The sequence goes on from JAYESA010000002.1 coordinate 115,626,325, forward strand.
CCCAAAGAGTGGTACCCCCAACCGACACGAAAAACACAGATAGTCCGGTTCTTGAGTGCCTTCTCTCTTCGGTCAAAAATGGAAAATGGCTGCTCTTCATAAGACAAGTCGGTACCCACGACTATCCCAGAATGGTCGAGGACATGTCTCCGGTCCGGGATATACCTACGCAACTGAGACACATAAAATACGTCATGCACCTCACAAAGCGAAGGCAAAAGGGCAAGGCGATAAGCAACACCCCCTACCCGCTCGAGAATGTCAAATGGCCCAACATATCGTGGACTAAGCTTCCCGCGAACCCCGAATCTAATGACTCCATGGGTGGCCAAAATTTAAAAATTAAAATATATGGTCGCCGACACAAAACTCTAGAGGCCTACGATGCTGATCTGCCCAATGACGATGCCGATCTTGCGCGACTCACAGCTGCTCTCTGATCTGCTTGAAAACTTTCACAGTCTGAGTAATCAATTATGGGCTCAACATATTTCTCTCACCAATGTCATCCCAAGCTAACGATAACCTGCACTTTTTTTCATATAATGCCTCAAAATGTGCCATCCGGTACTGTGTTTTTTTAGCCTGCATTGTGTCTTTGCCATAGCAACTTTCGTAGTGTCTTCTTAAAGTGTCCATGCCATTTTTTTCCAATTATAAACCTGCTTACATTTCTTATATTTTGCAGCCTTAGGTATTGGTTTTTGATCTTTTGGATCTAAAATCGGTACGCCCTCACTATCAGTGACAATTTTTTTTAAAAATAATTCAATAAAATAGATTTTTTTTCCTATAGGTAACATTTGTAGCCGTAGCCATACTCCTAAGTTCAGGAGGTGACATTTGTGTCGGTGGCACAGAATCAGGAATAAGACTATTTTCTAACATATTATTATAATAATCATAATTTTTAAAAGGTTGGTTTGAACCTTGTCCATCCATATTTTTAAAAAAAAATAGAGCAAAATTAGTTACTTCTCTACCAAAAAAGAGAGGAAAGAAAAAATCTCAAATCAGAAAAAAAAACTATTCTGTAATATTAAAGTTACTTGTAACGTCTGCTAGAACCCTCCAAAAGAAATCACAAGAAACTATATTGAGAGGGAAGAAGTTGAACTCCAATAATTATTTTGCTTCTAAACTTTGTATTTGTCTTACTTCTAAACTTTGTAAGAGAGAAAAAAAAATTGAGTTGTGTTTATTTTCATAAATTATGGCCTATTTATAAAAACAATTTGGGGTCAAATGACCCCAAATACACTTAAATAGTTGTTATAATGGATATTTTGATCATTTTTAGCAAAATGACCAAAATATTCCTAAAACGGTCATAAATCTGCCAAACGGGAATATTTTGGTAAAATATTCCTAACAATTATATCCCAAAGAAAAAGAAAAAAAACTATTTTTCGATAGAACCGGACCGAACCGGATTTAAATCTAGTCGGTCCGGGCTGACCGGGCCAACCGAATTTGACCCGGACCGAACGGTGCTGGCAGCAGGTCAGGACGGGCCGGACTTGGGGGTCGGATTCTCTGACCCAGTCCGGACCCGGGGGGAGGGTGGGCCTGTTCGGACCGGTTCGTTGACCGTGTCCGGGCCGGCCCAGACCGACGTTGATCGGGCCGGATCCTAGCCGGATTTCGGATCGTCCGGTCCATCTTGCACCTTGAAGGAAACTTGTACAATAATCCATGCATGTGACCTTATAAATTTGGGCTAGCAACATTGTGTTTATTCATCTCATTAATTGGTTGTGGAGGAATATTATTTTCTCAGTTGAGTCTGGACAAGAAAGAAGAAGAGAACAATATATAAATTTGACGTAATATGAGAAACACTATAGACGTAACTCTAGTACAAGTACTATAAAGTACGTATGAAAAATAAGAAAATCTAGTACTATACAGTACGTATGAAAAATAAGGAAACCTATTATTAGGGTTGAAAGCTCAAGATATTGAGCTACGCCAAACATCAATTCACACACACACACCATGTGATTAGTAAGGTTGGACCATTGATTGGAACTCTATGGTCCTCCTTGCTAATTTGTTAGAGACCAACCATTTGTTAGAGAGCAACCATTGATCAACTCACAAGGACTTGAAGGGACAAAGAGCTTGCAACTTTGACCTTTCCCCCAACAATATATCGTACAGATCTCTATAGATTACTGCAAATTTCATATAATGGAAATAATTATGGCTGATATGTATCAGTGGGAAGATATTTTTTATAAAATTATATATGAAAAGGAGGTGTCAGTACAACTAGCTTCGAAATTTTTTTTATTGAGTTTGGCATCAGTGCGTGCAACTGGCACCTCACTCTAATTTTGTATATGACGCGAGTGTAATCGAACTCTATATTTTTCACTTGAAGCATGGGTGCACACAAGACATGGGTTTCATCTTTGGTCCACCCAACGTATATTTTGTGCATTCGGAAAGAATCAGACCTCTTTTTTATTTTAGCAGCCAAAACCCCTTATTTCAAAGTTGTGTTTTAGGGTTTATGCATTTGAATAGACGTAACTTATAAAAATGTATTTAAAATATTTATTATTTTAAGTGATGTTGTAATAATTTTGCATGGTAGTTTTTGTTGTTGCAAATGGATAATACACGTTATCATATTATATTAGTTGGTTGATTTGATTCCTACTTGATTTCAATTCAAGTCCTCCATATAAAAATAGTGTTGGGTGCCAGTGTGACTGAAGCCACACACAAAATAGAGCGGAGCGCCGTGCAGTCAAACTCAAATTTGTTTGCACATCAGCTGCAATAGTGTTCTATTCCTTCATTTATAATTTTATAAAAAATGTTCCCTTTGATACAAATCAAAATATAATTCTTTCCTCCATATGAAATTTGTTGTATAAATTATTCTAACCAATGTTATTAAAATCGGACCGGATCAACGGTTCAACCGGATCCAACCGGGTACTAAATATTTTCGGTTCGGTTCAAATTGAATCGTCATTTTTTTAAGAATTGATGGTTTTTAGAAGAAAAAATTGGTCCAACCGTCAAAATCGCACGAGCCGATAGGTCTGAACCGGACCGGTTCAACTCAAATTAATTTATATTAACCCACTACACTTGCATGCATTTATGGTCAACTAGTAACTTCACGTGCATTGCACATATACTAATTTTTTTCTTCTGATATTAATATAAAATTATTATAATATTTAAATATATTTAAATTAAGATTTATTATATATAATTTTATATTTTAATTATAATTTGTTATATATTTAATTATAATTAGTTATCGATATATTTCTACTTTTAATAAAGAGCCTTGAAAACGATTAGCTACGTAATATTATCTAAGTATAAACAAACATCTCTTCTAACTCATGTAATTAAGGTGAAAGGTATTCTCCTTGTTTGACGGAATTCAAATATCTATAATGTATTTATAACAAACTTAAAAAATTTCAATAATTTTTGTATGTAATATTAAATTATTAAAATAATTGATTGATGATATAAGATGACTTACTTTTGAGTCGTTTTGAAGTCTCATTATATTATGGAAGATTAGAAAAATCTACACTAAGAAGCCAATTGCATGTAAATGGATTTAATTCACATCGAAATCTAGCGAGAATTAATAAAGTCTGCACTAACGAGCCCATTGTTTATACAATTTTCTGAGTATTTGTTTCCCTTCATTTAAAAAAATAAAAAATAAAATATCGGTTCTATCGGTTAGGCCACGATTCGGCCACGGTACGACTTGATGGACGAAATTTCGATCGGTCCGGTTTTTAAATCATTGATTCTAACTGTACATTTTAACACTTGACCAATTGGACCTCATCCAAATATGAATTTATTCCGCTATATATATAGAGAGACTTCAATTCCACTCCTTAGCACCAAAACATTCTCACACTACTGTTTGTGAGAGAGCATGAGCATGAAATGGGCTATTGGTTGCATTTCTTTGCTACTTGTAGCCTCTGTTGCAACCCAAACACTAGGAATTCTGGTTCCTAAACCCAAAACCCTAGTCCACAATGTCTCTAAAGTAGTCTCACCTTCCTCTACGACCACCACCGGAGGCGATGCGGCGGCGTGCAGGGCCACCCTGTACCCTGACGCGTGCCTGTTGGCCCTCGCGTCCGTCTCGAGCAGGTCCAAAAAGAAACCAAACGACGTCTTCTACGTGTCGGTGCAGTATGCCATGACCCAGGTCCACTACGTCCGGGCCATGGCGTACAACCTGACCCAGTCGCACCGCAACATAATGTCGGCCCGCCGGTCCGCCATGGACGACTGCCTGGAGCTCCTCGACATCACCCTCGACCAGCTCAACGACGTGGCGGCGTCGAAGCCGTCGAACCGGCACGACATTGCCACGTGGCTGAGCGCCGTGCTGACGAACCAGCAGACGTGCTCGGAGAGCCTCGAGTCGGACCTGATGTCCAGACAAGCCGGCTAACAAGTGCTGGTGGCTAAACGCGAAAAATAGAGAAATGTATAATACGAGTAGTGATCAAGAAATCCACTCATGCCCTTCAGCGACCATCTGCCTGGTGTGCGTCATCGTAAGGGGGGTAAGCTAGATCGTATACAAAACCAGTAGGGTTAGACCCCAAATAGCAAGTACCACAAGAAAATACGAATGAAGAAACAAAAACCAGATCAAGCATACAGTGCAAGAGCCAAGAATCATTGGCACATGCCCCATCTTCGGGATAACATGACACTCCTTCACCAAACAAGGACAGAAAATGCCATGCCACCCATGATAAGGTACGTCCCAGGATTATGGTCAAGCTAAGATTCTATGTCGTAGCTTGGTCCATATTTCATCATAGCGTAATGACCCAACTCCCCAACCAAACAAGGACAAAAATTGAACACCGCACTATGACAATCCATGTCCCTAAGTTACTAGCAGAGTTACAATCACAACCAAGTCAGGTTAGAATGGCCAAACAATGTTACGACTTGTTATGTAGAGTCTGGGGTTATCCCAGATATAATAATAATAAGCATCCTCAGATTGTGCCATGTCGAACAGGGCTAACCAAGCCAATATTATACAGTTAAAAAATCATGATCGCACCAGTCCCTCATAGGGCCACCGTGCTAATTAATCAATAACAGTTCCAACCTTCCTATAGAAAAAATGTTGGCTCGATTTTAAATATAAAAAGTCGAATATTGTACTCCACTACATGTGTATGATATACAATATCTATGACGGCCAGCCTTCCATACCATAAAATTATCACGGAGCGTCCCATCACGCACGATCTCTGGATGTCCTTTCCTCCCCATGTTCTAATCAGCTTTTATGTTACCTAATTAATCCTACATTGATATGGAATTTTCTGTCGTGTCCACATAAACATTCCCCTTAATGATGTCGTACATAGTACGAGCATATTTGATACAAATCTATTTAATATAAGAAGTCAAGTTTTGATTCACCCAAACGTAGATGCAACATTCAAACAAGCAATAACCTAGCCACGCTATAGTTCTGACCCATTATCATTTTTGTGCCATGAATTCAGGAATATAATATTATGCACCAAGCAGGAATTATCATGTTATGTTCAGTGTATATGTTGGCCAATATCCCATAATCAGTGTATAATATAGTTGTTATAAATAAGCGAGCAAGACAAGTGTACCAGCATGAATACAATAACCAATTCAGGATACCAAACCTATCAGTTGGTCACATGAATCATGTTTTGATCAAGTCAGGAGTCATAATTAATTAGGAATCTAATATCTCATATGATCGAGTCACGGTCATGAATGCCTCATTAATTTCTCAATTTCTGGAATAATAGATCATCGATCATGGTCAAGCTCAACTAATCTAGAATAGGCATCAAGTGCACAATAGGACCCATGCATGCACAATCAATCACCAGAAGTTCTGGTTCGGCGCACTTTGCAAGTGCCAATATAGGCTAGTCAGGAAAAGTGGCGCACTATGCGCGAGTAAGCAACTATATGGCGCACAAACCTATAACAGGAAGATGTGGTGCACAAAATCAAAAATTATGAGAATATGGCACTATGCGAGTGCAAAACAACTAAAAACAAAACAAGAATCCCCAGGCAACGCGACAGTCGAGGGAACGACAATCGAAGGCCTCGAGAATCGAGACGTGCCAAAGTCAAGGCACGCTTATCGAGGCTGAACCGAGCAAGAGTGCGCCCAGAGATAACAAGTGCAGTGGGTTATTAATCCATCAAAATTGTGCCAAGGGTTGAGCGTCCAGAAAAGTACGCCAAGGGTTATATGTATAAGAGCGATGCTCTTTTGATAGTTAATGCACAATGTGTCAATTGTGCGTCGGTCTGTTAATTTGGTTAAAAGTATGCCAATCAATAGGAAGTTGGTCAGAAGTGCGCTGAAAGGTAGATTGGCGCACTTTTGCTTGGTTCGTTCGTTAGTACATCAATGGTAAGCCAAAGGCTGAAGTCTTCCAAAAGTGCGCCAAGAAGGATTTTTCCAAAAAATTATCCCCTTGACATACTTTCACAAAAAATTGGTAGTCTTCTTAAAGTATGCACTAGTATGGAATGCGGGTCACACTCAACATACGGCCATGGACTGTGGGTCACACTCAACATGTGCCCATAATGCAAGTCCTCATGTGTACTTCTTGTCACTGTTCTTCTCCAACCGACCCATCATTGATGCACTCAGAGATAATGTTCGAGATTATGACAGTACTCTATTCCTCAAGCAACAAGAACCAGAATGGAAAAAAAAATTCCAAGCACGAATCAGGAAACAACATCTTTTGAAAATATCTCATTTTTTCGGGAATCATTCCCTAGAAAATTATACTCATAAAAACCCTCATAATAAAATTAAGATATAACTATTAACCACCTCAAATCTAAAAACTGCAAGAACTAACTATAATCAGAAGACAACTAAAAACTAATTACAACAACAAATACTAAGAATAAAACTATAACCGTTCATGTTTCTTTATATTTGTAAGATGTACTTGCCTATGAAGAAAACCAAGAGCAAAACAAGAAAAATGAATAAGTGAGGAGAGAGAATGAGAATAAGGATATATATAAGCAAGGGGTAGATGGTGAACAGTTGAATCTCTCCAACAAATTCAAGCCACACACCCTACCTACCACCACCACACAATCAATACTAGCCAATGTGCGCCAAGCTCCATTCAACCATGCACTTGAAGTATACTCGAACTGCGTCAACTTGAGTATATTCCAAGTATATCAGAATAGGGGAGTGACATCTCTACCCACCTTAAATAAATGTGTCCTCAAAATTCCAGGACCAAGGTAACTAGAGACATTAGGACAAGCACATCTAGCTACAAGCAATCACAGGCAATATACAAGCAAACCAAATAATATACACATAGCAATATTAATAACACTCTAGCAAGGTGACAAATAATCACAGAATTAGAAAAAAGGCATATGAAGAAATATACCTTGCGAGTCAAATAAGTACGGATACAGAGACTAAATATCGTCCTCGCGTTCCCACGTTGACTCTCCCAAATAGTGGTGCCCCCAAGAGACACGGACAAGGCGGATAGTCCGGTTCTTGCATACCTTCTCTCTTTAGTCCAAAATGGATATGGGCTGCTCTTCGTAAGACAAGTCGGTACCCACGACAATCTCAGAATGGTTGAGGACATGGCTCCGGTCTGGGACATACCTACGTAACTGAGACACATAAAATACGTCATGCACCTCACGAAGCGAAGGCGAAAGGGCAAGGTGATAAGCAACATCCCCTACCCGCTTGAGAATGTCAAATGGTCCAACATATCATGGACTAAGCTTTCCGCGAACCCCGAATCTAATGATTCCACAAGTGGGCAAAATCTGAAAATTAAAATACGTGGTCGCCGACACAAAACTCTAGAGGCCTACGATGCTGTTCTGCCCAATGGCGATATTGATCTTACGTGACTCACAGTTGCTCCCTGATCTACTTGAAAACTTCCACAGTCTGAGTAATCAATTATGGGCCCAACATATTTCTCTCACCAATGTCATCCTAAGCTAACGGTGACATGCACTTTTTTTTCATATAATGCCTTAAAATGTACCATCTGGATGCTGTCCTGATAACTATTGTTATACGAGAATTCCACCAAGTGCAGGAGTTTGTTTCATGATGCACCAAAGTCTAGGGTATAGGCTCATAACATATCCTCATAGGTCTGGATAGTTATCTCGGACTGCCCATCTGTTTGAGGGTGGTACGTTATACTAAAATTTAACTTAGTACCCAATCTCTCATACAAGATCTTCCAAAAATGAGAAGTGAACCTCGAATCTCGGTCTGATACTGTGCTTACTGGTATACCATGTTGCCTCACAATCTTTCGTATATACATATCTGCCAATTATTTCGTAGACTGCCCAATTCTGAAAAGAAGGAAATATGCCACTTTAGTGAGACGATCCACTATCACCCAAACTGCATCTCGTCTGGTCAAAAATCTAGTTAAACTGATCACAAAGCCCATAGTAACATGCTCCCATATTCACTCTGGAATGGGGAGAGGGTGTAACAATCCTGCCAGTCTCTGTTGCTCTACCTTCACTTGTTGACATATCAGGCATCGGGATATAAAATATGCTCTCTCTCGCTTCATCCTATTCTACCAGAAGTGTTGCTTAATATCTTGGTACATCTTCGTGCCGCTAGGATGGATATAATATTGGGAATTGTGGGCCTCAGTCATGATCTCTTGTCGTATATCCCCACTCGGCACATAGAGACGAGTTCCAAATCTCAATATCCCATCGCTATGAATAGTCAACTCTTTCCTGAGTTCCAACTCGCATTATGCTCGTAACTTCTGGATCCGTGAATCTCCTGCCAGAGCTTTCTTAATCCTGTCTACCAAAGTGGACTGTAACTGTAAACTGGCTAGGACTCCCTTATCTTGTGAAAAAATATCTCAATGTCCATCTCTCAAAGATCTTCTAGGATATGTTTCTGAGTTGTTAGGAAAAATGCACCACCTCTCCTGCTAAGACCATCTGCTACTACATTAGCTTTGCCCGGATGGTATTGAAGTTCCACGTCATAATCCTTCAATAATTCTAGCCATCTCCTCTGCCTTATGTTCAAATCCTTATGGGTGAATACGTATTTTAAACTCTTATGGTCTGTAAATATTTTTACCCGATCATCGTACAAGTAATGCCTCCATAACTTGAGCTCAAACACCACTGCTGCCAACTCCAAGTCGTGAGTCGGGTAATTCTTCTCGTGATCTCGAAGCTGCCGTGATGCATATGTTATAACTCTCCCGTGCTGCATCAAAACACATCAAGATCCTTTCCTGATGCATCATGATACACTATGAACCCTCATGATCCTAGTGGAAGTGTCAAGATCGGCGCCGAGATCAATATTTTCTTCAGTTATTCAAAAGCTGCCCGATATTCCGCTGACCATACAAACTTAACGTCCTTTTGAGTCAACCGGGTCATTGGTACAGAGATCCTTGCAAAGTCTGACACGAATCTCCTGTAGTACCCTGCTAATCCAAGAAAATTGTGCACATCTGCCACGGTCTTCAAAATTGGCCAATTCTCTACTGCTTCAACTTTCTTGGGATCCACTGATACTCCTGCTCCTGAGATGATGTGCCCTAAGAAGGAAATGTGATCTAACCAGAACTCGTACTTGCTAAGTTTCACATACAACTGGTCCTCCTACAAAGTCTGCAACACCTTCCTGAGATGCTCTTCATGTTCTTCTTTATTACGGGAGTACACCAGGATGTCATCGACAAACACCACCATAAACTGATTACGGTTCATCAGATCCATAAATACTGCTGGTGCATTGGTCAATCCGAATATCATCACTAAGAACTCATAATGTCCATAACGTGACATGAATGTTTTCTTCTTATATCTCTCTCCCGTACTCGTACTTGATGATATCCAGATCGTAGATCAATCTTAGAGAATACTCTGGCTTCACTCCACTGATCAAACATGTCCTCAATCCTTGGTAAGGGATAATTGTTCTTTACTGTCACTATATTCAACTGCCTATAGTCAATACATAGTAGGGTCAATCCATCATTTTTCTTTACTAGCACTACCGGGGCTCCCCATGGTAACCCACTGGTACGAATAAATTTTTTTCCTTAAACTCTTCAACATACTGATATAACTGGTCAAGTTCAGAAGGTAACATATGGTAAACCATATGAGATATAGGCTTCATTCCTGGCATCAACTCTATACTGAACTCTACCTCTCGAACAAGAGGGAATCTTGAAAGTTCTTTGGGAAAGACATCAATGAATTCGTCAACTATCTTGGGTATCAGTTCTCCTTTCGTTTCTACCGCCGCAACTCCTTCTTCTTGCTGGCCTCTTGTAGACTTCACGAGCATGAACTCTTCCAAACCATGGATATGAAATAACACTCTACCCCTATGACAATCTATCCTAGCATGACTGTCTCTTAGCCAGTCCATGCCCAAGATAACGTCAAAGTTACCCATAGGAAACTCAATCAACTTCGCAGGTAATAGATATTCACATATTCCGACTGGACAATCTAGGCACACCCTACTAACTCCTATAAGTCCATTACCAGTGAGTATATTTAGCCTCTCTGGTAACGTCTCGAACTCCAATCCAATACGTGTCATAAATTATGCAGATAGAAATAAATATGAAGCTCCTGAATCAATTAATGCTATAGCAGGAAAATATATGACATAAATATTACCTACCACCACGTCACCCAACGCCAAAGCCTCCTCCAATGACAAGGTGAATGCCTTCCCTTTGCCTTGTCGAGCTCCTTCCTGCTGCCTTCCCTGAAGGCGCTGTCGCAGTCTCTGCTGCCCTTGCTGTTGTTGTTGGTGCTAATGCTGATTGTACATCTGAGCCTGCATCGGTAATGGTCGCTGAGCAAATGGTCTGACCGCCAATGCTGGCTCTCCGTGCTGCACTGCACTTGGTGCTGGTAATGTAGGAAACTGGGGTGATGGTCTCCCTAACCTCTACATCAATGGACATATAGCAACCCTATATCGGGGCTACCATATCTCAGGCACAACCTATTTGCTGCTCTATAATCACTCATAGTATGGCCTTCCTTGCCAAAATACATACAGCCTGTTGATGCTGACTAGCTCCATTATTGCTGGTGCCTCAGCTGTTGTTGCCGAGCTGGTACCGTTACTGTTGAAACTATCGCTCTTTGCGTTATTGTGTCACGAATACGAACGCCATAAGATGGTACTAACGTTCGGGGTGATGCTCCTCCTCTAATGTTTTGTGCATGAGACCTCTTCTGGCCTCCTGTCCTCGATGTCATCATTTGAAAAGTGAGTTCGTGCCTCATGGTTGCCACTAATACATCATCAAAAGTCTGATAATTGTGCCCCTCTACCAACTGTAGAATCTTCAGATGAAGTCCTTGTTGGAACCTCATTGTCCTATCTGGCTCCATTGCCACCATCATTGGTGCAAATCTACTAAGTCTGCAAAATTTTGCTGCGTAGCCGTCCACTATTCTAGCAGACTGCTTGAGATTGATAAACCTTTGCTGCAACTCAAACTGGACCATGACTCCAAAATACTTCATTCTGAACCGAATCCTAAAATTATCCCAAGAAATAGGCCACCTCCAAAGTACAATTGTGTGTTGATTATCTTACCCTCAATGCGGTAATCATCAAGAATAAGTATCCTTTGCCTAGGATCGATGACTTGTTCGAGCTTAGTGGAGCAGCGGTGTTTTTCAAGATTGATTTACGGTCAGGTTATCACCAGATTAGAGTCAGAGAGCAGGATATACCCAAGATGATGTTCAGATCAAGATATAGCCATTGGGAGTTTCTAGTGATGCCTTTTGGAACAGCTAATGCGCCAACAGTGTTTATGCATCTCATGAATTATATTTTTATGCCATAATTAGAAAAGTTTGTGATAGTGTTCATTGAGGACATTTTGGTGTACAGTCGAAGTAAAGTAGAGCACGAGCAGCATCTTCGCGAAGTTCTTTAAGTCCTTTGAGAACATAAGTTATATGTCAAGTTTAGCAAGTACGAGTTCTGGCTTGATCTTATTTCATACTTAGGGCATGTTATTGCTAAACAAGGAGTTAAAGTGGATCCCTAGAAGATAAAAGCCGTTGAGACGTGGTCTTTTCCCCGAATAGTAGCATAAGTTCATAGTTTCATGGGGTTAGCAGGGTACTACCGAAGATTTGTGTCAAACTTTGCTAGAATTTATGTGCTCTTGACACAGTTGACAAAGAAGGATATGCGTTTTGATTGGATAGATGAATGTCAAACCTCCTTTGAGAAGCTCAAACAGAAGTTGATTATGGCACCTATTTTGACTCTTACAGATAGGTTAGGCGGGTTCACTGTATATTGTGATGAGTCAGGCAAAGGATTGGGATGTGTTCTTAAGCAAAATGACAAGGTTATAGCTTATGTATCTCGGAAGCTACGAGATTATGAGAAGAATTATCAGACGTACGACTTAGAGTTAGCAACAGTAGTGTTTGCGCTCAAACTTTGGAGACATTATCTATATGGAGATCGAGTAAAAAAATTACTGATCACAAGAGTTTGAAGTATGTCTTTACCCAGAAGGATCTCAAAATGAGGCAGAGAATGTGGCTGGAGCTGATGACAAACTATGACCTTGACCTTCAGTATCATCCTGGGAAGGCCAATGTCATAGCTGATGCTTTGAGCCAAAGGTCGAAAGTTTATTTCTTTATGGTACAACGAGATATTTTAGAAGATCTTTAGGAGATTGACATAGAAGTAGTATTACTTGGTAACACGGCTTTAATAGCTGGTCTGCAAGTTCAGTCCAGTATAGTGGTGAGAATCAAGGTGTCACAAGCAACAGATGTTAAGCTTCAGCGACTCAAAGCAGAGTGTGAGGTAGGACGTAGACCAGAACTGAGCATTCACAGTGACGGAACTCTTCATTTTTGGAATCGGCTTTATGTACCTAATGGAGACATTCATCGCGAGATTATGTCGGAGGCCCATGGTTCGCAATATTCAGTGCATCACGGAGGAATAAAGATGTATAGGAACATTCGTCAGCATTTTTGGTGGAATGGAATAAAGAGGGAGATAGCTCGGTTTGTCTCCTGATGTTTGGTCTGTCAACAAGTTAAAGCTGAGCATCAAAGAATCGCGGGACTTCTTCAACCTTTACCAATTTTGGAGTAAAAGTGAGAGCATATCACCACGGATTTTGTGTCAGGACTTCCTAGATCCCTAGCTGGCAGAAATATTATTTGGGTAATAGTGGATCGTCTCATGAAAGTTGCACACTTTTTTTTAGAATTGGCCAATCCATATAACAGTTATCCAAGATATAATAAGACTGATTGTCAGACTACATGGTGTACCAGTTAGCATAGTCTCGGATAGATATTCCAGGTTTACTTCTTATTTCTGACGAAGTCTTCAGGAAAGTTTAGGTAACCGTCTAAATTTTAGTACATCCTACCACCCGCAGACAGATGGTCAGTCAGAGCGTACCATCCAGACTCTAGAAGATATACTTCGTTCATGTACCCTTGACTTTGGTGGTTCATGGAAGAATCATTTGCACTTGGTCAAATTCTTCTACAACAACAGTTTCCAATCAAGTATCCAGATGGCACCCTTCGAGGCACTGTATGGAAGGAAGTGCAGATCCCCTGTAGCCTGGGATGATATTGGTGAGAGGTAATTGCTTGGTCCTGAAATGAAAGCTCAGACAGTTGAAGTAGTCAAGCAAGTCCAAAAGCATATCGAGGTAGCACAAGATCGCCAGCGTCATTGGGCCGATTTTGTCGGCGACCATGTATTCCTTCGGATTTGCCTACCCGCAAAATCATCAGATTCGGTGTACGAGAAAAGCTTAGTCTGCGGTACATTGGTTCGTTCGATATTCTCGAGCAAGTAGAAGATATTTTCTATCGTCTTGCTCTTCCGCTGTCGCTTCGTGAGATACATTATATTTCCCATGTATCCAGTTATGACGGTATATACCGGATATAATCCATGTCCTAGATCATTTGGAGTAGGTTGTTGGTATCGACCTTTTGTATGAGGAAAGATATGTATCCATTTTGGACCGGAGAGAGAAAATTCTTAAGAACCGGATCATTCATTTAGTTTGAGTTACTTGGGGGCATCACTCACCAGGCGAGTCGACTTGGGAGCACGATGATGATATCCGAGCTCGATACCCATATTTGTTTGACTCGTGAGGTATGCTTGTTCGTATATCTCGTACCATGATCTAGTCTTGTGCATTGCTTATCTTGTTCTAGGTACTTTGTAGCTTGTGATTCATGCTCGTATTTTCTTACTTATTTATCTACCTGATCCCTAGAGTTATCTTGCTAGACCTGGTGCCTTGTTAAAATTTCGAGGAAATTTTTTTTCTAAGGAGGTGAGAGTTGTGAGACCCGTCTCACTATTTTAGTATTAATATATTTTATCTGGTATATGTGTACTATAGTCGTATATGGCCTCACGTGTAATTTATGGATTTCCTAGATGTTTTTATGTAATTCCTATAATCGTGAATAGTGCTAGTCGCCCTTGATATATATATAGCCTTCCCTTTATCTCTCCTCCTCATTCTTCTTCATTTCTTTTTCTTTCTTCATTTTCTTTTTCCTCTCCTCTCCCTAGTCGAGAGCATCCTGAGCACCCTAGCCCCAGCCGTGAGCTTCCCTTTGGTAGTAGTAGTAGTAGTAGTAGTAGTAGTAGTAGTAGTAGTAGTAGCTTAGTAGTGGCTTTAGGTAAGTACATCTTGCCAACGAGGAAGAAGTTGCTATATTATATTTAGTTTTAGTTTTCTTATATTTTATTTCTCTATATTGTTCCCCATGAGTTTTTTTACATATTTACTTCTTGTTACTCTCGGTTTTGATGTCTTGGTTGGAGTAGATCTAAGTTTCAAGTTTGGAGCTTTCATGAGTTTTCTTGGTTTTGATCTAGTAAAACTTAATATTTTTAAAAACTAGTAGTTCCATGTTGATAAGCATTTAGTTTCAAGTGTTTTAGGACTTTATCTTGCTGGATTCGAACTTGAAATGAGGCTTTCATAGAAAAATAACTTTTTAGACTTGGAGTTTTTCCATGGCTGAAACTTGCTGTTCTGGGATGAAGGAGTTCCATGCGCCCTACTTGGCATGCGGCTTGGACTTATCGCTCCAAAGTCAGCATGCGACCATTTTGTTCGACGCATGATTGAATATGTGCATGCGCCACTTGACCAAATACGTGGACTTGAACGAAAAAAACTTTTCCGACTTCAAAAGATTTTATGCGGCCAAGTGTATATGCGGCCAAGAGGAGCATGCGGCTGAATCGTCCATGCATCAGAGTCTCATTCGCCTCTTCCTTGATTGAGCGCATGACTGCACCGACCTTTGGCACGATTTTCTATAATTTTGTCTTTTTTTTGACTTCTTGGCCAGTCACATCGGTCACTTCTCTAACACGGCTAGTCATTTCCCTGATTTTAGTTTTATTGCCTGTCACTCCCCTTGTCCCGAGGAGTGGACTTTGCATCCCCATGCGCCAAGTTCTTGCATGCGCCCAATTCTTCTATGCGCCCAGTTCTTACATTCGGCCGCCTTACCCCATGCGCCTATGATGCTTGTAGTAGCTTAAGTTCTTATGATATGTTCTAGTATGGTTTAACTGTTTCTATTGTTTAGCTTATTCTGTTTAATTGTTATGCATGCAAGTTTTCTATAAATTATTTATAACCTGAATATGACAACATGCCAGAACCTAAAATTTCCTGAGCATGAATTATGTTGACACTATTAATCTTAAACTCTCGACATCTGACATGTACTGATATTCCTGATAGTGGCTCGACGTAGCACTCTTCTGACATGCTAGAATTGAACATAGATTATATTTTGACACCAGACTTGTATTAATGTTCCTGATTAATAGCTCGTCGTATCGAGTTAACCAGACCTGTACTGATACTCCTGATAGTGGCTCGACGAAGCTCACTCCTGACATGCTAGAATTTCCTGAACTGAAATGCTTGATCTGTTAAGATAAATTTCCGTGGTTGATTGTTTGTTCCTGTCCTGAAACTTGTCAAGCTACTATCATGTCATGTCCTGCATCATGTATAAGGCAAATTCTTGAGCACCACCGTCAAGAATTTTTGATAACTTGTCTAGGCTAATAACTAGAATAAATAAATTAAAATAATCTTGAGAGATTCACTGGATACATGCAATCCTGGTATCACAGCAACACCTGATGGATTTGGAGCTCTCCGTCGTGAGGGCACACTTCCAGCACATCGTCTAGTATTGCATTACCTATAAATTACTATACCTGATATAATCTATTCTATGTATCCTTACGCTTGGATAACCCAGATAGTCTGCAGGGCATATGGTTGTATAGAATATCAAAATTGCATGTGTTAGTAACTAGGACTATGATAACCCTAGTTAGTTAATGGTAACACGACATAGGACATGATTGGTCGTGATTTTTTGATGTCCAGTCTAGTCTAGTCTCGTGCTGGTTTATTTTTAGCAACTGATCCTGAGAGTGTAACCGAAGTTTTGATTCCAGATATCCTTGTTTCATACTCCAGAAATGTTTAACTATTATTTACCTGCTGCTCTTATTTTAACTGTTTCTTGTGCTATTTCTTACTGATTTGTCTATATGTAGGTTATAGTTCCTAAGTTGGCTCCATTATGGTACTTGTTATTTTGGGGTCTGATCCCACTGGTTTTGTATGTGCAAATTTTGGAGCAACACCACATGATCTTCCGTACTTTCTGGCTCAAGATGGTGAATACCAGGAGCACCAGAGGCCATGAGTGGGTTCCTTCTTCATCACCCACTTGATCTTGTACTTATATTTTTGAGGTATTTAGCCACCGAGCACGTATTTAGCTCATGTTCTGAAACTTGACATTCTAGCCTGTGGACCTACATGTAAAGCATATTCTAGACTATAGCTAGAGCTGATCATGTAATATTGTACTCTTGCTAGTTCTCTACTTTATAACTAGCTTCATGATCATCTGTGTATGTATAGTTTGGGATGCCTTACTATTATATGTTTGGTAATCATATATCTTGTAACTTGATACTTTCTTGAGATTGAGACACCCAGTACCCTTTACCCATGAATGACTATTGGATTTTAGTGTAAACCCTCACACGTCTAGACAGTTGTGACCATATCTCAGGGTATAGAGTATTCTGATATAAGTAGCTAACTTTGTCTGCCCCACTTTGACGCGTCGGACTGCGTCATAACCTTCTCATTAGAGGATAAGGAAGTCCCCAGCAGAGTTGCCACCTTGTTCGCCATTAAAGTAAGTTTAAGTAACTTTTGTTCAACAACCAACAAAAAGTACAAAGAAATCCTAGACAGAAAATTTAAGTACAATATTTTTGATCTGTAAAATATGACTTGGAGATCGAGTACCGCAGCGACTATTTTACTCCGTTGATGGTCCGACGAGGGAATGATGATGCTCTCTTATTTTTTCTCTCTCTTGAGCTTGTGTGCACGTACGTAGCTTGCCTGGGGGGTATGGTCTTTGAAGTAGAAAATCCAACCCTTTGGAACATCCAAGTTTCTTCTATTTACAGCCATCATGCTGATGGGATATAGATGCCGCATATGCTTCTGTTTGGTGGCCGTAGGGGCTCCTTCAATAGAATACGGTTGCAATTGTAGCCATATACTATGGACAGGCTGTCACGCAGTTTCGGTTGAGATCTACTGTTTGATAAGATCTAGGGATTGTTTTTAACTCTTTCGTATGTGTGACTCGGTCAACTAACACGTAATCAGCACTAACTATTTGAAGATATTTTCGGTTGCAACAAACAGATCTTGCAAGCTGAAGACCGTATGGTATCGTGGATGCATAGAGTCATGGCCGCATACGTATTGTAAAACCCCTAATTTAAAAAACTGTATTAAGTATTTAATTAATTATTTAATTAAATTATAGTATTTATTAACTAACTAGGAGAAATAGAATTTATTGGATTTTTATTTCTAGGTATTTATGCATTTAGGGATTTATGGAGCAACCGTAATTTTTTTAATTTATTCCATGTAGGAGACCTTGTGGACGACTGATAGATTTATTGTATGCACCAACATAAAATTCTAGAATTTTATATATATATATATATATATATATATATATATATATATATATATATATATATATATATATATATATAAGGTTTAATTAGATAAGAAATAGAAAGAGAATAAAAGAATAAGGAAGAATAAAAGAATAAGGAATAAAAGAAAATAAAAAATGAAAAAAAAACAAATAAAATCCTAATGGATCCTAACCCACATCCTACCCAACCCGCCACCCTTAAACCCAAAACCCGTGTAAACAAATAAAACAGCAGCAGCTACAACCCAATCCCCCCCCCCCCCCCGCGCGAGCAAGTTCACCCCCCATTTCCCATATATATATATATATATATATATATATATATATATATATATATATATATATATATATATATAACCTCTTACCAAAACCCTAACCCTAATCTCTTCTTCATCTACTCTACCTCGACCATGCCGCCGCCTCCCCAGCCAGAGCCGCCATATATATATATATATATATAACCTCTTACCAAAACCCTAACCCTAATCTCTTCTTCATCTACTCTACCTCGACCACGCCGCCGCCGCCCCAGCCAGAGCCGCCGGAGCACCACCGCCCTCACGTCCGCACGTCCGCATCGACGCCCGTGCACGAGACAGAGAACACAACGACGAAGCCCTGTTCACAACTCGATTCCCGCACCCTCGCTCGACCAAACTCGACCCCGTCTTCACCGGTATGATACTGACCTATCCCTCTTCCAATCCAGTAGATTAGTTTCCATCGTGTAGCGTGCAAACCTAGGAAAAACCACGACATTTAATTTCAAAAATTCTGTTACGATGACTCATGTTCACGGACTCGTATCTCCCACCACAGAGATCCGAATTCAGTTTTTCTTTTTGGTATACGAATACCACCTAACCTAGATTTTTTTTTGTCAATTACATTATTTTATTTGATGCTGTATGAAGAAATAAATTAGGATAAAAACCCATAAAAATCTATTTTTCGAAACACAAAAATTTGTGATATGGAGCGCGTCCCGCCAAACGGGACCGCCCCATCGTGTACCAAGTATACCAAAAGGTGCGCACGGTATAACCAGATGTGTGGGCTTTCCAGGAAACTGATTCGAACACGTGTGCGCGTCGAAATCAGCCTGTATCCGCAAAAATTCTCCGTATCGCAACTTTTGCAAAATCTTACGCCATTTAGTGCACGCTCGTCAGAATGCGACAAAACTTATGCTCGTGGTATCGCACTGGTCCTGTGACCCAATTTTGACATAATTCTGAGATAGTTGACCAAGTCGCCTATTGGCGGGCCCCACGATTGACTTTTTAGACGAAATTGTGTTCGGCTCACCGGAATCCACATTTGGACATACCGTTGAGTTCGGATTGACGTTTAGAATTGGTTTGACATATAATTTATCCCATTTAGAGACCGTTACCCCTGGTACGCTTTTCGGTGCAAAGTGGCCACATGTGGAGCCCGCTTTGACCCAAAATTACCGTTTTGCTCCTATGTCCAAATTGGATGAAAGGGTAGTACTTTCTAGCTATCTCGCTTATTCTGAGATCGTTGGTGATATTTATTTCAGCTTTCGGAGACGTTCATTCTGAGGCCGTAGTTTCTGACTCTTGGTGTTTGACATCTGGACGTTACGCTTTGCAGCTCTCTTGCCAGGCAAGTATACATTGTCTTTGTTGTACTGTTTAAATTTAGTTATATATTTAGTTGCATATTTATTATTTTAGATTATATAACTGTACGCGTCCGAGAGAGACTCGGGTGCAGTCAACGAAGGCGTTGACGTTAGGACTTGTGTCTCACTTAGAGTCTAGTAGACCTACCTAAGATTATGGAGTTATTGGTATAACTTACCAGGCCTTGACACGTATCATTACACGTCACAGAGTGAGTTCATGTAGGGACGCGTTTCTCATACTCGACTGGCCATCGGTGTGAACAACACGTGCAACGGTATTTAGCTTAGTGTTTATTTCTATAGAGACTTGCATTATAGTACGAGATGTCCACGTCGTGTTCACGACTTGTATATCTACATTGGGTGGGGAGGATAATTAGTAGGCATATGGGACACCCACCTCCTTTATACATATACCGCATTCGACGGAGTGATACGGACGTATATATTTATACAGATACCACGTTCTTTAGAGTATTGGACGTTACTTGGTGATTTTACAGATACCACACTCTATAGAACGTTGGACGTTATTATATTCCCGTACCCGTGTTATAGGGGGCATATGTGGCATATACTAGCCAGTCATGCCGATTGGTGAATTACATCAGCATATGTCTAGCCTACACTTTCCCATACGCACAAAGTTGTCTTCAAATTTGCATTCACTTAGATGGTTAGCACACCCCTTTATTTATTCAGTATTTAATTTATGGCATGCTTCTATGTATCTTGTTATGTCCCTCTGAGGACCTGGTCCCTTTCCAGGTATAGATGCTCATGAGTATTCGTAGGAGCGTTGATCCGGACTGGTTACTTATATTCCGAGGAGGTCTTCTCTTCGAGTCTCAGTAGTTGGTAGTTGTTGTACTTATATTGTATTTATCTTGTTTATTCTATATTCTAGTTTGACAGTGGATTTGTTTTCATCCGACTGTTATCTTTAGATACTTTATATTGAGATCTAGATTCATAGATATTGGTTATTTATTTCTATCAGATTTTTGTGGATGAGAATTATTTATGCCCTGTGACTTGTGATCAAGTTGTACCACTTATGAATTATTGTTCATATTACAGCGTACACATGTGTTATGGTTTCCATATATTGGAGTTGACATATACCTGCGGCTGGCATGCTTACATGTCCTGGTCCTACGTATTTTGGGACTGGGGCGTGACATATTTTTAATGGTGGCCCATGCAGGTCAAGAGCATATTGTCTCGGTTACATTACTGTACCTAGCAAGCCTGAACCTAGGATTAGAGTATAGGATCTCATCCACAATTGACTATGCCTTATCTTCCTTCCAGTCTGTTCTATTTAAATAATTGCATCATGCTTGATTCATGTGCTTCCCTAATAGTTCTAAGTATAGCCTCTCTTAGAATATAGGAACCCTTGTTGTTAGATGATAATTAGGGTAAATTTCATATTAAGAATATAACTAGAATACTGACACATCACTAAGTTTAGAATATTCAGTAAATCCTAGCATCCCTTAACTATAGATTAATTTACCATTATCCCTTGAGGTATTTATGTATGACTTGAGAGTAGTATAAACACTACGAGGATTAGTTTAAAATTTGACCATAGTGGTTGACCCTAGTTTTAAGGAACTAATAGAATCCAAGGTTAAATATTACGACTGAACCTAACTTTCATAAGTGAGATAGTATTAGAGAAACATATATTTGAATCATTGTTCTATCATTAGCAGACAACACCTTAGAAAACTTAGGGGAATAAAATAATATTTTCTTTGATCATACCTCGAACATAGAAACTAGCATGCCACATTTCCCTTAGAAAACTATGATATTATCTAGAGATATTCTATTTAAATTCAATCTTGTTCCTCTGAAAACCTAGCGCTCGCTATTGTGCGACGACTAACTATGTTTTCTTTTCTTCATCTTTCAATTTGTGCCACCTAACCCTTCTGATTATCGGCCAAGTAATTTCTTTTATGATAAGGAAACATAGTTGTAATGTTAAATTTGAATTTAGGTGCTTAAAAGTTATATCTTGATGGTTTGAGTTATTTATTTAGATTATGATTTTATGATTACCCTTTTTGCTTCAAATCAAGTAACGTGTTCCACATATCTCCATACAAAGTTATATCCTATTTCACTTAAGAGCCAGCAACCCTCTCATACTTACTATTGACACCCTTGTTCTATAAGCACTATGATTAAGACTTAAGATGGCCATTACCTATATAATGCAGTAGGAGACCTTAATGAGTACCAAGACCTTTCCTCATATACCCTAATAAGAGTTCTACTTTATTTACCAGGACCAGGTTATTCTGTAGAATCCCCTCAAGCCAATTACAGTATTAGTTTAATTCTTTTAAGTTGGGTAGTATGCCTCACAACCTAGTAACACATAGTCCTCTCGACTCATTATTGAAGCATAACTGAATGACATTTACTGTATACTAGCATAAGACGATAGTGTTTATTCAGACGGTAGAACTTAGAGGCTATACCCCTATTTGGTCGACTAACGACTTAGACAAGGAGTTAGTATGACAACTGTAGAGATTGTATAGTCTTATCTTCTTTGTGAACTTGACATATTTGTACCTTCTTTCATCATGATCCAGTGTATTTATATTTCATGTATTACCTTGACTTATGCCGCTATTATAGCCTAGTTTTGCAAGCTTATTCTTTTATCAAGCTTGTTCACAATATATGTATTAGTGGATGCATACATTAATACATTTTAGAATCAGTGTATAAAGGTCTAGCTAACCTTAGTGCGCTTGGTTCGCCCTTCGCATAACTACTTTACGTGGATTGAGATATATAGTGACTAGTAGACGAATGTACTTGCCCTCTAGGCATGTCTGAGCATATCGTATCGTATCGGTTACATAACTGTACTGATACGAGCATGCAAATAGAAAATTATCAAATATGATTTCAATCCACAACTGCCTTGACAATTCCTTTTGAATTCCTTAAACGCCTTGATCCCCATAGTTCTATTCTATTACCTCCCCCTTGAACTCTATATTATTGTTTTTCGTCTTCCATTATTTCGGAAAGACGAAACCTCGTGCTTGGTATAGGTTTGATATACAGATAGTACTAGATATACCCCATAGGCCAACCGTATTACTTGATGATGATTTTTCGTAATTAAGGGCATATCATAGGTAATATATTGGTGTTCAAACTTTTGAGGATTTTAGCATGATTAAATAAGTTGAGGAATATTTTCCTTAAGTGTATAGCCTTATATGATAGAGGGATAAATTATAAGTTGGGTAGAAGTTGCATTGTCAACTTGAGAGGAATTTCTTTTAGATTGTGATCAAGCAAGATTAGATGGGGAGATTCAAGTCATTTTAATTTTGAAATTTTTTAAAAGAAGGATTAAGATGATGATGATTTAATAAATTTTAAAAACTTTGATATGGCAAACCAAACCTTTATACTTAGGCATATGATTTAAATTTTTAGTATTGAAGGTTGAATCATCGATTTAAATCTTGAGAAAAATAAATGGAACTCTAAACATGAACATTGACAGATTGAATTCCAAAATTGATGATTTGAATTAAAAGTTAAATATTAATTATGGGATTACCTATTGGGAATATTGAGGACGTGAATTGAATTTAAAAAAATTGAAGAATACAAAATTCATAAGTAAAAATAAGAATAATATTGGATTAGAATTGTTTTTCTTAAAGGAGAATAGTTGGAGATCATGATATGAAAATTGATGTGGGCTATTTAAAACTTGAAGATGTCATATAGATTTAGCTTAAAGTTGGATGTGATTATTTAAAAATCGAGAAGAGATTACAATATATTGATTTAACAGAGGTTACCTTAAGTTTGAAAGTAATTATGATGGATTAGAATATATTTTAAATTTTGAAAGAGATTGTGATTGACTTGCCTT
This sequence comes from Iris macrosiphon, assembly GCA_036927795.1. NCBI lineage: Eukaryota > Viridiplantae > Streptophyta > Magnoliopsida > Asparagales > Iridaceae > Iris > Iris macrosiphon. The sequence continues at coordinate 115,650,126 of JAYESA010000002.1, forward strand.
ATATGCGAACGTGAAGGAATTAACAAATTATGCCTTATTTTAATTTTGAGGATAAATTTTTTTTTATTTTATAAGTTGGATAGATTGTAAACCCTCTCACCCAAAATCAGACCTACTCGGCATAGATAGAGGAACTGGACTAGTTTGTATCCAATTAGAAATAGAACACGACATTTTGTTAATTGTACAAGATTTATATCACTTAGCGCACCTTACCGTTGCTTCGATAATTGGAGCACTACACTAGCCATTGCCTTCCTACAAATTTTACACTCTTGCCTTAGACATGACCGCCTTCTAATCTGACCTTGGTATAACTTATAATCATGCTCTCTTGTGCTACATTTTAGTCGCACAATATTCATCGCGGACGTTTATATTTAATTCTAAATAAATTTAATTTTGTATCCTTGTGCATTCCAATCAAAATTGGAGACACAATCTTGACCCGTTTCGTACAACCTAATTTATAATAATATTCTACTCTGAGCTCTCTATGCCCATGACACTTGTGTTCCACCTAATTTTATCCCCATGTACTTCTAATTAATTCAAGAACACCCCGTGTAATAATTTTAATTAATTAAATCCTATTTCCATTTTTCTGCAATTCTTTAATTGTTGGGTGCTTTTATGCAAAGGTGCATTTAGGTGTCCACACCATTGGATATGACACATGTACAAACCTATTTTTTGTTCATGTGGATTTTTTCTATGAATTTTTGGAATGTGTAACGCGCAACATCACCCCCCTCATTTAAACCTAGCCTTGCATTTTATAATGCAAATTATAGCCCTCCAAACATCCTCACGACAATTGAAAAATCATGGAGGTTAGGATGGAGGAAGGTACAGAATAAGCTGCAATCTCTATCTTATACCACCCTTGACTTTCTATCGTGACTTAGTTTTAATTTCGAGGACGAAATTTTTATAATTTAGGTAGAATGCAAAACCCCTAATTTTAAAAACGTATTAAGTATTTAATTAATTATTTAAATAAATTATAATATTTATTAGCTAACTAGGAAAAATAGAATTTATTGGATTTTTATTTCTAGGTATTTGTGCATTTAAGGATTTATGGAGCAACCGTAATTTTTTTTAATTTATTCCATGTAGGAGACCCTGTGGACGACTAATAGATTTATTGTATGCACCAACATAAAATTCTAGAATTTTCTATATATATATATATATATATATATATATATATATATATATATATATATATATATATATAAGGTTTAATTAGATAAGAAATAGAAAGAGAATAAAAGAATAAGGAAGAATTAAAGAATAAGGAAGAATAAAAGAAAAAGGAATAAAAGAAAATGAAAAGTGAAAAAAAAAACAAATAAAATCCTAATGGACCCTAACCCACATCCTACCCAACCCGCTACCCTTAAACCCGAAGCCCGTGTAAATAAATAAAACAGAAGCAGCTACAACCCAATCCCCCCCCCCCCCCCGCGCGAGAGCAAGTTCACCCCCCTTCCCATATATATATATATATATATATATATATATATATATATATATATATATATATATATATATATATATATATATAACCTCTTACCAAAACCCTAACCCTAATTGCTTCTTCATCTACTCTACCTCGACCACGCCGCCTCCGCCCCAACCAGAGCCGCCGGAGCACCGCTGCCCTCGCGCCCGCACGTCCGCGTCGACGCCTGTGCACGAGACAGAGAACACAGCGATGAAGCCCTGTTCACAACTGGATTCCCGCGCCCTCGCTCGACCAAACTAGACCCCGTCTTCACCGGTATGATCGCGACCTATCCCTCTTCCAATCCAGTAGATTAGTTTCCATCGTGCAGCGCGCAAACCTAGGTAAAAATTGACGCCAAGTTGAGAAAAAACTACGACATTTAATTTCGAAAATTCTGTTACGATGACCCATGTTCACGGACTCGTATCTCCCACCACAGAGATCCGAATTCGTTTTTCTTTTTGGTATACGAAGACCACCGAACCTAGATTATTTTCTGTCAATTATATTATTTTATTTGATGCTGTATGAAGAAATAAATTAGGATAAAAACCCATAAAAATCTGTTTTTCGAAACACAAAAATTTATGATATGGAGCGTGCCCCGCCAAACGGGACCGTCCCGTCATACACCAAGTGTACCGAAAGGTGCGCACGGTATAACCAGATGTGTGGGCTTTCGTGAAAACTAATTCGGACACGTGTGCGCGTCGGAATCAGCCCGTATCCGCGAAAATTCTCAGTATCGCAAATTTTGTAAAACCCCACGCCATTTAGTGCACGCTCCTCAGAATGCGACGAAACTTGCGCCACTGGACTCGTGGTATCGCACTGGTCCTGTGACCCTATTTCATGTAATTCAGAGACAGTTGACTAAGTCACCTATTGGCGGGCCCCACGGTTGACTTTTTGGGTAAAATTGTGTTCGGCTCACCGGAATCCATATTTGGATATACCGTTGAGTTCGGATTGACGTTTAGAATTGGTTTGACCTATAATTTATCCCATTTAGAGACCGTTACCCCTGGCACACTTTTCGGTACAAAGTGGCCACATGTGGAGCCCACTTTGACCCAAAATTACCGTTTTGCCCCTGTGTCCAAATTGGACGAAAGGGTAGTGCTTTCTAGCTATCTCGCTTATTCTGGGAACGTTGGTGATATTTATTTCAGCATCCAGAGACGTTCATTCTGAGACCATAGTTTCTAACTCTTGGTGTTTGACATCTGGACGTTACGCTTTGCAGCTCTCTTGCCAGGCAAGTATACCTTGCCTTTGTTGTACTGTTTAAATTCAGTTATATATTTAGTTGCATGTTTATTATTTTATATTATATAACTGTGCACGTTCGAGAGAGACTCGGGTGCAGTCAACGAAGGAGTTGACGTTAGGACTTGTGTCTGACCTAGAGTCTAGTAGACCTACCTAAAATTGTGGAGTTATTGGTATAACTTCCCAGGCCTTGACACGTATCAATACACGTCACAGAATGAGTTCATGTAGGGACGCGTGCCTCATACTCGACTGGCCATCGGTGTGAGCAACACGTGTAACGATATTTAGCTTAGTGTTTGTTTCTATAGAGACTTGCATTATAGTACGAGATATCCACGTCCTGTTCATGACTTGTATATCTACATTGGACGGGGAGGACGATTAGTAGGCGTATGGGACACCCACATCCTTTATACAGATACTGCACTCGACGGAGTGATACAGACGTATATATTTATACAGATACCACGTTCTTTAGAGTGTTGGACGTTACTTGGTAATTTTACAGATACCACACTCTATAGAACGTTGGACGTTATTAAATTCCTGCGCCCGTGTTATAGGGGGCGTATGTGGCATGTACTAGCCAGTCATGCTGATTGTTGAATTACGTCAGCATATGTCTAGCCTAAACTTTTCCATACGCACAAAGTTGTCTTCAAATTTGCATTCACTTAGATAGTTAACACACCCCTTCATTTATTCAGTATTTACTTTATGGCATGCTTCTATGTATCTTGTTATGTCCATCTGAGGACCTAGTCCCTTTCTAGGTGTAGATGTTCATGAGTATTCGTAGGAGCGCTGATCCGGACTGGTTACTTATATTTCGAGGAGGTCTTCTCTTCGAGTCTCAGTAGTTGGTAGTTGTTGTACTTATATTGTATTTATCTTATTTATTCTGTATTCTAGTTCGACAGTGGATTTGTTTCCATCCGACTGTCATCTTTAGATACTTTATATTGAGATCTAGTTTCATAGATATTGGTTATTTATTTCTATCTGATTTCTGTGGATGAGAATTAGTTATGCCCTGTGACTTGTGATCAAGTTATACCACTTATGAATTATTGTTCATGATACAGCGTACGCATGTGTTATGGTTTCCATATATTGGAGTTGCCATATACCTGCGGCTGGCATGCTTACGTGTCATGGTCCTACATAATTTGGGACTGGGGCGTGACACGTACTCTCGTTTGGCCTAGATCTGATGGACAATTTGGCCGCATAGACGCGAGGCCACATAAAATCAAGGCCGCATAGACTCGAGGCCGCATACGAGTGGCCACGTGGTGCTGCACGTCTAACAGGGTCATTAATACTTTGATGTAACTTTTTATCTTTTTGTGTGCTTCCTCTTTTACGAATCTCGAAGTCATGTCAGAACTTTACGTCAGGTAATTAATGTTGTGTCAGAGTTCATCTGTGGCTCTCCACCCCTTTGGTTGTCTAGGTCTCATGGGTGGCTTATCTGCAGCCTGCTTTTGTTTTGGGGGTGCATGTTTATTGGATGCATGAATCTGAATTTTTTATGCATCTACACTCATCAAAAACCTAGTTGTGGTCAACAGGAGAATCAAAACTCCAAAGGTCGGGGATGAGGATACACCCGAGGAAGAGGAAGATGCTATGGACGTGGAGCCACTAGAAATATCTAATGCTACAACTGTAAGAACTTCGGACATTACGCCTCCAACTATTGGTAGAAAAATAATAAACAAGCCAATATTGCAGAAATAATAAATGGTGTAGGTAATGATTCTATCCTACTAGCTCATGATGATTCAGATACTCAATATAAAAATTGGTACCTTAATTTTGGAGTGAGCAATCATATGTATGGAACGAAAGAACTGTTCGTAGAACTCAAGGAAGGAGTTCATGAAAATGTTAAATTGGGAGACTCCTACAAGCTCTCAGTTGAAGAAAAAGGGACAATACAAATCTATCAAAAAGATGGTAAGAAATGGTATATATCTGATATTTTTTATGTGCCTTACATGAAAAGCAATATTATCAATATTGGGCAACCCCTGGAGAAGGGATACAACATGCATATGAAAGATTATTCTCTCATCTTGAGAGATACATGTGGAAGAGTTATAGCCCATGTTTCAATGACCAGCAATCATATGTTCCTGCTACATCTTAACACAATGTCGGAGAAGTGCTTCTATGGACCTAAGGAAGGCGAGTCATGGAAGTGGCATCTTTGTTTTGGTCATCTTCATTTCAGTGGTTTAAAGATGTTATCTTCATCAAGCATGGTGCATATGTTACCAATGATCGAGCCACCATGCAACACTTGTGAAGAATGTATACTCATCAAGCATGTACGACTTCCTTTTCCTAGCAGAAAATCTTGGAGAGCAACGACACCACTATAACTAGTTCACACTGACATATGTGGACCAATAGAGCCCATGTCGTTAGAAGGTAATAAATACTTTATTACTTTCTTTAACGACTTTAGTAGAAAACTTTGGACTTATTTTCTTAAAGAAAAGTTAGATGCCTTTGTTGTATTTAATAACTTTAAAACTCTTGTTGAAAACCAAAGTGGTTATAAGCTTGTAACTCTTCACTCTGACCGAGGTAGAGAATATACCTCAAAAGTATTTAATGAGTATTGTAGGGAACAAGGTATATAGCATCAATTCACTGCTGTGTACACCCCAAAAAAAAATAAGATCACTGAAAGAAAGAATCATACCATTCTCAACATCATAAGAACTATGCTCAAGGAGAAAGGTCTACCGAAGCAATTTGGGGCGAAAGTTGTGGCGTGCTCAACTTATGTACTCAACTGTTGTCCTATCAAAAGTGTCAAACATATGACACCTCAAGAGGCGTGGAGCGGCTACAAGCCAAGTGTTGTACACCTATGAATATTTGGGTGTATTGCATATTCATATATCCCCAAGTCCAATAGGAAGAAGCTTGATGATCGTGGTAAGAAATGCATCTTTCTTGGCTATAGTGAGGATCCAAAGGCATACAAGCTCTACAACCCACTAACAAAGAAATTAGTGGATAGTCGAGATATTATCTTTGATAAAGATAAAGTATGGAAGTGGAGTGATGAAGAGAAGGCCAAAGTTCAACATATGCTTGAAGAACTCGAAGAGCCTTCACCAGAAGTTCCACCAACTACGCCATTATATCCTCAACATGCCACACCCCCTCTTACAAGAATCTCTCCAAGTTCTATTAAAAGTAGTAGTAGTAGACTTCCTACACACCAGAGTCCCATCAAAATGAGAAGTCTCAAAGAAATTTATGAGCAGACAGAAGAAGACGAAGAAACAAATATTTTCTGCTTATATGCTGACCACGAGCCCCTCAGAAGCTGTAAAAGAACATTGTTGGTGATCGACAATATAGGAGGAGATACATGTTATTCAAAAGAATGATACTTGGAGTTGACAACACTTCCAAGAAATCAAAAGGCTATTGGCGTCAAGTGGGTGTACAAGATCAAACATATCGCCGAAGGTGAAGTTTCTCGATACAAGGCAAGATAATTAGCCTCGTCAAGTGGGTGTTCAAGATCAAACGTACTGTCGAAGGTAAAGTCTCTAGATACAAGACAAGATTAGTAGCCAAAGGCTACCAAAAAAGTACGACGTTGACTATGAAGAAGTCTTTGCACTAGTTGCAAGACTTGACACAGTAAGATTAGTGATTGCACTTGTCGCTCATCACGATTGGAAGATATATCAGCTTGATGTCAAGTCAGCGTTTCTCAATGGTATTCTTGAAGATGAAGTTTATATACAACAACTGAAAGGCTTTATAGTGGAAGGAAAAGAAAGCAAGGTGTAATGTCTAAAGAATGCGTTATATAGCTTAAAGCAGGCGCCAAGATCTTAGAATGCATGCATCGGCAGCTATCTTCATCAGAATGGCTTCACCAAATGCCCATATGAGCATGCTGTCTACGTAAAAAACAATCATCAAGGTAAAATTTTAATTATTTGCTTATATGTTGATGACCTGTTATACACAAAAAATAGTAGTAAAATGCTTATGGAGTTCAAATCATTCATGTTCAAGTAATTTGAGATGACAAACAATGGATTGATGTCCTACTTCCTTGGTATTCAAGTGAAACAACAAGAAAATAGGATATTTATATCCCAAAAGAAGTACATGAAGGAGATATTGGAGAAATTTAACATGAGTAACTCCAATCCAGTGAACATTCCAGTAGCCACAGGAATAAAGCTATCAAGAGAAGGAAATGGAGGTTCTATGGACTCGACTCATTTTAAGAGTCTGGTTGGTATCATGAGATACTTGAAGATCACAAGGTCCTATATCGTGTATGGAGTCAGACTTGTGAGTCGCTACATGGTGTCACCGAAGGAGTCACATTGGTTAGCGGCGAAGAGGATTCTAAGATACATCAAAGTCTCACTAAACCATGGTCTCTTCTATAGTTATGGTGAAAATTCAGAGTTAGTAGGCTATTTAGATAGCGATTGGGGTGGTGACCAAGACGAAAGGAGGAGCACCGCATGCTATATATTCTATCTTGGTTCAACTTTATTTTCTTGGACTTCCAAGAAGCAAGGAGTTGTAGCCTTGTCTTCATGTAAAACAGAGTATGTACGGCTTTATCTACTATTTGAAGCTATTTGGTTGCAAAATATTTTGAAAGAGCTGGATCATCCACGAGAAGAACCGGCCGTGATATTAATGGACAACAAATCAGTTATTCAACTTGGAAAGAATCCAGTGCATCATGGAAGGAGCAAGCACATTGATACTCAGTTCCACTTTCTTTGAGATAATATGAAGAAGAAGACAATATAACTCCAATATTGCAATACTACTGAACAAGTAGCAGACATATTCACTAAGCCATTATCAGGAGAAATCTTCTTGAAGCTAAGAGACATGCTTGGCATAAAGTCAATTTTGATTTGAGGGGGCGATGTTGTTGTCACGTCCCGATCTTCCGCAAACTAATTCGCCGTCCCCGCTAGGCGAGAATCACCGCGCCAGCGCTCCCGCGGGACGATCGTGTCACGCCCCAGTCCCAAAATATCGAGGGACCGGACGCGTGACAATGGCCAGCAGCACACACCGATGGACAAACCCAATTTAATGGATCCATCGGGGCATACTTAAGCTGTAATACAATAATAAGTAGTTCCAATGATATGAGTCTCAGTCTATACTAATCTCATCCACAACAGATAATCACAGATCAAATGCCAGAATAATGTAAATAAATAAACTGACAAATCACAATAAAAAGTGTCTCGGAGAATAATCCGAGAACATGTCTGATACATCAAATGAAATAGACTGGAAAGAGAATAACTAGAAACAGAAAAAAAAGAATATCTCACGCCAATACTCAGGAGAAGTCCTCGGGTATAAACTCGTCCTCAGATGTCGGTACAGCTCCTGTATCTGCTCATGTTCCTGCTTCTGCTCCTGATAATGCTCCTGTACTGTATATCTCTAGGTGGATCTCCTCTGCTAGTCCTGGGGACAAAGTCCGGATCCAGGTCCTCAGGGGACAGCAAGGTACAGAAAATACAAGCCAAAATAAATGCAGTACAGCAGAGAATGCAATAAATAGGGTAAGCTATATAACCATCTATGTGAAAATGCAAGTGAGAGCATCACTAGTGCTCAGGCCGAAGCCACTACAAGCTCTGTGTCGGGGAGCCGGTAGCGGTAATAACACGTAATGGGCCAAGCTCTGCTCGAGAGTCTTGTGCCTCACAATAATAGGGGTTTATATATATATGATCAGCCTGTAGCCTGTGTGTCTCTCCCCACCCAATGTAACCACACGTCTCATGTCCACGATGCACCATGTCCATGTCACGCATAATCATCTCTAATGCAACAAGTCATCTAATATCTAGGAATATAATGTCCATGTCCTGTATTCAATACAGAATCACCGCGAATATCTCGGGAAGATCCTGTCTCATGAGTAGTGTCAAGTGTCCTGGGTCAAGGTGTACTTGGTAAGACAAGTACGAGAAGATAAAGTGTCACGAATGTCCATCTCTAGATGACAGTACACAACACCACGTACGATGTTGGCACCCGACTAATAATCGGACGCTAAGTACGTCACACGATCCTAGGTTAAGCATGCACAGCAATATAATGAAGCAAGAAAATATGTAACAATACTGCAGAGTGTGGCAAGGTACACTTGCCTGGGTCCTGGCTCCAACTGTAGCTCTGGTCTCAGTGTGATCTGCAGGTACTACTCCGGTTGCTGAAATAAACATTACCATTAGATTCAGAAAATATCAAATAGCTAGAAACGCCTGTCCTTAAGTCCAATTTGGACACAAGGGCAAAAATAACATTTCCGGGCCAAAGCGGAATCCACATGTGGGCCACTTTGCACCGAAAAGCGTGTCAGGGTCAAAGGTCTCCAAATTCGCCAAACTTAGTGTCAACAAGTCAGGAACCAATGATACGAACCCAACAGAACTTTCAGAATTGGATTCCGATAAGCCGATCACAAAATCGCCCGTCAAGTGGAGCCTGTGGGGCCCACGATACGCGATTCTGTCAACGTTCTCAGAATCGAACCAAACTTGGCTCACAGGACCAGCGTATTGCTATGAGTCCGATGGCGCTAGTTTTGTCTCGATCCGACGTGTGTACACGAAGTTACAGCGTATTCCAGAATTGACGGATACGGGGCGGTGTCGGCGGATACGCGTTGATTCCGGTGTGCACGCACATTCGAATCGACTTCTGCGAAATCCCACACGTCCGTATCAACGTCACGCACGATTCGGTAAAGACCGCGTGCCACCAAGTCATCCCGTTTGGCGGGGCGTACCCAGTTCCGGGGTAAAACGGGGCATTGTTTTTCCTGTTTTTGGATCGCGGTGTGCGATCACCACAGGACGCGATGCACCGAGCGGGTTGCACGGGCACCGAGAGGGTCATACAGTCTACCCGATGCAACTGACGGAACAGAAATCGAAATTATGAGGAGAGAGGAAAGAGTACCTGAACAGGGCTCTGGAAACTGAGGTTTCTTCGTATCCTTGTGTCAATTTGACACTGTTCCCGTGTCCTGTCCGTGTCCGTGTCCGGCTGCGAGTACTGTGTCCTCCTAGGGCATCTACTAGCTGGATGTTGCCGGAGTCGGCTTGAGCACGGTGGAGGCGAGTGGCTCAGGGAGGTTCAGGGCGGCCGGCCGGCTCTGGCCGGTGGAGGAGATGGGCTCGAGCGGCCGGAGGCGGGGGAGAAATCGGCTGGGTCTGCTGCTGCGGCGAGGTGGGCGGTTCGTGGTGGCAGCGCTGGAGGGCGGGGCTTCTCGGCATCGGAGGGGATGAAGTGGCTCAGGCGGGGAGAAGGAGCTCCGGCGACTGCGGGGCTCGACGTCGGGCGGAGTCGAACGGGAGGAAGGAGGCAGCGGATCTGAGGCGGGTCGAGGAGATGGGGCGGCAGCTGCTCGGGGTGGAGGTAGGCGGAGACTGCTCGGCGGAGGCTGAGAGGGAAGGTGGAGTCGGGGAGGGAGAGCCGTCGGAGTTGGGAGGAGCACTGAGGAGAGGGTGGTCGGGGGTTGTCCGGGCGGCGGAGTCGAGTTGGGGATGGCGGCTGCTTAGGGTTAGGGTTAGGGTTAGGTTTAGGGGATTAGTATTAGGGATTTTAATTATTTGTTATTCTTTTTCTTTTCTTTTCCTTGTGGAGAAAACTAGGGGAACCTGTATTTATACATACAGAAATAGGGTTTGACCTAAGATTCGGGCTGGGCCAACGCTCCTCGGGCTTGGCTTCGGCTCTCATGGGGATGTCGGGCTTTGGCACGGATTTAATTCGGTTTAAAATCTACATGGGTCTTCAGGGCTTTAAACGGGTTTCCGGAGTCCAATAAATTCACCGAAAATTACCCTATGTCCGGTTTTCCATTTTACACCATAAAATATTATTTCCATAATATTTTAATAGGAATTAACTGAAATTAAAAATCATTAAATTGCCAAAGGCCTAGGTTTCAATTCCCGAAAATTTCAGAAAAAATTGGGAAAAAATCCAAATTTAAAATTCTGAAAATCAGGGGGCTTACAATCTACCCAACTTATAAAAATTTTGTCCTCGAAATTAAAATAGGGTATGGTTCTCTCTGTCAAGTCTCACTTGATTACAGTCTAAGAATTTCTCTCAAGTGAGCATTACGGTCTCTACCCAACTTAGAATTTACCCATCTATCGTCTAAGGCTATACACCTAATAGAACTATGCCCCAACTTATTTAATCATGTTATTGAATCCTCAAGTCTTTAACACCAACATATCACCTATGATATTCCCTTAATCATATATAAAAGGGTCATCAACAATGTGACCGGCCTGTGGGGTATATCTAGTACTGTCTATATATCAACTTATACTAGGCACGAGGTTTCGTCTTTCCGAAGTAAGGGAAGACGAAGATCAATGATAAAGAGTTCAAGGGTGAGTTAATTGAGCAGGAGTATCAGGATCAAGGCGTTTAACGAATTCAAATGGGATTTGTCAAGGCAATTGTGGATTGAAATCCTATTCGGATAATCCTTTGTTCGCATGCTCGTATTAGTACAGTTATGTAACTGATATGATATGCTCAGACATATCTAGAGGGCAAGTATACTAGTCAACTATATATCTCAATCCACGTGAAGTAGTCGTGCGAAGTGCGAACCAAAATGCACTAAGGTTGATCAGACCGTAATACACTGATTCTGAATAGACAATGGTATTAGTGTACATGTCCACTAATACATATGTCATGAACACGCTCGATAAAAAGTAAGCTTGCAAAACTAGGCTATAAAATAGCAGCATCAGTCAAGGTAGTACAACAATTAGAAGTACGCTAGATGATGATGAAAGAAGGTATAACTTAATTCAAATTCACAAAGACAAAACAAAATAAGCAATTAACAAAAGACTCTATAATCTCTACAGTTATCAATTATAAAAGCATACTAGGTTATTATCAAGTTCAAAATTACATAGGTTAAGGCTGAGGTCACGAACCAATAGGCACGAGATAAAACAAATCTATAAATAGATAACTACGAAAAATTTCGCGCATTAGCTACTCCATGAGTCTGTGCGTCTTCCAAAGTCATAGCCAGGGCTTGTCCGCGTCTTCGTAGTCGATTCCTCTGCTGCTGTTGAGCCTGCTGGAAGAGTGTTGCTTGTGGTGCCAAGGGTGGCCTCGGTTGATTCCCTCCTGGGGCTGGTGGTCTAACTCCTTCAACTCTCGTTCGCGGTGCTTCCAATGCTGGAGAGGCTGGCCTTGGTGCTGGTAACGCTTATTGGTTATTTATTGGTGCTCTGTCTCGACGTTCGGGGCATTCCTTTAATAAATGCTGACTGGATCCGCAAGCTAAGCATAATTTCCTTTTGCGTCTGCACTCGTTTTCAATGTGTCCTCGCCTGCGACAATATGGACAGACATGTAGTACTTGCGGAGATGCTTCTGGTGGCTGGTGCATGTGAGGCTTCTTTGCAATTTCTCCCTGTGGTGCTCCGGTTGGTGCTGAGGTGGCTGGTTGATAAATCATCAATGCTTTCTCTTGATGCTGAGAACAGTCCTTGGCTAAGTGTTGATTGGTTTCGCAAATTAAGCACAGTCTCAACTTGCGTCTGCACTCCCTCTCAATATGGCCTACCTTGCCACAATAGTAACAAGTAGGAAGGAATGAGACTCCGGGTGCTGCTCTCGATGGTGGATTCATCTGCGGTCGCTTTGCAGCTCTTTCCTGTTGTGCTTGGTCTGGTGCTGATGCATACGGCCGCTTCTGGCTGGACTCGATCCTTGTGTCGTACTCCATGGGTCTTGCTGTAGTAAGAACATGCTCGTCTAAAGTAGTTGCAGTGGGGCTGATTAACTTCCGTAACTCCGAGCTAAATCTATCGATGAACTTCTCTACTTGGATTTGCTGAGCTTCTTCCTGAACTTTCTGATGGGCTTGCATCATCGCGTAGAACATTCGAAACATTTGTTGTTTGTCCATATCCTGCCCTTGTGGAACGGTAGACATTGGTGGAGCCAACTGCGTCAATGGTGGAACGTCATCTTCCTGGATTCTCGAGGCATGCTGACTTGCTTGACTGTGTTGTTGAGCTGTTTGACCTTCTTCAACTGGTGTTACTTCATCTTTGTTGGTTACCACAGTATCTCGTGGTGATCTTGCAGGAGTCTCTTCGCGTGCTTGTGAATCCATTGCTCTGCATCAAAATAAACTATAAGGGCGCTCAGGAATCAAGGCAGGATACGAGTCAAGAAATTAATTTGAATTTGATATAGATATCAAGAACGTTTCAAGCAAGTGGATGAGATCCTAAAACTTATCCTATTCGTATTGCAGGCTTGCTCGGTCCCTAAGTTAAAACTGAACCATTTAGTCGTAGACCTGCATGGGCCACCACAAAATCCATGTCACGCCCCAGTCCCAAAATATCGAGGGACCGGACGCGTGGCAATGGCCAGCAGCACACACCGATGGACAAACCCAATTTAATGGATCCATCGGGGCATGCTTAAGCTGTAATACAACAATAAGTAGTTCCAATGATATGAGTCTCAGTCTATACTAATCTCATCCACAACAGATAATCACAGATCAAATGCCAGAATAATGTAAATAAATAAACTGACAAATCACAATAAAAAGTGTCTCGGAGAACAATCCGAGAACATGTCTGATACATCAAATGAAATAGACTGGAAAGAGAATAACTAGAAACAAAAATAAAAGAATATCTCACGCCAATACTCAGGAGAAGTCCTCGGGTATGAACTCGTCCTCAGATGTTGGTACAGCTCCTGTATCTGCTCCTGTTCCTGCTTCTGCTCCTGATAATGCTCTTGTACTGTATATCTCTAGGTGGATCTCCTCTGCTAGTCCTGGGGACAAAGTTCGGATCCAGGTCCTCAGGGGACAGCAAGGTACAGAAAATACAAGCCAAAATAAATGCAGTGCAGCAGAGAATGCAATAAATAGGGTAAGCTATATAACCATCTATGTGAAAATGCAAGTGAGAGCATCACTAGTGCTCAGGCCGAAGCCACTACAAGCTCTGTGTCGGGGAGCCGGTAGCGGTAATAACACGTAATGGGCCAAGCTCTGCTCGAGAGTCTTGTGCCTCACAATAATAGGGGTTTATATATATATATATGATCAGCCTGTAGCCTGTATCTCTCCCCACCCAATGTAACCACACGTCTCATGTCCACGATGCACCATGTCCATGTCACGCACAATCATCTCTAATGCAACAAGTCATCTAATATCTAGGAATATAATGTCCATGTCCTGTATCCTATACAGAATCACCGCGAATATCTCGGGAAGATCCTGTCTCATGAGTAGTGTCAAGTATCCTGGGTCAAGGTGTACTTGGTAAGACAAGTACGAGAAGATAAAGTGTCACGAATGTACATCTCTAGATGACAGTACACAACACCACGTACGATGTTGGCACCCGAATAATAATCGGACGCTAAGTACGTCACACGATCCTAGGTTAAGCATGCACAGCAATATAATGAAGCAAGAAAATATGTAACAATACTGCAGAGTGTGGCAAGGTACACTTGCCTGGGGTCCTGGCTCCAACTGTAGCTCTGGTCTCAGTGTGATCTGCAGGTACTACTTCGGTTGCTGAAATAAACATTACCATTAGATTCAGAAAATATCAAATAGCTAGAAACGCCTGTCCTTAAGTCCAATTTGGACACAAGGGCAAAAATGACATTTCCGGACCAAACCGAAATCCACATGTGGGCCACTTTGCACCGAAAAGCGTGTCAGGGTCAAACGTCTCCAAATTCGCCAAACTTAGTGTCAACAAGTCAGGAACGATGATACAAATCCAACGGAACTTCCAGAATTGGATTCCGATGAGCCGATCACAAAATCGCCCGTCAAGTGGAGCCTATGGGGCCCACGATACGCGATTCTGTCAACGTTCTCAGAATCGAACCAAACTTGGCTCACAGGACCAGCGTATTGCTACGAGTCCGATGGCGCTAGTTTTGTCTCGATTTGACATGTTTACACGAAGTTACAGCGTGTTCCAGAATTGATGGATACGGGGCGGTGTCGGCGGATACGCGTTGATTCCGGTGTGCACGCACATCCGAATCGACTTCTGGGAAATCCCACACGTCCGTATCAACGTCACGTACGATTCGATAAAGACCGCGTGCGACCAAGTCATCCCGTTTGGCGGGGCGTACCCAGTTCCGGGGTGAAACGGGGCGTTGTTTTTCCTGTTTTTGGATCGCGGTGTGCGATCACCACAGGAAGCGATGCACCGAACGGGTTGCACGGGCACCGAGAGGGTCATACAGTCTACGCGACGCAACTGACGGAACAGAAATCGGAATTACGAGGAGAGAGGAAAGAGTACCTGAACAGGGCTCTGGAAACTGAGGTTTCTTCGTATCCTTGTGTCAATTTGACACTGTTCCCGTATCCTGTCCGTGTCCGTGTTCGGCTGCGAGTACTGTGTCCTCCTAGGGCATCTACTAGCTGGATGTTGCCGGAGTCGGCTTGAGCACGGTGGAGGCGAGTGGCTCAGGGAGGTTCAGGGCGGCCGGCCGGCTCTGGCCGGTGGAGGAGATGGGCTCGAGCGGCCGGAGGCGGGGGAGAAATCGGCTGGGTCTGCTGCTGCGGCGAGGTGGGCGGTTCGTGGTGGCAGTGCTGGAGGGCGGGGCTTCTCGGCGTCGGAGGGGATGAAGTGGCTCAGGCGGGGAGAAGGAGCTCCGGCGACTGCGGGGCTCGACGTCGGGCGGAGTCGAACCGGAGGAAGGAGGCAGCAGATCTGAGGCAGGTCGAGGAGATGGGGCGGCAGCTGCTCGGGGTGGAGGTAGGCGGAGACTGCTCGGCGGAGGCTGAGAGGGAAGGTGGAGTCGGGGAAGGAGAGTCGTCGGAGTTGGAAGGAGCACGGAGGAGAGGGTGGTCGGGGGTTGTCCGGGCGGCGGAGTCGAGTTGGGGACGGCGGCTGCTTAGGGTTAGGGTTAGGGTTAGGTTTAGGGGATTAGTATTAGGGATTTTAATTATTTGTTATTCTTTTTCTTTTCTTTTCCTTGTGGAGAAAACTAGGGGAACCTGTATTTATCCATGCAGAAATAGGGTTTGACCTAGGATTCGGGCTGGGCCAACGCTCCTCGGGCTTGGCTTCGGCTCTCATGGGGATGTCGGGCTTTGGCACGGATTTAATTCGGTTTAAAATCTACATGGGTCTTCAGGGCTTTAAACGGGTTTTCGGAGTCCAATAAATTCACCGAAAATTACCCTATGTCCGGTTTTCCATTTTACACCATAAAATATTATTTCCATAATATTTTAATAGGAATTAACGGAAATTAAAAATCATTAAATTGCCAAAGGCCTAGGTTTCAATTCCCGAAAATTTCAGAAAAAATTGGGGAAAAATCCAAATTTAAAATTCTGAAAATCAGGGGGCTTACAGATCGCTTGACCCATCTGGGCGTGATGCCGCACGAGCGTGAGCCGCGCCCGTGCAAGGCCGTGGTTAATTGGTTGGCAGTAAGGGTTCTAGGCCATAGAGTCGTACAGATTGTCCGAGTGCAGCAGAATTATAAACGCATAGGCGATTGGTAACAAGTTCACTGAGTCATCAATAGCGGAAGCATTGTATAACAAAAGTAGAAGTAAAACAAACTCTTTACTGATATTGAACAAGTGTTACAGGCGGCGCATAGCCGAGATTACAAGTCGCTCAAGCCTCTCTCTCTGAAACAGTAAAAGTGTGCCAAGTGGCTACATTTGTTGAATGATGTATAGGCGATGATCCAACATTATGTGTTGTATATAAGCTTCAGTTCCAGATTGCAATGCTCCAAGGCTTCAGAGTAAACTCCATGCCTTAGCATGCACGAAGGAGGCATCTGCACCGAATGAGGTTCTCTGTACCCTGCAAACAATCTGGTGGATTATCAGTACATGAATGCACTAGTGGGGAGGCTACTCGCCCGCTCGACAAATCCAAACATGTAATATAGGTTCCGTGCACCAACTATTATGTTGTTTTTCTGGTTGCCTTAGGATCAGTTTCATGGCAAAGATTGAATAGCCTAACTCATGTGGCAGTGCGCCGTGCGACATAAGAGGAAACATGGAGAGATTTACCATCTTACCATTTGTCCTTCTTTGTCCAAGGCAAAATAAGTAAATTTAAGCACAAACAGCATGTATAATGGATTTAGGGGCAATAGTATATGCAAACACAAATGTTATGAATGAGCCGATGTTTCGGGTGCATGGGTATATAGGTTATCCAAAAGTGTTGCAATGGATGTTTAAGTGTTTCTATGGATTGCTCGGGTTGCTCCATTTGTATAGATGACTTATACTCATTCCATTCAGGTGGCTCTGATATCTCGAATGCAATGCAATGACTCGCACGCAGATTATCGCTAAGCTAGTGTCACGCCCCAGTCCCAAAATACGTAGGACCAGGAACAAGTGTCACGACCCACACCCGGTATAGGGGCACGAGAGCGTGGGTACGTCCAGCCTACGCCACAGCATCGGCGGTAGAACGCTGTCTAGGTCACAGTAATACTATATAACTAAACACCTGTCAATGATATCCATCTCCATAAGGAGGTCGATATACATCTCACAAAAATCTCACAATATAACTCAATCACAACAACTATAAGGCATGATAAAGATAAAAGGAAATGACATAGTTAAACACCATGTCTCAAAACATAAAGATAACTCGCAGTCTAGCTGTCCAACATAAGTCTCCAATTAAACTTAACATAAGTCTAACATAAACTGAAACAATCTCCATAAGTCTCAAGCATAAATAAATACTATCTAGATAGCTGTAGGCAATGTCTCATCTAGAAGCATAGTCTCCTCTAGGATCTCTGGTACATAGTCTACATTTATACCTGGTCTGTAGTGCGTGGTACAGAAATCCTCAAGATTCTCTGGAAAAAATATCCAATCAGGATTGGAACGAAAATACACCTCTAACAGTAGTTCCACATATATTGACAAAAACTATAATACAGTGTAAAGAAATACAAGACAGATATGAAATACTGGCAATAAAAAATACTGGAATAAAGTACTGGAACAACATCATCAATATGCATCTGACAAGGAATAGAACTACAAGTGTACGCAAGTACAATAAACTGGTATGTAAGTGTGTATAAGAATAACTAGAACATATGGAAATACAAGATCAATCTATCAAGATGCATGTCAAGAAATCATCTATCTAAGTGTGTGAAACATCAGTATATCATGTGATCGGCTTGGGACTATATGACTCATTACATGGATTAGCGATCATCCCCAACAGGTCAGGCTAACCAGATGTAACGGCGATGAGGCATGTAAGGGTAAGGCTGCACCGACGTGAAATGTGGGTGAGCTAATGCTACATGTAAAGTTGGGTGTGATCACATAAACTACTAATACTTTCCCGTTTCCCCTACTAGCACGATGGATTCCAATCACGACTCCTCGTGACAGGTCTCAATGATGCCAACTCGTGTAAAGAATAGTGTCAGAGTCATGTACGCAATACAACAAGAATTATAGAGATAATCAACATAATGGAAACTATCAGAGAATGTACTCGCTTGTGGTCCTTAGCTGGCAATACCACTGTCTGGGTTCCAAGGTATCGTCTAGATGATCCAACAATCCTATAGACAAACCATATAATACAATACTTCATCAGACAATACTCTAGCTCACAATCAACATAATGGTCTCAACAGGCTACGCTAGGGGGTCACGTCTGTCGTTGTTGTGCATAACCGACAGTCAATAGTATGGTCTCGCCAGTACGTCAGTGTACATTTGGCAGTCTGATATCATGCTACAGGGTCAGGTCGATGTAACTATAGGATATCCCTGATTATATTCAAGTCATCTATAATATGATCTAACATACATAAATGTCTATTAGTTACCATTATATTAGATATTTGTATATACATATACTTTAATAGAATTTATATCTTATATATATTAACATATACTAGGGAGATGTATATAATACATATATAGATGTATTTATACTAATTGCGATATACCATATACATATGCCATATACTAGTACATATACCGATTAGGTTTATATACATATAGATATATAACATGTACCTACAAACACACTAATTTACCATCATACGATACGTGTATACTATCCTAGCTAATTATACTCATGCATACAAGGAAGAATATGCGTGTGCGTGTACGCGTATACATACGCGAGAGAGAACTCAAACCTGGGTACGTGGGCGAGTCGTGCGTCGAGGTCGTCGCGGGTATTCGGTTGAGGGCAGTCGAAGTCGGGTCTCTACAGCAGGTGGTCGGTTGACAGCAGGTCCGTGGCTTTGGCTCTGAGTCGAGGTGAGTACAGCGGGTTCACGGCGGCGAAATAACGATGAGTGCAGCGGCGAGGTCATCGCATGGAGGCGTCCCGGCGTGGTTGAGGGTGGCTCCGGCGTTCAGTCGTGTTCTCTGACGCTCCAGCGTTCCAGTCGTGTACTCCGGCGCTACAGTATTCAGTCGTGTACTCCGGCGCTCCAGGCGTTCCAGGCGTAGTTGGGCTCGGTCCGGGCATCTGCGGGCTGCGTACAGCGGTTGACGAGACTGCTCTGGCGAAGGGTGCTGGTCTCGGGTCGACGGGTGAGGGTGAGGAGATGATGGGAAGGAGATGAACGAACCGAAAGGGGAGGAGGGTTACGGCTGATGTTATTAGCTAGGTTTTAAAGAGAAAGAATAAGAGGAATATATATATATATATATATACAAGGGTGTGGGTTTGACCTAGAATATGTTGACTTTGGTCAATACTAGAAAAAGGCCTTGGCTTATTATGGAGATATTCCAATGGGCTAGGGTTCGTATGGGTTTAATGAATTTACAAAAATTGCATGGTCTAATGGTTTGGAGGCCTATGGTTCCAAGGTTTTGATGTTAAATTACACATTCCCAAAATTTATGGAAAATAATGATGAAGGGGGAAAAATGGGTTTATTGTTTGCTTAGTTAAAATTAATGCAAGGAGGTGTTCTAAAATTAATTAGAAGTACAAAGGGCTGGATTTACGTGGGACACGAGCATTAATTAACGGTCTGGCGTGTCTAGGACAAGGGTGCGAATCTGTTGGAAGACAAGCTAGCGTAGCGTCCTAGTTATCGAATAGCGATAAAGTGCAACAATCAATTAAGGTTACTGTAAATTAAATAAAATTGATTACCATGAAATTATTTACTCATTAATTACGAAAAGACGAAAATACCCTTAATCCAAAAAGTGGGGGTGACAAGTCTACCCTCCTTAAAGAATTTCGTCCTCAAAATTTAAAATAACTAACACAAGAACAAGCAATCAATTAATGAATTATACCTCAAGTCTCGAAGAGATATGGATACCGCTCGCGCATTTCATCCTCTCTCTCCCAAGTTGATTCTCCTGGAGAGTAATTTCTCCATGCAACACGAACCAAGGGAATAGTCTGGTTCCTCAATATCTTCTCTTTACGATCCAAGATCTCCACCGGTTGTTCAGGATAGCTGAGCATCGGTCCAACTTCGATCTTCGAGTGATCTAATACGTGACTAGGATCTGCCACGTACCGTCTCAGCTGTGACACGTGGAACACGTTACGTACTCCATCTAGAGCAGGCGGCAAGTCTAGTCTATAGGCCACTGCACCGATCCTTGCAAGAACACTGAAGGGCCCGATGTATCGTGGACTAAGCTTTCCTCCTCTGCCGAAACGAATCGTGCCCCGTGTCGGAGAAATCCGTAGGAATACCAAATCGCCAACCTGAAACTCTAGGGGTCTACGGTGACTATCTGTCCAATGCCGCTGTCAGTCCTGCGCCACTCGCAGTCTGTCTCTGATAAGTTTTACCTTTTCTGCTGCATCTACGACCATTTCTGGTCCTAACAATGCTCTTTCTCCAACATCATCCCAAGATAAAGGGGTACGACACTTCCGTCCATATAAAGCCTCGAATGGTGACATCTCAATGCTGGCCTGGTAGCTATTGTTGTAAGTAAACTCTACCAAGTGTAGATGATTGTCACGACCCGCACCCAGATGAATCGGGCACCGGTTCATGAGTACGTCCAGCCTATCCGCAGTGTCGGCGGTAGTACACTGTCTAGATCATCTTCACAAGTAATTTAAAATCTAGCTCATTCACAGTAAATAAATAGACAAGGATAATGACTGGAATAGGAATGCTAAGATTTTATAAGTCAAAGTTTTATGACATCCAAATCCATAATTTATTACAGAACCAGAAGATAAATCGGGGACAAACTCGAGTACTATGCTGAAAGAAAATACTAACTAACTGGCTAATTACTCCTTAAAAGTAGTCTCCTGAGTAGGAACCGGCTCCTCAAATATATCATCTGCTACGTCATATGGGCCATACAAGGTGGGGGCATAGTCCTCATCATCGCCTAATATCAACGGATCCAGTCAGGAAAGGAGCAAAGTACCAATACACAACAAAGCTTAAACTAAATAATTATGACAAGTAATAAAAATTGACTAAGTATCATGATAAGAACATGTATAATAAGTAAGAAAATTAACTAAGAGTTAAATGTTATAAGACATGAGTAAAACAGGATTATAATGAGACAAGAAAATAGAACTGCAACAAGATAAGAAACTATATGTGTGATTGTGTATTTAGAATACATAGTTGGCATGTAGAGGTTATAAGGCTAATCCGGTACATCATAGACGGCTATTAGTCAGGAATAATCGAGTATCCGACTGATGGTACAGTCGCGTACCAATAGCTATTAGTCAGGACAGGGGGAAGGGTAAACTACATGCCTCCTAGTATTCTCCCTCCCGACACGAAAAGCAAGACATGAAATCCAAATCCTAACACTAAGTGTAATCATCCAATGGTACTAGTAAAGCAAGGAACTAATTATCATAATATAAAGAATAAACTTGAAGTGCAGGTACTTGCCTGATGTTTGGGATTTTCAACTATGGTTCTGTTCTCGGGAAATTTCCAAAAAAGTCTCCGGATGCTGAAAATAAATATTACCATCATGTTCAGAAGATATCAAATAGCTAGAAACGCCTGTCCTTGAGTCCAATTTGGAGACAAGGGAAAAAACGGCAATTTCGGGTCAAAATGGGTCCGTATGTGGGCCCGCATTGCACTGAAAAATGTGTCAGGGTCAAAGGTCTCCAAATTCACCAAACTTAGTGTTAACAGGTCAGGAACGATGATACGAACCCAACGGAACTTCCAGAATTGGATTCCGACGAGCCGATCACAAAATTGCCCGTCGAGTGGAGCCTGTGGAGACCACGACACGCGATTTCATCAACGTTCTTAGAATCGAACCAAACTTGGGTCACAGGACCGGCGTATCGCTACGAGTTCGATGACGCAAGTTTTGTTTCAATCCGACGTGTGTACAGAAAGTTAGGGTGTGATCTAAAAAAGTCGGATACGGGGCGTTGTCCGCGGATACGCGTTGATCCCGGTGTGCTCGCACACCCGAATCGACTTCTGTGAAATCCCACACGTCCGTATCGACGGCGCGCACGTATCCGTGAAGACCGTGCACGACCAAGTCGTCCCGTTTGGTAGGGCGTACCCAGTTCCGGGGTGAATCGGGTCGTTATTTTTCCTGTTTTTGGATCGCGGTTCGCGATCGCCACAGGACGCGATGCACCGAGCGGTTTACCCGGGCACCGAGAGGGTCATGCAGGCTACCCATTGCAAAAGACGGAATCAGAAACGGGGTTACGAGAAGAAAGAAATAATTACCTGAACAGGGCTCGAGAAATTGGAATTTCTCGTGTCCGACACGACTCGACGTGTCCTGCGTCCAAGGTTAGGGTTTGGGGTCTGCTTGGCCGGAGGCGGCGGCTCGGCCGGAGCTGAGGCGGAGGGAGGCCGGGGACAGCGTCGCCGGGGGCTCGGGGACGGCTCAGGCGAGGTCGGCTCAGGCGAGGTCGGCTGCTGCTCTGGACGGGGACGGCGTCGGCGTTGAAGCCTAGGGCGGAGGGCAATGTCGACTAGGAGGGAGGAGGAGAAGGAAAAAGAGGAGAAGGCTGGGGCGGCTCACGACGGTGTTGGCCTGAAGGGGGAGGCCGGAGTAGGGTCAGGCGCGGGGCTCAGGCAAGGGTGGCGAGGCGGTGGGGGTTTGTGGTGGTCGACGGGGGAAAGGAAGGGATTATATAGGGAAGGGAGAGGGAGGAGGGCCGGGCTAGGCGACGGAAGAGGCGGAGGAGAAGGGGTTCATGGCCGAGGGGTACGGGGTCGTGGCGTCGAGGCCGGGCGGGGCGCGACGGATCCGGCGGGAGACTCGGGCTAGGGCAGAGTCGTGGGGAGGGGGTGGTCAGGCGGGTTGCGGGTCGGGCTCGCGGGTCTGACCGACCCGACCCGGTAGGCCAATGGGCCGGGCTGGGCTGAGTTAGGTGGGCTGGGTCGGGGTATTAGGCTGGGTTAGGTTTGGGCCGGGTTTAATAATGAAAATAAACAAATAAATAATAACTAATTAATTAAGTAAATAAATGTTTTTAGGTGATTAAAATAGGTCCGGGGTCCAATAAGTTCCAGAAAAATTACCCTAAGTCCAGTTTTTCATTCTACACCATAAAATATTATTTTTATAATATTTTATTATTATTATCTATTATCAATTTAAAAATAATTTAATAATTAAAACTCTAATTTTAATTACCAAAAATTCCCAGAAAATTCCAGAAAATTGTGAAAAATCCAAGTTTAATAGGGTTTACAATCTACCCAACTTATAAAAATTTCGTCCTCGAAATTTAAAATAACAATGGCACGAAAAGGAAGATCGAGAGTTAAAATATACCTCAAGGTTCAAAAAAATAGGGGTAACGCTCCATAATCTCGTCTTCTCGCTCCCAGGTGGATTCGCCGGGAGAATGATGCTTCCAAGCTATACGAATAAGGGAAATAACTTGATTCCTTAGAACTTTCTCCGTTCGGTCCAGTATTCCCACAGGTTGCTCTTGGTAAGTCAAGCTTGGGCCCACTTCGAGCTCTGAATGATCCAAAATATGACCGGAATCTGATACGTATTTTTTCAGTTGCGACACGTGGAATACGTTATGGACCCCATCCAGAGAGGGTGGCAATGCCAGACGGTATGCCACTTCTCCGATTCTCTCCTGTATGCCCAACGGTCGAATAAATCTTGGGCTGAGTTTTCTACTTCTTCCGAACCTAATGGTGCCACGTGTCGGAGAAATCTTCAAGAATACTAATTCTCCAACCTTAAAATTATAATCAAGTCTTAGTTCCATAATCATAATGTTAAATTAAATTGAATTTCATAAATTAATTACCTCAAATTCCAAGGGTCTTCGATGGCTATTTGCCCAATGTCGTTGCCTGTCTTGAGCCATACGAAGTCTTTCCCTTATTTGTTTCACCTTCTCGGTTGAATCGACCACCATCTCTGGTCCCAGTAAAGCTCTATCTCCTACATTATCCCATGATAGTGGGGTACGACATCTTCGTCCATATAAAGCCTCAAATGGAGTTATTTTAATACTTGCTTGGTAACTGTTATTATAAGAGAACTCCACGAGATATAGATAATCTTTCTACGATCCTCCAAAATCCAGAACACATGTACGGAGCATATCTTCAAGTATCTGAATTGTACGTTCAGATTGTCCATCGGTTTGGGAATGATAAGCTGTGCTGAATTTGAGTTGAGTCCCTAAGCTAGCTTGTAAACTCTTCCAAAAGTGAGAGGTAAATCTTGAATCTCGGTCGGAGACAATACTTACTGGAACTCCATACAATTTAACAATCTGACAAACATATAGATCTGCCAACTTTTCCGTAGGTAGCCCTACTTTGAAGGGTAGAAAATGTGCAGACTTGGTCAGCCTATCCACTATCACCCATATTGCATCCTTCCCACTAGGTGTCTTTGGAAGCCAGAAACAAAATTCATAGTAATGTGTTCCCACTTCCACTCCGGAATAGGTAGTGGTTGAAGTAATCCCCCAGGTCTTTTTCTTTCAGCCTTGACTTGTTGGCACACTAAGCAACGAGATACGAACTTGGCTACTTCTCTTTTCATGCCATACCACCAAACGTGCATCCTTAGGTCTTTGTACATTTTGTTGGCTCTTGGATGTATAGAGTATTGTGATCTGTGTGCCTCTTGCATAATTTCTTCTCTTATATCTCCTTGAGGTACACATAATCTATCTCCATGTCTTAGTGATCCATCTTCATGAATTTTGAATTCCTCCAATAATCCAGCTTGCACTTGGCCTCGAATGCTTCGTAGGCCTTCATCTTGAAACAGAGTCTCCTTAATCTTATCCATTAAGGTAGATTGGATCTTCAAATTCATCATTTGACCTTCTATTCCTGGAATAATTACCTCAATACCCAAACTTTCCAAGTCCTCGAGCAAGTGTCAGTCCATCGTCAAGTACATTGCCATAGGGTATCTGCTTAGAGCATCAGCAACTACGTTAGCCTTCCCCGGATGATATTGAAGGGTGATGTCAAAATCTTTCATTAACTCCAGCCACCTTCTTTGCCTCATGTTCAGCTCTTTTTGAGTAAAAACATATTTTAAACTTTTGTGATCTGTAAAGATATCCACCCTTTCTCCATAAAGATAATGCTTCCAAAGAGCAAAGATAACAGCTGCTAATTCTAAGTCATGAGTTGGATAGTTCTTTTCATGTGGTCGAAGCTGTTTAGAAGCATATGCTATTACTTTTTTGTTCTGCTCCAATACACAACCTAGACCTTTTCCAGAAGCATCACTGTATATAGCGAATCCTTCGGTTCCAGATGGTAAGGTCAGAATAGGGGCAGTAGTCAGCCTTTTTTTCAATTCTTCAAAAGCATGTTGACATTCATCAGTCCATATAAATTCTTCATCCTTCCTTGTTAATTTCGTCATTGGTTCAGCAATTCTAGCAAAGTCCTTCACAAACTTTCGATAATAGCCAGCTAGTCCCAGGAAACTTCTAATTTCTGCTACAGAGTCTGGAGTGGGCCATGATTCTACTGCTGCTATCTTCTTAGGATCTACTGCTATGCCATCTCCAGTTACAACATGTCCCAAAAATTCTACTTTGTCTAGGAAGAATGCACATTTAGATAGTTTTCCATAAAGTTTTTCCTTCCTTAATGTCTCCAATGCTAGCCTCAAGTGTTCTTCATGTTCTTCTGGAGTCTTAGAATAAATCAGAATATCATCAATAAAAACCACCGCAAATTTGTCTAAATATTGCTGGAAGACTCTGTTCATTAAATTCATAAATACTGCTGGAGCATTAGTTAACCTGAACGACATCACTAAGAATTCATAGTGTCTGTTTCGGGTATTGAAAGCAGTTTTAGGGATGTCTTCCTTCCTCACCCTTACTTGATGGTAACCAGACCTCAAGTCAATCTTTGAAAATACCTAAGCTCCACTTAATTGATCGAATAAATCATTTATCCTTGGTAGGGGATACTTATTCTTGATTGTTAAAGCATTCAGAGCCCTATAGTCAATACACATTCGAGATGTTCCATCCTTCTTTGGCACAAATAATACTGGAGCTCCCCAGGGTAAAACACTAGACCTAATGAAGCATTTGTCTTCTAACTCTTTTATCTGCTCATTTAATTCTACTATCTCTTTCTTGTTGATTCTGTATGGATTTTGAGATACTGGCGCTACTCCTGGCACTAAGTCAATAGAGAATTCAACTTCTCGGTCTGGGGGTAATCCTGGGAGATCCTCAGGGACGACATCAAGATATTCAGAAATGATAGGTAGTGGCACTTCTTCTGGTACTAGGGCTCCACAAATTTGGTTACTACCCAATTCTCTAGAACCTCTATTGAATTCAAATTCTGGTTTATCAGGGGGCCTAAAGATTACACTACCCCTGTGACAATCTATAGTGGCATGATGCTGACTTAACCAATCCATACCCAGAATAATGTCAAAATTGGGTATTGGCATCACGAGTAGCCTAGCATATAATTTTCTCCCACATAGTGTAATAGGACAATTGTTACATGCATCACTAACCGGGATAATTCCTCCACCGGTAATGATCTTATAACAATTCCTAAGAGGTTCTGTGACTAAGCTATGTTTCATAAGAAAATCTACGGACATGAATGAATGTGACGCTCCAGAATTAAATAAAGTAATGGCTGGTACTGAATTTATAAGTACAGAACCTGTTATCACATCTGCTGTGGCTTCAGCTTCCTCTAGAGTCATTGTAAAAGCACGGCCTTGTTGAGGTGCACCCCTCTATTGCTGATGCTGGTGCTGAGCAAAGCGTTGTTGTTGAGTTGGGAGTGGGGGTCCTCTCTGCTGCGCTGTTGGGGGCCTGGCCTTAACTGGAACTTTTGGTGCAGCTATGCGTCCCTGAGCAGCAGGACAGTCCCTCATTTGATGTGCTGCTGATCCATAATATAGACAGGCACCTAGCCTCTTTATACAAACTTGCCAAGAGTGACCTTGTTTATGACAAAAGTTACAAGTGAGAGCTTGTTGGTTCTGTCCTTGAGTTTGGTGTTGGAGTGCTGTGGCTCGAGGGAGAGGACGCTGGGTTTGTTGCGGGGCCCTCTGTTGTAGTTGTGGCTGGAATGGGCGTTTGTGGGGTCCCATACTTCCAGCATCTCTTTTCCGCTTTAGTCTAGATCCTATGTCTCTTTCAACACCTTGTGCCACGCTCAAGATTTCTTCGTATGTACGAGCTCGGCTAGTGGTGACAGCAAGGCGAATATCAGGAGACAACCCCTTCTTAAATCTACGGACTCTATCTTCAGGGATACGAACCATATATTCTGCAAAGTGGCTCAGTGTGCTAAATTCAGCAGTGTACTCGTCAACAGAAAGATTACCTTATTCCAGCCTCTCTAATTGACTTTCGAGAGCTTCTCGAGCCACTTCGGGATAGAACTTCTTCTTGAACAGCCTCTTGAAATCCTCCCAAGTGAGCTCAAGAGCAGATAATTGAGGTTCATATCTAAACCAAGTCTGAGCTATGTCGAATAGTTGCTGGCTTGCAGATTCCACCTTAAGATCATCAGGGACCCGAGCAGTTTTCAGGAGTCGCTCCACATTCTCTATCCATTCATCGGCATAGAGAATACCTTCAGTCCCATAGAATTCTAAGGGTCCAAGGTTCTTGAAGTCCTTGGCACTTTCTGGCCTCTTTTGTGGTGCCTCCTGGGATCGAAGAGCATCTGAAAGGCTAGTTCGGAGCAGGGCAGTCTGTTCCTTCTGGGATTCTATAAGTCCCTGGAATACTCCGAGTAGCTGCGCTCCATCCATAGTAACTGTCAGAGTAGTTGGAGGCGGAGGGAGCGCAAGGGTTTCAGGCACAGTCTGCTCGATGGGTTCGGATGTGCCTCCTACGGTATTCCTTGTCTGAACCATTCTGAAAGGTTAAGGGATAGGAGGATCAGAATAGATTACTTGGAAATCAAAGACGATAGAAAAATTTACTAGGAATGATATCAAGATTTGAAATAAAAGATCCTATTCTGTGAATGAGCTTTTCCTAAAATCCTCAATCTTATTACATACTCTGTCCTAGGGTATCACACTATTTAAGGATTCTAGACCTGCATGGGCCACCATAAAAATGTATCACGACCCACACCCAGATGAATCGGGCACCGGTTCGTGAGTACGTCCAGCCTACGCCGCAGAGTCGGCGGTAGTACGCTGTCTAGATCATCTTCACAGATAATTTAAAATCTAGCTCATTCACAGTAAATAAATAGACAAGGATAATGCCAGGAAATAGGAATGCTAAGATTTCATAAGTCAAAGTTTTGTGACATCCAAATCCATAATTTATTACAGAACCAGAAGATAAATCGGGGACAAACCCGAGTACTATGCTGAAAGAAAATACTAACTAACTGGCTAACTACTCCTCAAAAGTAGTCTCCTGAGTAGGAACCGGCTCCTCAAATGTATTATCTGCTATGTCATATGGCCATAAAAGGTGGGGGCATAGTCCTCATCATCGCCTATTATCAACGGATCTAGTCAGGAAAGGAGCAAAGTACCAATACACAACAAAGCTTAAACTAAATAATTATGACAAGTAGTAAAAATTGACTAAGTATCATGATAAGAATATGCATAATAAGTAGGAAAATTAACTAAGAGTTAAATGTTATAAGACATGAGTAAAACAGGATTATAATGAGACAAGAAAATGCAACTGCAACAAGATAAGAAACTATGTGTGTGATTGTGTATTTAGAATACATAGTTGGCATGTAGGGGTTATAAGGCTAATTCGGCACGTCATAGATGGCTATTAGTCAGGAATAATCGAGTATCCGGCTGATGGTACAGTCGCGTACCAACAGCTATTAGTCAGGACAGGGGGAAGGGTAAACTACATGCCTCCTAGTATTCTCTCTCCCGACACGAAAAGCAAGACATGAAATCCAAATCCTAATACTAAGTGTAATCATCCAATGGTACTAGTAAAGCAAGGAACTAATTATCATAATATAAAGAATAAACTTGAAGTGCAGGTACTTGCCTGATGTTTGGGATTTTCAACTCTGGTTCTGTTCTCGGAAAATTTCCAGAAATGTCTCCGGATGCTAAAAATAAATATGACCATCATGCTCAGAAGATATCAAATAGCTAGAAACGCCTGTCCTTGAGTCCAATTTGGAGACAAGGGCAAAAACGGCAATTTTGGGTCAAAACGGGGTCCGCATGTGGGCCCACTTTGCACCGAAAAATTTGTCAGGGTCAAAGGTCTCCAAATTCACCAAACTTAGTGTCAACAGGTCAGGAACGATGATATGAACCCAACGAAACTTCCAAAATTGGATTCCGATGAGCCGATCACAAAATCGCCCGTGGAGTGGAGCCTGTGGGGCCCGCGACACGTGATTTCGTCAACGTTCTCAGAATCGAACCAAACTTGGGTCACAGGACCGGCGTATCGCTACGAGTCCGATGGGACAAGTTTCGTTTCAATTCGACGTGTGTACATAAAGTTAGGATGTGATCCAAAAAAGTCGGAAATGGGGCGTTGTTCGCTGATACGCGTTGATCCCGGTGTGCACGCACACCCGAATCAACTTCTGCGAAATCCCACACATTTGTATCGACGACGCGCACGTATCCATGAAGACCGCGCGCGATCAAGTCATCCCGTTTGGCGGGATGTACCCAGTTCCGGGGTG
Source organism: Iris macrosiphon (assembly GCA_036927795.1). Classification (NCBI taxonomy): domain Eukaryota; kingdom Viridiplantae; phylum Streptophyta; class Magnoliopsida; order Asparagales; family Iridaceae; genus Iris; species Iris macrosiphon. Next base: position 115,680,169 of record JAYESA010000002.1, read on the forward strand.
AATCGGGTCGTTATTTTTCCTGTTTTTGGATCACGGTTCGCGATCGCCACAGGATTCGATGCACCGAGCGGTTTGCCCGGGCACTGAGAGGGTCATGCAGGCTACGCGTTGCAAAAGACAGAATCAGAAACGGGGTTACGAGCAGAAAGAAACAATTACCTGAACATGGCTCGAGAAATTGGAATTTCTTGTGTCCGACATGACTCGACGTTTCCTGCGTCCAAGGTTAGGGTTTGGGGTCTGCTTGGCCGGAGGCGGCGGCTCAGCTGGAGCTGAGGCGGAGGGAGGCCGGGGACAGTGTCGCCGGGGGCTCGGGGATGGCTCAGGCGAGGTCGGCTGCTGCTCTGGACGGGGATGGCGTCGGAGCTGGAGCCTAGGGCGGAGGGCGGCGTCGACTGGGAGGGAGGAGGAGAAGGAGAAAGAGGAGGAGGCTGGGAAGGCTCACGACGGCGTTGGCCTGAAGGGGGAGGCCGGAGTAGGGTCAGGCGTGGGGCTCAGGCGAGGGTGGCGAGGCGGTGGGGGTTCGTATTGGTCGACGGGGGAAAGGAAGGGATTATATAGGGAAGGGAGAGGGAGGAGGGCCGGGCTAGGCGGCGGGTGAGGCGGAGGAGAAGGGGATCATGGCCGAGGGGTGCGAGGTCGTGGCGTCGAGGCCGGGCGGGGCACGGCGGATCCGACGGGAGACTCGGGCTAGGGCAGAGTCGTGGGGAGGGGGTGGTCAGGCGGGTTGCGGGTCGGGCTCGCGGGTCTGAACGACCCGACCCCACCCGGTAGGCCAATAGGCCGGGCTGGGCTGAGTTAGGTGGGCTGGGCCGGTGTATTAGGCTGGGTTAGGTTTGGGCCGGATTTAATAATGAAAATAAACAAATAAATAATAACTAATTAATTAAGTAAATAAATGTTTTTAGGTGATTAAAATAGGTCCGGGGTCCAATAAATTCCAGAAAAATTATCCTAAGTCCAGTTTTTTATTCTACACCATAAAATATTATTTCCATAATATTTTATTATTATCTATTATCAATTTAAAAATCATTTAATAATTAAAACCCTGATTTTAATTACAAAAAATTCCCAGAAAATTCCAGAAAATTGTGAAAAATCCAAGTTTAATATTTTTGAAAAATCAGGGGTTTATAATGATCCTCCCAAGAGCCTCCGAGATCCAATACGCAAGTGCGTAGCATGTCTTCAAGGGTCTGAATCGTCCTTTCAGACTGTCCGTCTGTCTGAGGGTGATATGCGGTACTGAATTTGAGCTGAGTGCCCAAGCTAGACTGCAGGCTCCTCCAGAAATGGGAAGTAAAACGACTATCCCGATCTGAGATAATACTCACAGGAACTCCATGTAATCTGACAATCTGCTGTACGTACATCTCTGCTAGCTTCTCCGTCGAAGTATCCACTTTAAAAGGTAAGAAGTGGGCTAATTTGGTCAATCTATCCACGATGACCCAAATTGCGTCTTTTCCTCCTGGATAACGAGGAAGTCCCGAAACGAAGTCCATACTCACGTGCTCCCACTTTCATTCTGGAATGGGTAAAGGTTGAAGCAATCCCCCTAGCCTCTGTCGATCTTCTTTCACCTGTTGGCACACTAAACATCGGGATACGAAGCGTGCTACTTCGCGCTTTATACCATACCACCATACATGCTTCCTCAAATCTCGATACATCTTGTTGGCTCCGGGATGCATCGAGTACTGAGAGCGGTGTGCCTCCTGTAAAACTTCTTCGCGTAGCTCTCCGCTTGGCACACACATCCTCGTGCCATGTCGTAAGGATCCATCATCTGCAATAGTGAAATTGTCTATCAATCCTGCCTGAACTTGTGCCCTAATATTCCTTAGGGTCTCATCATCGTATTGTGCAGCTTTAATTCTATCTATCAGCTATGATTGAATCTGCAGTCCCCACATCTGAATCTCCGCTCCTGGAACTAATACCTCAATTTCCAAGCTCTCAAGATCAGCTAATAAGTGTCTATCCGAAGTCAAGCACATAGCCATTGGGTACCTGCTCAAGGCATCCGCGACTACGTTGGCTTTCCCTGGATGATACTGTAATGAGATATCAAAGTCTTTCATCAATTCTAACCACCTTCTCTGTCTCATATTCAGCTCCTTCTGTGTAAACACGTACTTTAAGCTCTTGTGGTCTGTGAAGATTTCCACACGCTCTCCGTACAGATAGTACTTCCACAGCTTTAGGACAAAGATAACTGCCGCTAACTCCAGATCGTGAGTGGGGTAGTTCTTTTCATGAGGGCATAATTGTCTTGAAGCATAGGCAATTACTTTCCCGTATTGTTGAAGAACGCATCCCAACCCTTTTCCTGAAGCATCACTGTAGATAGTGAATCCACCTGTCCCTGAAGGCAAGGTCAAAACTGGTGCTGTCGTCAATCTCCTCTTCAGCTCGTCGAATGCGGCTTGACATTCTTCTGTCCAGACAAATTCTACATCCTTCTTGGTCAGCCTTGTCATTGGCTCTGCAATCTTGGAGAAGTCTTGTACAAATCTTCTGTAGTATCCTGCTAGTCCGAGAAAGCTCCTGATTTCAGCTACCGTACTGGGGGTAGCCCATGACTTCACTGCCTCTATCTTCTTTGGGTTAACTGAAATTCTGTCACCCGTTACCATGTGTCCAAGAAATTCAACCTTTTCAAGAAGGAACTCACACTTTAAAAGCTTCCCATATAATTTCTCTCTCCGGAGAGTTTCTAAGACTATTCTCAAGTGCTCTTCATGCTCTTCGGGGTTTTTTGAATATACTAGAATATTGTCAATAAACACCACTACGAACTTGTCAAGGTACTGATGGAACACCTTGTTCATCAAGTTCATAAATACTGCTGGTGCATTGGTTAAACCAAACGGCATTACTGTAAATTCAAACTGGCCATACCTGGTTCGAAAGGCGGTCTTCGGTATGTCTTCTTTCTTCACTTTCACCTGGTGATAGCCTGACCTCAAGTCTATTTTTGAAAACACCTTCGCTCCGCTCAATTGATCGAAAAGATCATCTATCCTCGGCAGCGAGTATTTGTTTTTGATAGTGAGGTTATTCAAAGCTCTATAATCAATACACATACGTACCGTGCCATCCTTCTTTGGTACAAATAATACCGGTGCTCCCCATGGCGATGAACTGGATCTAATAAAACCTTTGTCTTGCAGCTCCTCAACTTGTTTCTTTAGTTCTACCAATTCGTTGTTGTTAACTCTATAGACATGTTGTGAAATAGGCTCTGCTCCTGGTATCAAGTCTATAGAGAACTCAACATCTCTGTATGGTGGCAAACCTGGCAACTCCTCTGGAAATACATCCAGGAACTCCGCTATAAGTGGATGCGGTATCTCTTCTTCTTCCACCCTGGCTCCGCAAAAAGTGCCTCTGTTCCGCTCCTCTGCTCCTCTGGCAATCTTAGACTCTGGCTCTCCTGGTGGTCGAAATACTACTCTACCTCCGTGACAATCTATAGAAGCATGGTGTTTACTTAACCAGTCCATTCCGAGTACAATATTGTATTCTGGAAGTGGCATGACGAGTAAACTCACGCTCAATTCTCGGCCTTCTAATGACACTCTCCGGTCCTTGCAACAATCACAAACTAGGATAATGCCTTCTCCTGTCGTGATCTTGCAAGTCCTATCTAATGGTTCCGTTTCTAAATGATGCTTAAGGGCATAAGATACAGATACGAAACTATGGGAAGCGCCAGAATCAAATAATGCAAGTGCTGGAATAGAATTGAGTAAAACTGAACCTGAAATCACGTCTCCAGTTGGCTCGGCCTCCTCAGTGGTCATGGCGTAAGCTCGTCCTTGTGGTGCTCCTCTCTGTTGCTGCTGCTGCTGAGCAAACCTCTCCTGCTGCGATAGAAGTGGAGGTCCTCTCTGCTGGCCTCCTGGTATAATAGGTGCTCTGGCTGGTCCTCTCTGAGCGGCTCCTCCTCCTTGGCGAGTCTGAATAGTTGGGCAGTCCCTCAGCTGGTGTGCTGCTGATCCACACGATAAGCAAGTGCCCAACCTTTTTCTGCATATGTCTCTTGTATGTCCCATCTTTTCGTAATATGAACATGGGGCAACGAGTTGATTATGTCTTTGTGGTTGCTGTTGTTGAGCATGTCCTCGAACTGGTGCCTGTTACTAGTGTTGTTGCTGGTATGGCCTATGTTATTATTGAAAGTGTGGGCGCTTGGCTGGTCCTGTGTTACCTCCTGTTGCTCCGGATGTATCGCGTCCTCTCTTGGGCCTGAGGTCCAAGTCGTCTTCGGCAATCTGGGCATCCATCAGAATACTCTCAAATGTAGCAGTACGTTGTCCCGAAGTACGAGACTTGATCTCCCTATTTAATCCCTTCCTGAATTTTCGTGCTCTGTCTCCTGGGTCTCGAACCATCGATGGTGCAAATCGACTCAATCGACAAAACTTTGCAGCATATTCGTCGACTGACATGCCTCCTTGGACTAAGTCATGGAACTGACTTTCTAATGCTCCCAGGGCTACGTCAGGAAAGAATTTCTCTTTGAAGAGTTCCTTAAAGCCTCCCAAATAAGTCCTTCAGCGGCGAGTCTCAGCTCTGTATGATACCACGTCAGTGCGATATCAAACATCTAGCTGCCAGCGGCCTCTATCTGAAGAATCTCTGGAATCTATGATAAGCGCAGATTCCCCTCTATGTCTTCTAACCATTCGTCAACATATAGTATTCCTTCTGTGCCTTTGAACTCTCGAGGCATCATCCTCTTAAACTCCACTATGGTACCGGGCCTCTGTTGTTTTTGACCTTGATGTTGCGGTTGTCGTGCTACCCTCTCCACAGCTTGGAGAGTTACCTGATGAGCATTCTCCATGCTCTCTCTCATCAGTTCGGTCTGCGCCTGGTATGCTTCTGCTTGCATTCTCTGAGCCTCAGCTTGAACACGCTGAGCCTCTGCTGTTACTCTCTGGGCCTCTAGCATACCCTGCATCAGTGCGAACATCTGTGCCCCGTTAGCGGGCACTCCTACAAAAATCGGTGTTGGTGGTGGTGGAAGGTTGTCTGTCATAGCTGGGGTAATCCTCTGTATAGGTGGAGGAGGAATCCCGTTAGTTGCAGACACTCCCACACGAACAGGAGATGTAGGAGGATCTCCAGGTATCTGTTCGTCAGGTTGAGAGGTGGCAGTCCTCTCTGAATTGGCTGCTCCCATTCTCATGGATCTAGTATTCGGCGACATCCTGAATATAGATCAAAGAATCAATTAAGGTGATAGATATAATATTATCAAGGAAGGACACTAAAGTGCTAAAGAAAGCAATCCATTAGAGTAGCAATACGAAGTTCAGAATTTTCTAGTGTGATTGAGCATTTTCTTATCCTAGATCATATTTCCTATATCCTAGCACAGGCTCGCAGCAGTACAACTAAGTTGTCGCACTACCACGATATCGTATAACTTGCGAACTAGACCTGCATGGGCCGCCACTAAAAATGTGTCACGACCCGCACCTGGTATAGGGGCACGAGAGCGTGGGTATGTCCAGCCTACGCCGCAGCATCGGCGGTAGAACGCTGTCTAGGTCACAGTAATACTATATAACTAAACACCTGTCAATGATATCCATCTCCATAAGGAGGTCGATATACATCTCACAAAAATCTCACAATGTAACTCAATCACAACAACTATAAGGCATGATGAAGATAAAAGGAAATGACATAGTTAAATACCATGTCTCAAAACATAAAGATAACTCGCAGTCTAGCTGTCCAATATAAGTCTCCAATTAAACTTAACATAAGTCTAACATAAACTGAAACAATCTCCATAAGTCTCAAGAATAAATAAATACTATCTAGATAGCTGTAGGCAATGTCTCATCTAGAAGCATAGTCTCCTCTAGGATCTCTGGTACATAGTCTGCATCTATACCTAGTCTGTAGTGCGTGGTACAAAAATCCTCAAGATTCTCTGAAAAAAATATCCAGTCAGGATTGGAACGAAAATACACCTCTAGCAGCAGTTCCACATATATTGACAAAAACTATAATACAGTGTAAAGAAATACAAGACAGATATGAAATACTGGCAATAAGAAATACTGGAATAATATACTGGAACATCATCATCAATATGCATCTGACAAGGAATAGAACTACAAGTGTACGCAAGTACAAAGAACTGGTATGTAAGTGTGTATAAGAACAACAACTAGAACATATGGAAATACAAGATCAATCTATCAAGATGCATGTCATGAAATCATCTATCTAAGTGTGTGAAACATCAGTATATCATGTGATCGGCTTGGGACTATATGACTCATTACATGGATTAGCGATCATCCCCAACAGGTCAGGCTAACCAGATGTAACAGCGATGAGGCATGTAAGGGTAAGGCTGCACCGACGTGAAATTTAGGTGAGCTAATGCTACATGTAAAGTTGGGTGTGATCACATAAACTACTAATACTTCCCCGTTTCCCCTGCTAGCACGATAGATTCCAATCACGACTCCTCGTGACAGGTCTCAATGATGCCAACTCGTGTAAAGAACAGTGTCAGAGTCATGTACGCTATACAACAAGAATTATAGAGATAATCAACATAATGGAAACTGTCAGAGAATGTACTCGCCTGTGGTCCTTAGCTGGCAATACCACTGTCCGGGTTCCAAGGTGTCGTCTGGATGATCCAACAGTCCTATAGACAACTATATAATGCAATACTTCATCAGACAATACTCTAGCTCACAATCAACATAATGGTCTCAACAGGCTACGCTAGGGGGTCACGTCTGTCGTTGTTGTGCATAACCGACAGTCAATAGTATGGTCTCGCCAGTACGTCAGTGTACATTTGGCAGTCTGATATCATGCTACAGGGTCAGGTCGATGTAACTATAGGATATCCCTGATTATATTCAAGTCATCTATAATATGATCTAACATACATAAATGTCTATTAGTTACCATTATATTAGATATTTGTATATACATATACTTTAATAGAATTTATATCTTATATATATTAACATATACTAGGGAGATGTATATAATACATATATAGATGTATTTATACTAATTGCGATATACCATATATATATGCCATATACTAGTACATATACCAATTAGGTTTATATACATATAGATATATAACATGTACCTACAAACACACCAATTTACCATCATACGATACGTGTATACTATCCTAGCTAATTATACTAATGCATACAGGGAAGAATATGCGTGTGCGTGTACGCGTATACGTACGCGAGAGGGAACTCGAACCTGGGTACGTGGGCGAGTCATGCGTCGAGGTCGTCGCGGGTGTTCGGTTGAGGGCAGTCGAAGTCGGGTCTCTACAGTAGGTGGTCGATTGACAGCAGGTCCGTGGCTTCGGCTCTGAGTCGAGGTGAGTACAGCGGGTTCACGGCGGCAAAATGACGACGAGTGCAGCGGCGAGGTCATCGCGTGGAGGCATCCCGGCGTGGTTGAGGGTGGCTCCGGCGTTCAGTCGTGTGCTCCGATGCTCCAGCGTTCCAGTCGTGTACTCCGGCGCTCCAGTGTTCAATCGTGTACTCCGGCACTCCAGACATTCAGGCGTGTACTCCGGTGCTCCAGGCGTTCCAGGCGTGGTTGGGCTCGGTCTGGGCGTCTGCGGACTGCGTGCAGCGGTTGACGAGACTGCTCTGGCGAAGGGTGCTGGTCTCGGGTCGACGAGTGAGGGTGAAGAGATGATGGGAAGGAGATGAACGAATCGGAAGGGGAGGAGGGTTACGGCTGATGTTATTAGCTAGGTTTTAAAGAGAAGGAATAAGAGGAATATATATATATATATATATATATATATATATATATATATATATATACAAGGGTGTGGGTTTGACCTAGAATATGTTGACTTTGGTCAATACTAAAAAAGTCCTTGGCTTATTATGGAGATATTTCAATGGGCTAGGGTTCGTATGGGTTTAATGAATTTACGGAAATTGCATGGTCTAAGGGTTTGGAGGCCTATGGTTCCAAGGTTTTGATGTTAAATTACACATTCCCAAAATTTATGGAAAATAATAATGAAGGGGAAAAAATGGGTTTATTGTTTGCTTAGTTAAAATTAATGCAATGAGGTGTTCTACAATTAATTAGAAGTACAAAGGGCTGGATTTACGTGGGACACGAGCATTAATTAACGGTCTGGCGTGTCTAGGACAAGGGTGCGAATCTGTTGGAAGATAAGCTAGCGTAGCGTCCTAGTTATCGAATAGCGATAAAGTACAACAATCAATTAAGGTTACTGTAAATTAAATAAAATTGATTACCATGAAATCATTTACTCATTAATTACGAAAAGACGAAAATACCCTTAATCCAAAAAGTGGGGGTGACAAGTAAGCATGCCAGCCGTATGTATATGGCAACTCCAATATATGGATACCATAATACACACGTACGTTGTAATATGAATATAAACTCACATGTGGTATAGATATTGTCACAAGTCACCGATATACTAAATCTCATCCACACAACAAGTCACAAAAAAGAAAATAACTAAACTAGAATAATGAGTCTGAATAATCCAAAACTAATAGTCGGGTGGAGACAAATCCTCTACCAATGACTATATCAATACTAAGATGAGGAAGAAGGATAAATCTCCAATAAGATGATGATATAAAGATATCAGCGAAGCGATCCATCGCTAGAGATAATCACTGATGCTCAGAAGGTAAGACCTCCTCGGAAGAGATAAGTAGTAAGTCCTGATCCGTGCTCCTACGAATAGTCATGAACATCTACACCTGGAAAGGGACCAGGTCCTCAGAGGGATGTTACAAGATACAAAAAAGCAAGCCAATTTGAATACAGTAAACATGCATGATGTTTGAAAATATATAAGTATGCTGTACAAGACAATCTATATGAATGCAAATGAGGACAACTTTTTGACGTATGGGCAAGGGTAGGCTACTCGATCTAAGCCTCACAACTCACACACACGTCAGGGGACATCATCAGCCGACATACCGCGGGGGTAGCGACCCTCGTGACTCCATTAATCGACATACCACGGGGGTAGCGACCATCGGACACGACTACCATAGTGCGTTCTAGTTACTACGGTTCACCAGAGTGGTTATAGCCCATATGTCTACTAATTGTCCTCTATGATATTAAGTGTCAAGTATGTGTCAACATATCTAATATATAGTAATGACTGAAAGAAACTACACATGCAATGAATATACAAAAATATAATAAATATACAAAAAATATACTAAGCATGCAAAATACTGTAAGCAATTTGGCAAGGTATCTTGCCTGGTAAGAAAGCTGCAAGGTATAAAGTCCAGAAGTCAAGCACACAAGATCAGAAGCTACGGCCTCAGAATTACCGTCTCCGGATGCTGAAATAAACATCACCAACGTTTCCAGAATAATCGAGATAGCTAGAAAACACTACCCTTTCGTCCAATTTGGACACAGGGACAAAACGGTAATTTTGGGTCAAAGCGGACTCCACATATGGGCCACCTTGCACCGAAAAGCGTGTCAGGGGTAAAGGTCTCTAAAAGGGACTAATTATAGGTCAAACAAACTCTAAAAATCAGTATGAACTCAACGGTATATCCAAATGTGGATTCCGGTGAGCCGAACACAATTTTGTCCAAAAAGTCAGCCGTGGGGCCCGCCAATTGGTGACTTGGTCAACTATCTCAGAATTACGTGAAAATTGGGTCACAGGACTAGCGCGATACCACGAGTCCAGTGGCACAAGTTTCATCGCAATCTGACGAGCGTGCACTAAATGCGTAGGGCTTTTCCAAAAGTTGCGACACGGAAGATTTTCTGCGGATACGGGCTGATTCTGACGCGCACACGCATCCAAATCAGTTTCTGCAAAAACCCACATGTCCGGGTATACTGTGCGCACCTTTTGGTATACTTTGTACACGACGGGGCGATCCCGTTTGGCGGAGCGCACTCCGTATCGCAATTTCTGGAATTTGAGAAAAAGCAGGTTTTTGGGGTTTTCCATCTAATTTAGTTCTACACACAGCAATTAATAAATTATTGTATTTGACAGAAAATAAACTAGGTCAAGTGGTCTTCGCATACCAAAAGGAAAAACCGAATTCGGATCTCTGTGGTGGGAGATACGAGTCCGTGAACATAGGTAGTTGCCAGTTTTCTGCGATACCCAAAAGTTGTCGTTTTTTGCCAACTTGGTCGCTATTTTTGCCTAGGTTTAAGCGTTGTTCAAGGTCAACTAACACACAGATATAGATGGAGGTTAAGTCGTGAACATACCGGTGAAGACGGGATCGAGTTTGGTTGAGCGAGGGCACGGAAAACAGGACTTGAACACAGGTACGATGTAGATCAAATCTGCAGTCGCGGGGTTGTACGCGGGGTCGTTATCGGCCGTGCGGCGGTCCAGGCGGCTGGAGGCGACGACTAGGTCGACGGCGGCAGTCGCGTGGGGGGGTTTTTGTTAAGGATATATAGAGAGAAAGGGGAGCGGTGAAGACTCGCGCGGGTCGAATATGTTCGCGGGGGGGGGGGGGGGGAGGGGGGTTTAACTTTTGCTGTGGCCGCTTCTTCACAGTTTTGGGTTTTAGGATAGCGGGTAGGTAGCTAGCGGGTATGGGTTAGTTATTAAAGGGTTTAGTGGTTTAAGTATTCATTAGTTTTTATTCTTTTTTTTCTTTTTCATTTATTCTTTATTCCTTTTCTTTTCTTTTTTTCTTTTATATTTCATTTCTTTTATTAATAATAATAATATTATTATTATTATTACGTTTATTATTATCACTAGTATATTTATTATAATTATAATTTATTACTATTTTTTTATTCTTTTCTATTAATAGACTTTATATATATATATATATATATAATTCGAGGAATTTTATATTGGTGCATATAATAAATCTATCAACTGTCCACAGGGTCTCCTACATGAAAATAATTAAGAAAAAAATTAAAATTGCTCCATAAATCCCTAAATGCGCAAATACCTAGAAATAAAATCAAATAAATTATATTTCTTTTAATTAGCTAATAAATACTATAAATTAATTAAATAATTAAATAAATAATTAATACAACTTAAAAATTAGGGGTTTTACATTCTACCCAACTTACAAAAATTTTGTCCTCAAAATTGACACTAACCCATATTCATAATAACTATAGCTATTATACTTCATTGTTGTCTAGCAGTGCTTCCTAAAAGTCATGCTCTGCCATTCTACACTTCCTCATTTATTGTCCATACATTATTCTATTTCTAACTTATCTACACTACCCAACTTACAAGAGTTGTACTAGTAGTCACAGTCTCTTGAGGCTATTGTCTAAGTTGTAAGACGAATATATTTATTGGGTCGAGAATCTTGGGGTACTTGTCTTGAATCTCACAATCATGATTTTTTTTTGTAACCGTCAAGTATCGTAGTCTAAAACTACCATGTCATATGACCAATATATCTGCAATACTTTAACTACTCTACTACAACGGTCTAGCTACAGCTGTTGCTACTTTGCCAGCGGTTTGTCATAGTTGTCAGTTCGTAACAAGTGCCTTCAACTCTTCCTAGGTTTAGTCTAGGTTTTAGGATAACAATTAAGGTCTTAACTAACTTATAAAACTATTGGAAGTATGAACTAATTCAAACAGTCTAACAAATTCCTGTTAGACTAAGGGATGTTATTCATGTTTTAAAATAATAGGGGATACAGATATTGCTATGGTGCATATACATAAGGGTTATCCTTATGTACTCATCTTTTAGTTATTAATCATTACTAACACATTTATGTTTTAACTAACACTAATAAGGGTGGGATCAAAGTAAACCAATAATTCATGATGACACGAAAAGACGTAACTACGATAGGGAGAATTAAGCACGAGATAAGGAATGGATATAGGAGAGAAGATGAGCCACCCAAGAGGGCGAGATGGTGATAGAAAGAGAATACTACTACTGCTACGCGTAACATCTATTAGCATTGCATGTATGCCATCTGGGTAGAATATTAATATATCTCATAACTGCTAAATCACCATTTATATAATCCTATATCTTCTAGGCACCTAAGATATCGTGTCATAAAGGGGGTCATGAGTATGAAACGACCATATAACTAAAGGTCGTACCTGTATCTACGACTTCCTGTGCCCGTGCTCCTTATTTATCATTATGAGTGCTTGGCCTATGGGGTATATCTGGTACTATCCGTGTATCAACTTATACTAAGCACGAACGTTCGTCTTTCCGAAATAGGGGAAGACGAAAAACAACAATAAAGAGTTCAAGGAGGAGGTGATAGGATACAAGTACGGAATCAAAAGGGATTAGAGAATTAGAGAGGGAGTTGCCTAGGCAGTTGTGGATTAAAATCTTATTTTGGTACATTCCTATTCGCATGTTCACATCATAACAGTTATGTACCTGACATGATATGCTCTGACCAGTCTAGAGGGCAAGTATATTCGTCTAGCAAGTTGAGTCAACTATATCTCAATCCACATAAAGTAGTGATACAAAGAGCGAACCAAGTGCACTACGGTTGATCAGACCATAATACACCGATTCCGATTTAGATAATATATTAGTGTAGGCCCCTAATAATATATATGTCATGAACAAGCTCAATAAAAGAATAAGCTTGCAAAACTAGGTTATAATAGAAGCATAAGTCGAGGTAGTAAAAATATAAGTACGCTTGATTATGATGGAGGAAGGTACAAAATAATCTAAGTTCACCAAGAAGATCGGTGTTGTGCCTATACAGTTTTTATAATAACTCCTTGTCAAGGTCTCTAGTCGACCGAATGGGTGTATGGGCCTCTAAGTTCTACAGTCTGGGTAAACACTATATTTTTTTATGCAAGTATATAGTTGGTGTCATTCATTTATACTTCATTAATGAGTCAACAGGACTATGTGTTACTAGGTTATGAGGCATACTATCCAACTTATAAAAATTTAACTAATAGTGTTATTGAATACTAGAGTGTATATACCTAGTACAAGCACCTTCCTAACCCCTATCAAGCAAGAAGGAAAGATTGATGTTTGAGAAAGGATTAAGCAAGATGCAATGCAAGCAATCAAATGAGAATGCGAAACGAAATCAAGGAAGGTGATAGTTAAGTGGATGAGATCCTATATTCTAACCCTATGCGCGGGCTTGCTCGGTACAGTAACGTAACCGAGACAATATGCTCTTGACCTGCATGGGCCACCACAAAAGCTTGTCATGCCCCAATCCCAAAATACGTAGGACCAGGAACACGTAAGCATGCTAGCCGTATATATATGGCAACTCCAATATATGGATACCATAATACACACGTACGCTGTAATATGAATATAAACTCACATGTGGTATAGATATTGTCACAAGTCACTGATATACTAAATCTCATCCACACAATAAGTCACAAAAAAAGAAAATAACTAAACTAGAATAATGAGTCAAAATAATCCAAAACTAATAGTCGGGTGGAGACAAATCCACTACCAATGACTATATCAATACTAAGATGAGGAAGAAGGATAAATCTCCAATAAGATGATGATATAAAGGTATCAGCGAAGCAATCCATCGCTAGAGATAATCACTAATGCTCAGAAGGTAAGACCTCATCGGAAGAGATAAGTAGTAAGTCCTGATCCGTGCTCCTGCGAATAGTCATGAACATCTACACCTGGAAAGGGACCAGGTCCTCAGAGGGACGTAACAAGATACATAGAAGTAAGCCAATTTGAATACAGTAAACATTTATAATGTTTGAAAATATATAAGTACGCTGTATAAGACAATCTATATGAATGCAAATGAGGACAACTTTTTGACGTATGGGCAAGGGTAGGCTACTCGATCTAAGCCTCATAACTCACACACACGTCAGAGGACATCATCAGCCGACATACCGCGGGGGTAGCGACCCTCGTGACTCCATCAATTGACATACCACAGGGATAGTGACCATCGGACACGACTACCATAGTGTGTGCTAGTTACTACGGTTCACCAGAGTGGTTATAGCCCATACGCCTACTAATTATCCTCTATGATACTAAGTGTCAAGTGTGTGTCAACATATCTATTATATAGTAATGACTGAAAGAAACTACACATGCAATAAATATACAAAAATATAATAAATATATAGAAATATACTAAGCATGCAAAATACTGTAAGCAATTTGGCAAGGTATCTTGCCTGGTAAGAAAGCTGCAAGGTGTAATATCTAGAGTCAAGCACACAGGATCAGAAGTTACGGCCTCAGAATGAACGTCTCCGGAAGCTGAAATAAATATCACCAACATTCCCAAAATAAGCGAGATAGCTAAAAAATACTACCCTTTCGTCCAATTTGGACACAGGGGCAAAACGGTAATTTTGGGTCAAAGCTGACTCCATATGTGGGCTACCTTGCACCGAAAAGTGTGCCAGGGGTAAAGGTCTTTAAAAGGGACAAATTATAGGTTAAACAAACTATAAAAGTCAGTACAAACTCAACGGTATGTCAAAATGTGGATTCCGGTGAGCCGAACACAATTTTGTCCAAAAAGTCAACCTTGGGGCCCGCCAATTGGCGACTTGGTCAACTGTCTCAGAATTATGTAAAAATTGGGTCACAGGACCAGCGCAATACCACGAGTCCAGTGGCGTAAGTTTCGTCGTAATCTGACGAGCGTGCACTAAAGGCGTAGGGCTTTTGCAAAAGCTGCGACAAGGGAGATTTTCTGCGGATACGGGCTGATTTCGATGCGCACACGTGTCCAAATCAGTTTCCACAAAAACTCACACGTCCGTGTATACTGTACGCACCTTTTGGTACACTTGGTACACGATGGAGCGGTCCCGTTTGGCGGGGCATACTCCGTATCGCAATTTCTAAAATTTAAAAAAAATAGGTTTTTGGGGTTTTCCATCTAATTTAATTCTACACACAGCAATTAATAAATTATTGTATTTGACAGAAAATAAACTAGGTCAAGTGGTCTTCGTATACCAAAAGCAAAAAATGAAGTCGAATATCTGTGGTGGGAGATACGAGTCCGTGAACATAGGTAGTTGTCGCAGATTTCTGCGATACCGAAAAGTTATCGTTTTTTGCCAACTTGGTCGTTGTTTTCACCTAGGTTTACGCGCTGTTCGAGGTCAACTAACACACAGATATGAAAGGGGGTTAAGTCGTGAATATACCGTTGAAGACGGGGTCAAGTTTGGTCGAGCAAGGGCATGGAAAACAGGGCTTGAACACAGGTACGATGTAGATTAAATCTGCAGTCGCGGGGTTGTGCGCGAGGTCGCTGTCGGCCATGCGGCGGTCCAGACGGCTGGAGGCGGCCGCTAGGTCGACGGCGGCGGTCGCGTGGCGGGGAGAGGGAGGATGAATAGAGATTAGGGTTTGGGGTTTTGTTAAGGATATATATAGAGAGAGGGGAGCGGTGAAAACTCGCGCGGGTCGAATATGTTCGCGGGGGGTGGGGGGGTTTAACTGCTGCTGTGGCCGCTTCTTCACGGTTTTGGGTTTTAGGATAGCGGGTAGGTAGCTAGCGGGTGTGGGTTGGTTATTAAAGGGTTTAGTGGTTTAAGTATTCATTAGTTTTTATTCTTTTATTCTTTTTTATTTATTCTTTATTCCTTTTCTTTTTCTTTTTCTTTTTTTATTGATAATATTATTATTATTATTATTATTATTATTATTATTATTATTATTATTATTATTATTATTATTATTACGGTTATTATTATCACTAGTATATTTATTATAATTATAATTTATTACTATTTCTTTTATTCTTTTCTATTAATAGACTTTATATATAAATATATATATACCTGTATATTTATAAAATTCGAGGAATTTTATATTGGTGCATACAATAAATCTATCAACTGTCCACAGAGTCTCCTACATGAAAAAAATTTAGAAAAAAAATTAAAATTGCTCCATAAATCCCTAAATGCACAAATACTTAGAAATAAAATCAAATAAATTCTATTTCTTTTAATTAGCTAATAAATACTATAAATTAGTTAAATAATTAATATGGTTTAAAAATTAGGGGTTTTACAGCGAGGATGACTTATCTATATGAACATGAGATCACTGACATAGCCATAAAGGACGTCGCATAGTCTCGGACGGAGATGAGGCATAACGAAAGAGTCATTGGGCGTTAGCCAACATCCCGACCAAACATGTGAGACTACCTTGTGATAGAGTCAGTCGGATTATTCCTTGGTAGGATGCCCTACTGAGATTCAGGCCGCTGTATATTGCACACCCCAACCGGAGGGCATCCTGCTGATTGGCCACGCAATACCATATTTCCCCCTAGGACGGTACGATCCCAGTACCCCGATGATCGTCCGAGAAAATCTATTTTATTACCTCGTGCACGAGTTCTCCATGACCATGCAAGACTTGGGTCTACCAATTTCATAACTTGATATGATAATCTGTGATTCTTTTTATGAACCGAGCATTTACTCCACGAGCTGTGATTCTTGATTTGCTTGACATGATTCTCGTTCAGAGGTAAACTTGATATGATTATCATTCCGATGCATACTTGACATAATCCTCAATCAGTGATCCACTTGCCTTTATGCATTCCCCTGGTTCAGGGACTGCCTTGGTGACCTAACAGTCCCGGATACTTTCAGGTTCATACTTCCACGGAACGACTATTAGATAGTCTTCCGAGGAGAACTAGATGAATGCATGACATGCACAGTGTTACATAATTGAGGCATAGTTTATGCGACAAGCATTGAACTAAGGCAACTATATAGTTAACATGTAAGCAAGCAAATATTGTATTCATAAGAAAACTTAAGCATTCACAATGGCTCGGGCCCGAAGGTAAGCCGAGAAGTGAGACCGTAAAGAGACTTTTCGAGTGACGTGATCTAGGATCGTGCAGTTTAGCAAGTGAATAGTGCACTACAGAGCATATGTATATCAATCTACTCGAGGCATAGCGGGTTCTTGTTGCACAAGGCAATGGTAGCATGCAAGGGTCTGATATAAGCAATATTTTATTTCCATGTTCTAGCATAAGCAATACAAGTTGGGATTATTCCCTTAGCTAGGTGCGATGGATTCTTATTAGCATGCAGGGGGTGATTCACCTAGCGACTAGCATGAAACATTCATATTTAAGTATGGTGGCTAAGCAAAGATAAGTTCACCATAGCCACCCACCTTAGCGATGATTCGCCTCGGTTGAGTGATACTTCGAGCGAGCCTTTGAAAACCTAAGTTGAACTCTTGAAGGGACAAGTCTGGATATCTTTTGCCTAAAACGAGTATTCTTGCCGAACAAAGTGGGTCGGGATGTTGCACATTTTGTCGTTTGAATCGGCGGTCCGCTTGAGCGGAACGGGGTGTTATATCATACACCACTCAGAAAAAATCTCATCCTCGAGACTTACTGAGAGCAGGCCGTTCTATCGCATTATGGAATCTATCCCAGGTGTAACAATCGGTACCAATAAATCTATTTAAACACAATCCCCTATTCGATCCTTACGCTGTGTCACGTGTATGCTGAGTCAGTCTCATTTGCGCCTTAGCGCGGGACATAGTGCTTAACACGGAGTACGTTACGATCTATCTTGAAAGATGATCTAAGACTGAGGCAAACTTATACAAGTCATTATACTTTTTTAGGTAGATATTCACTTGCACTAGCATAAGAGATCGGCATACCGCGAGTCTGGATCGTGCACATATTCGAAGTGCCCCTCAAACATATGCATGTCAACCAACTCGGCGATAGCAAAGTCTCAGCACTCAAGTTTCATATCTCGTTTAGTATTGGATCGTGCACACGTTCAAGGTATCCCTCAAACATATGCATTCAATCAAACTTAGAGGTAGTAAAATCGGACAAGCTACTTTACGAAAATCTCAAGGGTCTCATTTTATGATTCACAAGGATACTTCTGATAGGGTCAATCAAATTCGATATCATATTCCATCCAACTCAATTCAAGCATTTTGCACTACTGTTAAGCATGATCCATTCGATTTTACCGACTAGCGTTCATCCGTTCGGGTCAAACATAGTGCACATTTTTGTTTCCAAGTCTAACCCTAAGTCTTGTTGCCCTAATTTTATGGTTTGTTCAAGCAATATGCTAAAGTTGGTATCACAGGTTCATTCACACGGCACATGGTCGTCTGCCTAATTGCTAGGTCAACTCACAAGGTCATTGGTACAAGTTTAAACACACGATACATCGTGCAAATTTGTCGCACGATGCTCACCCCAATTCCTAGGGTCAAACCATTGTTCATTTACACGGGAAAATCTACCCAAGCTCGTTTTACTCAGATTTTTAAACATCGAGCACAGATTTTCCTAAACACAATAACACGATCGTTCGTACAGGGGACAAGTACGTTCAGTAAAATCCACAATATTCAAGATACATGACAAGCCTAGTGGTTTGTATAGTCTATCTCTCAAAACATATTTTGATTGAATCTCTTTCCATACCAAGTCTAGATCACCAAGACGAGATTCAGTTCTAAACCTTTAGATTATAATTTCAAGTGGTCCAGCCTGATTCAAGTATCCGTTCACAAAACTATCAAGCGTGATTTATTCCAGGTTCTAGGCTAACTTATCCTCAAAATATTTTAGATCACTTGTATTCCAAATTAGTCTTATCGTGTCGAACCAAAAGTTAAGATGATCCATAAGTTGTCATGCTCCGGTCTTCCGCAAGTTCGATCACCCTCGTTGGACGTGAGAATCCTACGTCAACGCTTCCGCTGGGTAATCGTCCTAATCCGGGCGCGACGCATGCACGAGCATAGAGTTACGCTCGCACAAGGCAATAACATTTGAATGTTATGGTTATCTTCGGCACGATCGAGACACCTTATATTTCCTTTTGTTCAATCCAAGTTATATATATATATCCATCGAGTCAACTCCGTTCATGCAGTGATTATAATTTGTCTAGCAAAATTTATCCAACTTTACTGTTACCGTTCGGTAAATCTATAGTCTACCTCTTTCATTCCTCAAGCAACTATATTTCAAATATTCAAACTCAAGTCTATTATATTTTGATACGTTCCATTCACCGAGTTTATTTGGAATAATCACCGAACATGTTTCCATGAGTTCGATCATCCCCGTCGTACGTGAAATCATCACGCCGGCGCTCCCGCAGGATAATCGTTCTCGTTGGGACTGATTTCGTGATTTATCATTTCGAACTTGATTTCAAGATTGTTCATCTCTTTCATTGAACCATAATATTTATTTTCGGGCTAACTTCTATTCAAGCAATATTGTATTCAAGTTCAATCTATTTGTTTCAATCCAAAATCGCTCGCACAATCCTCAAGTTTCCAACAAGTTTCCTTAACTGAGATATCGATTTCTATTTCCGTGAATTCCAATTCGATATAGCCTTATCATTTTTTATTTCAAGACCTTCTTCCAAATGGTTCAATCCAATTTATCGCACGAGACCTATGAATCCATTTAGACATTTCTAAATGATCCATACACCACTCAAAATTGAGTCATCCAATCAAATCCTCAATCGATTTGTATCTTTCTATATGAAATACTGTTTGAGCTATTTTTCAAAATCCAAGCATGATTCTCAATATTTGCCTAAGCAATGATCTTTTATCGTTTCTATCGGTTGGCATTATAAGTCTGACTTGTCTTATTCCTAAACAATATCCAAATCTCGTTGCAACTTAGCTTGCACCAAAGGGGTCTTGGCGCGCGATACTCAATACGACTTAGCCAAAAGGCTATGTGCGAAGCTAACCGTTCGGGACAATATTTGATTTCGTATACTAACCAGTTGGATAGTCATATATAGGCATTTCGGGTTCGCACATAACGCGCAAGTTCTAGCACAAGTCTAATCCCGAAGGGTCAAGCATAGGTTGGCACAAAGGCCCTAGCATCACAATTTTGTACAAGCAATCACATCATTCACATGCACTTTTTGAAAATATTTAGACTCATTGTTGGAATATTCGGTTTGGGACATTGAGAGAAAGTGTGCACATAACCCACAAACGAGCTTTCAAAATTAAGAAAATCGAAACAAAGTCCAAAGGTGTATAGCCAAGCTCTGATACCAATCTGCAACGACCCGATCTCCCGCAGGCTAATCGGTCGTCCCCGCTAGGCGAGAATCACCGTGCCAGCGCTCCCGCGGGACGATCGCTTGACCCATCTGGGTGTAATGCTACACGAGCGTGAGCTGCGTCCGTGCAAGACTGTGGTTCATTGGCTGGCAGTAAGAGTTATAAGCCACAGAGTCCCACAGATTATCCGAGTGCAGCAGAATTATAAACGCATAGGCGATTGGTAACAAGTTCTCTGAGTCGTCGATAGAGAAAGCATTATATAACACAAGTAGAAGTAAAACAAACTCTTTATTGATATTGAACAAGTGTTACAGGCGGCGCATATCTGATATTACAAGTCGCTCAAGCCTCTCTCTCTCTCTCTCTGAAACAGTAAAAGCATGCCAAGTGGCTACATTTGTGGAATGATGTATAGGCAATGTTCCAACATTATGCCATGTAAATATGCTTCAATTCCAGATCGTAACGCTCCAAAGCTTCAGAGTAAACTCCACGCCTTAGCACGCATGAAGGAGGCATCCGTACCGAACGAGGTTCTCCCACACCCTGCAAATAATCTGGTGGATTATCAGTAATGAATGCATTGGTGGGGAGGCTACTCGCCCACTCGACAAATCCAAACACGTAATATAGGTTCCGTGCACCAACTATTATGTTGTCTTTCTAGTTACCTTAGGATCAGTTTTATGGCAAAGATTGAATAGCCTAACTTGTGTGGCAGTGCGCCATGCGACATAAGAGAAAATACGATAAGACTTACCATCTTACCATTTGTCCTTCCCTGTCCAAGGCAAACTAAGTAAATTTAAGCACAAGCAGCATATATAATAGATTTAAGGGCAATAGCATATGCAAATACAAGTATTATGAGCGAGCCTATGTTTCGGGTGCACGGGTATACAGGTTATCCAAAAGTGTTGCAATGGATGTTTAAGTGTTTCTATGGATTGCTCGAGTTGCTCCATTTGTATAGATGACTTATACTCATTCCGTTCAGGTGGCTCTGATGTCTCGGATGTGATGCAATGACTCGTATGTGGATTGCCGCTAAGCGAGGATGACTTATCTATATGAACATGAGGTCACTGGCATAGCCATAAAGGACGTCATATAGTCTCAGACGGAGATGAGGCATAACGAAAGAGTCATTGGGCATTAGCCATCATCCCGACCAAACATGTGAGACTACCTTGTGATAGAGTCAGTCGGATTATTCATTGGTAGGATGCCCTTCTGAGAGTCCGACCGCTGTATATTGCGCACCCCAACCGGAGGGCATCATGCCGATTGGCCACGCAATACCATATTTCCCCCTAGGACGGTACGATCCTAGTACCCCGGTGATCGTCCGAGAAAATCCATTTTATTACCTCGTGCACGAGTTCTCCATGACCATGCAAGCCTTGGGTCTACCAATTTCATAAATTAATATGATAATATGTGATTCTTTTTCTAAACCGAGCATTTGCTCCACGAACTGTGATTCTTGATTTGCTTGACATAATTCTCGTTCAGAGGTAAACTTGATATGATTATCATTCCGATGCATACTTGACATAATCCTCAATCAGTGATCCACTTGCCTTTATGCATTCCCCTTGTTCAGGGACTGCCTTGGTGACCTAACGGTCCCGGATACTTTCAGGTTCATACTTGCATGGAACGACTATTAGATAGTCTTCCGAGGAGAACTAGATGAATGCATGATATGCACAGTGTTACATAATTGAGGCATAGTTTATGCGACAAGCATTGAAATGAGGCAACTATATAGTTAACATGTAAGCAAGCAAACATTGCATTCATAAGAAAACTTAAGCATTCACGTTGGCTCGGGCCCGAAGGTAAGCTGAGAAGTGAGACCGTAAAGGGACTTTCCGAGCGACATGATCTAGGGTCGTGAAGTGTAGCAAGTGAATAGTATACTATAGAGCATATGTATATCGATCTACTCGAGGCATAGCGGGTTCTAGTTGCACAAGGCAATGGTAGCATGCAAGGGTCTGATATAAGCAATGTTTCATTTCCATGTTCTAGCATAAGCAATAAAAGTTGGGATTATTTCCTTAGCTAGGTGCGTTGGATTCTTATTAGCATGCAGGGGGTGATTCACCTAGCGACTAGCATAAAATATTCATATTTAAGTGTGGTGGCTAAGGAAAGACAAGTTCACCATAGCCACCTACCTTAGCGATGATTCGTCTCGGTTGAGCGATACTCCGAGCGAACCTCTGAAAGCCTAAGCCGAACTCCTGAAGGGACAAGTCTAGATATCCTTTGCCTCAAACGAGTATTCTCGCCTGAGCAAAGTGGGTCAGGACGTTGCACTTTTTGCCGTTTGAATCGGCGGTCCGCTTGAGTGGAACGGGGTGTTACAGTTGTTTCAAGTTCAAAAACTAAAAATTGAATTTGGTTTTAATTAAAATAATTTAAAGTGTTATCGGTTAGGAAGTGCAAGAGTTATCGGTTATGAAGTACAAGTGTCTTAAATTAAAGTTGTGAGTTTTTTGTGTCTCTTGGCATGGCATGTAAAGCCTGTAAAAGGAGGCTATGGTATCTCATTTCATCAAGCAAAGCAAACCCAAAATCTAAATAAAAGTTTTACTTCTCCATATTACTATCTTCTCCATCTATAAAACTAAGTGTAGAATATTAGTTCATTTGACTAATATTCAACAATCGGAGGTATTTGGCCCTCAAAAGGGATTGGGGTTTTAGATCCTTGGGAAATCCCTTTTCTTAATACCCTTATTCTCCTTTCATCCGGAGCTGCCGTAACTTGGGATATTTACCTTTGAACGCTTCTTATATATATATATATATATATATATATATATATATATATATATATATATATATATATATATATATATATATATATATGAGGAGGGATCTGCATCCCCTCTTTTATGTATCCTCGCATATCTCCTCTTTTATAGACATACGATTAAATCTTCACAGTCGTTGGATTAAATTCCACATATTTGTCTAATTAGGAAGATATCAAATAAAAGTAAACTTTCTCTCTCTTTTTTCTCCTTATCATACGATCGAATCCTTTCTCCTTCCTATCTCCTCTCGTCCACGTATACTTAAAACAAATTCTCGTCCGGTCGGGATCCCTCTCTTTCCTCTCATCCGCCGATCCGAACATGACCTGCTCCCTCTCCAAAAAATAAAACACTAGAACAGATTTTTCCTTTCTCAGAAAAGAATAGATTTCTCCGTTGGATTAAATTCCACATAGTTGTATGGAGTATAACCACCAGTAGAACTGTTTAAATATTTCTTTCTTGGATACAAGTCACAATTTTACTTGGAAATTGGTAATGGACAACTAAATTGGTGATTATAGGTTTGATACTTGGCAATTGAATTTGAAATACTCGTTCTCTTTGCTGTTTATATAAGATGCTATGTGTTTGCGACTTTGCATTTAGAGTAGGTTTTGTCCTCAGTTTCGTTTAAGCTCATGGTTCCTGATGTCATTATTGTAAGACAAGATAAGTATTTGATTCTTGATCAGAATGATTTATATATTTGTTCAAACTCAACTTGGCCTATAAATAGCCATTTACAACTCTAATAGAATGCATAAAAGTAGCACCCTCTAACCATTTTCTAACTAAGTGATAACAAATCAAAACAATAGATCAAATAATAACATTCCAAAAGACTAGGATTTATTGAAACCCAAATAACAACCTCTTCAACCTCCTCAGCATGATTAACTCTAACAAATTACCCCCTAAGCCCGTTGCATGAGATTCACCTCTATGATGTCGAGGTTCTATCTCATCTCAATGAACTAGACTCGCCCGAGCGCCTTGGTAAGAATGTCTATGAGCTGCTTTTCAATGTTGATGTACTCGACCTTAACCTTCTCTCTCTCAACGCACTCCTGAATGAAACGATATCTTGTATCAATATGTTTGCTTCAATCATGGAAGACAAGATTCTTGCTGAGGGAGATGGCGGACTTGTTGCCTAACAGTCGGTGGCCCCCGAGTCGGTCTAGTCGCAGGCTCCCGGGCATGAACCTACCCTAGCCGTCGTTGATGAACAGTCGTCGGAGGAAGCGGGTAACCTCACGCGGAGTACTAAGAAATTCAAATGGAGATATCCGGAGATCTCTGGTTCCACTTCTCCTTCCTTTGGCTTAAGTATGACGTTGTCGGCCTCCTTGTTCTTCAAGTCACCAAGGAATTTTGTAAGTTAAATACCTTGGCAGACCGCCGTTGTCACGACAATGTACTCGACCTCGCAGGATGACAATGCCACGACCTTATACTTCTGAGATTGTCAGCTAATGAGGCTACGATCGAGGAAGAATAGTATGCCAGTAGTGCTCTTATGGGTATCGATGTCATCTGCCATGTCACTGGTACTGTTGCCGATCAGCCATGGTTCCTCCAACTTCTTTGCGTAGCGACATCCAAAGTGATGTGTGCCAGCGACGTGGCGAAGGATGAGCTTGACGGCAGCAAGGTGTTCGGTGGTCGGTTTTTTCATGAACCGACTCACGTATCCCACCATGTACGAGATGTCTGGCACGTATGCACCAAGTACCGGAGGCTCCCGACGATGCTCCTGTAGGATATAACGACAGTCGGAGGGGCTGAGCTCGCCTTGCTTAGCTTGAACCTCGGTTCCATGGGGACGTGGCATAGGTTGCATTCTACCATGTCACTCTTCTCCAAAATTTTGAGCATATATGCCTCCTGACTGAGGGTGATGAAGCCATTGGACTGCTGCACCTTGATGCCGATGTAGAGGGTGAGCAATCACAAGTCACTTATTTTGAACAAGGCCTTCATCTCCTCCTTGAACTTGGCAATCTCTTGTGGGTCTGTCCCAGTGATGATGAGATCGTCGATGTACACACCCACAAGTAGGTGAGTTGGACCTCTGTCGCGTGTATATACAACATGCTCCTGTGCACTCCGGTAGAAACCAAGTGAAAGTAGGCAACTGTCAAGCTTGATGTTCCAAGCCCTCGGTGCTTGCCGCATCCTTTACAGTACCCTGTCAAGTTTCAGCACTTTGTGCTCCTGTCCTTCGACAACAAAGCCAGGAGATTGGGCGACATACACCTCCTCCTTGAGGTCATTATTAAGGAATATCATCTTTACGTCCATGTGGTGCAACGCCCACCCCTCATGCGCGGCGAGTGCAATCAACAAACGGATGGACTCGAGGTGAGCAACCAGCGTGAACACTTCCTCGAAGTCCACTCCTTGCCTTTGCATATAGCCTTTTGCCATGAGCTACGCCTTTTGCTTGAGGATGGCGCCGTGCTCGTCCTTTTTGAGATTATAGACCCACCTCAAACCGATCGGACAGTGGTCTGGTGGGAGATCTACGAGGTGCCATATACGGTTCTTCTCAATGGAGCTCATCTCCTCGACCATCGCTTGGCACCAACATCGGTGTTTCCCGACTTCAAAGAAAGTGGCAAGTTCCTCGCCAACCATGAGGAGCAGCTCGTCGGCATCGAACTCGCAGACAGTAATCGTATCAGGCAAGCTCGCCAAGGTCATGTACCTGCGTGGCCCGTCGTCACCGGCGTCGAGCATGGCCGAGGTGTTGGTCGGTGGCGAGACAAATTCCACTCCACTTTGTACCACCGAGTTGGATGTTTCTTCTCCGGATGCCGGCATCAACGGCCCTGGACTGGGTGCCACTAGTATTAATGGATCTCCACCCCCGTGCACTGGCATGCCTGCGTGTTCAATATGTGGTATGATTATCATAGTATACTTAACAGTAAATATCTCACCTACGTTGTCTTGCATGTCCAGTCCCACTTGGCTTCCTCGTAGAATACAACGTCGCATGTGACGTGCATTTGCTTGCCGACGGGGTCGTATACCCAGTACGTCTTGGTGGCGGTCTCGTAGACGATGAAGACCATATTCTTGCTGTGATCTTCTAGCTTCTTTAAGTTTGGCTTGACCAACTTGGCATGTACGACACAGCCGAAGTTGCGGAGGAAGTGCACGCTCGGCTTGTATCTGTGTTATGCCTCATACGGTGTCTTGCCGTTGACGCTCAATGTCAACAATCGATTGAGGATGTAGACAGCCGTCGTGACCGCCTAGCCCCAAAACTTCCCGGCCATATCTTTGACTTCAAAAGGCTGCGCGCCATCGCGATGACCGTCTGGTTCTGGCGCTCGACGACGCTGTTCTGCTGTGGTGAGTGCGACGCTGTGAGGTATCATTTGATGCGGTGGCCTGCATAATACTCATCAAATGCTATGGATGTGAACTAGCCCCCACGATCAGTACAGAGCGTGTACGGTTTGTGCCCTATCTCCACCTCGGTGTGGGCTTAAAAGTGTTTGATTGCTGTCGACACTTCATCCTTTGAACCCAGTAGCGTCAACCACATATAGCGGCTAAAATCAGCGATAGGGAGCAAGAAGTAGAGCTTACCATCGGGTGTCACTGGTGTGATCGTCCTGCAGATATCACCATGAATGAGATCTAGCAGGTTGTCAGCGCGGTACTTCGCCTCCTACAGAAATGGCGTGCGGTACTGCTTTCCGGCAAGGCAACTATCGCAGATCTGTTTGACGTGTTCGATCTGTGGTAGCCCGTGCACCATGTTACGTCGATCTAACTTCCGCAATGCTTCAAAGTTGAGATGGACGAACCGTGCATGCCACCGCCATGCATCGTTATTGAGTCGTGCTGCTAAACATATTGGTTATAAAATATCAAGAGATAGAATATAAATTCGGTTTCAGAGACATTTTACCTTGGCTAGGAGGTATTGCTGACGATCTTGAATCAAGATTATGCTGCCTTCGATTAAGATTGGTATCCGTTCTCATCGAGCTGCCATAGGATGATGATATTGCTTCGTAGCTTCGGGATGAAGTAGACGCCGGTGAGGGCGCGATGCTCGTCGTTATGGCATGTAAATATTACTGTGTTGCGCCCTCGGATGTCGACGATAGACCCGTCACCAAACTTGATGGAGCCCGTGACTCCAGTTTTCAGCTCGACGAAGACCTCCATACAGCCCTTCATGTGGTTGCTAGAGCCGGTGTCGAGGTACCATGCTTCGCTGTGGTAGTCGTCCTCATGGCCCAGATGGACCTGAGCGTGCACCTCAGCGAGTATAATGTTGTTGGTCGTAACCATAGTGGTCTTGGAGAGCGTGTACTCCTGCGCCATCAGTAGTGTTGGCGCATCACCGTCGGCTTGCATCAGATTGGCTCGCTCATCGCACTTCAGCTTGTGGCAATCCTTCTCCCAGTGGTCGTAGATGCCATAATTGTGGCACTTACCCTTCTTGTCGCACATGTCATCGGACGTGTTACCGTTGTCGTTGTTCATGTCACCGCGGCCACGACCACTTGGCTTGTAGCGCCCGTCGGAGTAGGCCTCGTCTTGCTTCCTCAGCTTCGTCGAAGTTGCTTCGGAGTAGGCCTCGCCTTGCTTCCTCTGCTTCATGCGAGCGAGCCACTCCTCTTTGGAGAGGAGAAGGCGGCTACTTGTGTCGCCGAAGTTGCTTCCAAGATCGTATCGCTCCTCGACGGCTAGAAGCCGACCGGTAAGCTCTTCAATTAACAGCGTATTGAGATCCACTAAAGTCATAATGGCGATGGCAACTTGCATGTACTTGGATGGAACGACTTGAAGAAATTTTTTAACTACCTTCTTGTCATCTATTTCTTTACCGAGTAGTTACAGGTCGTTGACGAGTCCCGTGAGCCGCATCGTGAAGTCCTCGACGGACTCGCCGTCCTTGAACTTCATTGATTCGAAGTTGGCGTACAATTTCTGCGTCGTGGCCTCGCGCATGTGCTCGACCCCCATTCGCAACATCTTCACAGCGTCCCATGCTTTCTTGGCAGTATCTTTCACTGCTAGTGTCCACAACATCTCTGGCAGCACGGAATTTGAAGAATAGGGCCATCCAGTCGTCGTGGTAGTCGATTTTTTCAGGTTCGATCGCCTCCTACAGGCCTTGTGCCTGAATGTTCACTACAAAAATACTGTTAAATAGCGACAGATCTTAGCGACAAAAAATAATCCGTCGCTGAGTCAGCGACAAACTTTTGACAAAATTACGTCTAATTTATTTATGTAAAAAATATATTATTTTCAGTCAACAAGCCATCGCTGTTACATTAGCGACAAAAATATTCGTCGCTGCAAAAACTTAAAATTTCAGAGCGCTTTTTATTTTTTCCCATTCTCAATCTCTCTCACTCTCTCTCTCTCTCGATCTTGACACCCCCTCCCCCCGGCTCCGACAACCCCCTCCTCGAACCCCCCTCTCCTCGACCCCCTCCTCGAACCCCCCTCTCCGTCCGCCACCGCCCCCTCCTCGAACCCCCCTCTCCTCAACCCCCTCCTCGAACCCCCCCTCTCCTCAACCCCCTCCTCGAACCCCCCTCTCTGGTCCCTCTCTTCTCGACTCCCCTCTCCGCACCCTCCTCGACCCCCTTCTCCGGCCCACGTTCCGTTAGATCCCTTACTCCTCGGTCGAAGGTAAGCTCTAACCTAACCCTCATTCTTATTTTGGTTAATTATTAATTAGTATACATGATTTAGGATGCTGGACACGTAGACACGAGATACTGGACACGGACACGAAAATATAGACATGGACACATATACACTTTTAATATGGTATAATATATAGACATATATAGCATAAACATGGACACAGGATTTTACCATCATGTTGATATTCATCTACCTGGATTCCATATATTTTACATGATTTGAAATAACATATGGGGCACTCTTGTAAAATACAAATACTGATCAGAAGTCAAGAGCCCCGGTGTGTTAGATACGAGCATATCCATGTCCAATACTGATCAGAATCCCTATTGATAAAATTTATCGATCATGTGGTATGCACGAATCAAAAAAGAAGGTTTCATATGATTTTCTCAAGCAATAACAGAGAAAATAGGACTAAGGATCAAAGAGAAGAAGAATTGAACTTCTAGGAATCAAAATTACTCACCGATGTTATAACTGGAGCTCGAGCTTCGTCCTTATCACTTCGATCGTGCTGATTGGATCAGAACTGCAGGTAGTTGACCGAGGCTCAACCAAGCTATCTTCACGAATTTATGGCGGAGCACGGTGGAGCAACCCGACGGAAGCGACGGTCTCGCGTCGGTGAAGGAAGGGAAGCATCGGAGGAAGAAGGAAAGGGTGGGGATCGCCAATGAATAGAGCAGGGATTTACCGTCGTGGTCGAGTGAAGAAAGAGAGGGGTTCAACCTTCTATTTATAGGTAGGACGTCATGATCGGAGGCGGTAAGTGGTTATCGATGGACGAAGATGATCATCCGAAATTAAGGCGGTGGTTATGGATGGAGCAGATGAAGGGTGGAGTAAATTGCTAACATAGAGGGGATGCTTCTGGGAGCTTTATGAGGTTTTAGGAAGGGTCAGAGTGCTTGGTCGAATGGATGGTTTGTTGGTCGATTCTCCAGAGAAGGGAAGAAGGAGAAGAAGACGAGATATTTTGTCTAATGAACAAGGACTGGGTTGGCGACCTTATGTAGTCATATATTTGTCTTAGAAGCTAATGGGGTGGGGTCTGAGTGGAGCGGGTTGGTCAGGGAAATAGGTTGTTGTCCTTACTTGGCTGAATGGTGAATGGTTTAGATGCTTAATATTAGAGACAGTGCTATAACTAGTATTGTATAACATATATGTTTAGTAAAGCTAATATCTTAATATTTAAGATGGCCCTTATTTACTAAAGTAAGTATTGAAAAATACTATAATTTCAAAAAATTTATTGAAAAAATTATCTATTTTAATTTTCGAGAATGAGAGTTATAAATCTTCCCCCTTCAAAACTTTTATCCTCGAAATTTATAAGAGTGCAGGAGAAATAGGTATTAAAAATGAACAATCACCATAGCAATCGCAACATCAACAACCACAAGTCGTACCATAACCTCGGGGGGTACAAGGGCCTCAATATATGCCCTAACCTCAAGGGGTACAAGGACCTTAACCCACACAACTTCAGTGGGCACTAGACTACGGAGAAATAATAAAATATTATTGGATGAGATCAAAAATTTAGCACCATGGTGGAGTTTATAATGGACGTGCATACCGAAAGAATAACCTCGCTTGAAATTTTTATTAAATGCTTGCATTGTAGAAAATGACTCCAATAGAAATCTAACTATCACTACAAAAATATTGTTAACTTAGAATAAGGGTTTCGTACCGATTTATAGCACGGATACACGTATCAAAAATAATACAGACAAATTAACACGAGTATTAGGACACAAAAATGGTAATATGTATTGTATGAGTCTATAATTAGCTTACAAGAAGATTAACAAATTGAATATTACATATATAATTATTTTGATTTATATGTGTGTCCTTAGACGTACGTAATTCTTAATACCTAGGCTTGAGCGTATCCTAGAATATCGAAAATAGAATATGTGATGTTCAAAAATTTATATCGGTATCAATTTATTCATCGGCCCTAAAATCGATACGGTTATCACTAATTTAACCTATAATGAATTATTAACATTTTAGAGTATTGGTCTTTGCATCAGAATTGTTATCAGACCATTACTATGAGTATCGATGATCACTTTAGGGTACTAATATGAATAGTAATTAGTAGTTCCAACCTTACTATGCTATGGCACGTATCGGCCGTATTCAGATGCGTGTCGAGGAATTATGGTTTTGGATACTTGTAAAATACGGAGAAATGCTCAAATATGGTCTTTCCAATAGCTTATTTAGTTTTTATGAGACTTCTTCATCAAGTATCCTAACTAACTAATCTTTTATCAAATATCCTAACTCATCTTGTATCTAACCCATATTGTTTGAATATATGGTACATGCAGAATCAAAGAGTCGATACTTAGTTGACCGATCGTGGATGTACAATCGGCGACATGAAAGTAGGATTGGTTTGACAGATAATTTCATGGTGGGCATTGAAAAAAATTTCAAATACGCCAGTAGTCAACTTTATTTCATGGATGGGAGGCTTATCAAGTATCCTTTTGTCAAATATCATAATATACCATTCAAAGGGGTGGATCTCGTGAGAGAGCATATCTACAAGAAGGGTTTTATACCGAACTACAAGGAGTAGGCGGCTCAAGGAGAACCTTTATTTTTATAATATCATTATTCCTCCTTCAATACGAAGGTAGAAGAGTCCAGTCTCAGAGATAACTTTGAATATCGACCGTGAAACCTAGCACGTGAGTTGGTATTTGATGCGGCGGATCCAAGTTTTGATCCGGAGGATCCTAATCCTGATGCGAAAGAATTCTATGATATGTCCAAGAATGACGATACTCCGTTATACCTGGGTTGTGATTCTCACTCTGTCCTATCGGTGGTGATAATGATGTTGAACCTAAAGTCTAATTTTAACTTGCCGCAGGAATGCTATGACCAGATAATTCAGTTTGTTAGAGAGTTGTTGCCAAAAGGATCGAAGGAGTTGCCTGATAACTTCTACAAGTCAAAGATGATGATACGGAAACTCGGATTAGGCTATAAAAAGATAGATTGTTGTTGAAATGGTTGCATGTTGTACTACAAGGAGAACAATGATAAAGATAAATATATTTTTTGTTATGAGGACCGGTACAAGCCAATTCGGGACAAAGAAAAGTTAACTGTCTGAGCAAGGTTGCGTCCCTACAAGTTCATATAATTTTTACCGATCACAAAGAGGCTGCAGAGGATGTATATGTCCGCAAATACAGCACAACACATGAGATGGCATAGCAAGGAACGAAAGATGGATGAAGGCAAATTATCTCATCTATCTGATCGAAAGGCATGGAAGCATTTTGATTTGTGTCATCCTGAATTTGCTATGGAGCCCAGGAATGTTCGATTGGGTTTACGTTATAATGGATTCACTCCTTTCGGACAGTCGGGATCTTAGTACTTTTGTTGGCCGGTGATTTTGACTCCTTATAATCTACCACCGTGGATGTGCATGAAGACTCCTTACATGTTCTTAACACTTATCATACCCGGTCCAAAAAATCCAAAGAAGAACATTCATATCTACTTGTAGCTGTTGGTGGATGAGTTGAAACAATTATGGCAATTCGAAGTTCGGACATATGATATATCGAAGGAGCAAAATTTTTAGATGAGAGCGTCTCTCATGTAGACCATCAACGATTTTTTAGCATATGGGATGTTATCGGGGTGGAGTACTCATGGTACTTTGTCTTGTCTGATATGTATGGAAAAGAGTAAGGCATTCCGTCTCCAGAATGGAGAAAAAATATTTTTTTATTATCACTGTCAGTTCCTTCCTGCATCGCATCCATGGAGAAGGAACATATATGCCTTTAGTACTGGTAAATAGGAACTATCTCCTCCCCCGTTGAGACTGACAGGAGACAAAGTTTGGAAAGAGGTAGATGAATTGCCGACTGTGATGGAAGATTCGATATCGGACAATCACTTTAAAGGGTTTTGACATAGGCATAATTGGATGAAGCAGAGTATGTTTTGGGACTTACCTTATTGGAAGGACAATCTCATAAGGCACAATCTTGATGTCATACATATCGAAAAGAATGTATTCAACAATATCATCAATACGGTGATGGATATCAAGGAAAAAATGAAAGACGATGTCAAAGCAAAAAATGACTTAAAAATTATTTACATGCGTTCAGATTTGCACCTAAAACGAAGTGTCAACGATAATTGGGTCAAGCCTCTAGCGCCGTTTACATTAAGTAGGGAGGATAAATTGATAATATGCAACTGAATTTCAAAGTTGAGATTTCTTGACGGCTACGTGTCAAATCTGGCAAGATGTGTTGATCTCAACGAACGCAAGCTGGCTGGGATAAAGAGTCATGATTCCTAAGTATTTATGGAGAGGTTACTACCTATTGCTCTGAGAGAGATGTTGTCTCATAAAGTTTGGACTTTGTTGGCCAAATTATCTATATTCTTTAGAGATTTATGTTCAAGCAAGTTGACGTTGCAACATATAATAGAACTTAAGGAGAATGTTGTATTGACATTGTGTAAGTTAGAAAGGGTGCTTCCCCTCAGTTTTTTTGATAGTATGGAGCATTTGTCGATTCATCTTGCATAGGAAGCATGCATCGGTGCTCCCATCCATTATCGATGGATGTATCCATTTGAGAGGTATAAATTCTTTATACTAATAAATTTTATATTCAAATAATTCTAAAATTCAATATATTATCTATAGGTATCTTCATCACCTGAAAAAGAAGGTTGGCAATAAGGCTCATGTAGAAGCTTTGATATACGAAGCATATATCATTGAGGAGGTTTCAAACTTATGCTCCATCTACTTTGAAACTCATGTAAGAAAAAATTGCAATAGAGTCCTAAGGAATGATGACGGTGGGGTTAATGCCCCCGAATAGTGTAATCCACACTATCTTCAATATGGGAGGGAAGCCTACAAGTGCTACTAAAGTACGTTGGTTGGAAGACAATGAGTTTGAAGCCGCTCATCGGTATATATTATTAAATAGTGGTGTAAAAAAGATGCAAGATATTAAGAAGCGACACATCTTTCCTAGATATTTCAATTTTTTATATACTTGGAAAAGAATTGCTCTAACTGTTCTCCTTATTATCACAATACTTTTAGAGCTGAGGTGAAATCAGAGAGACCTAATATTAATGAAGATGATCTTGCTAGAGAGGTTGATAGAAAATTTTATCGTGGTTCCATAATTATGTAAGGATCCTAAACATTAAGTATTCTAAATTTAGCATTTAGACTAATCTTTGTCTAATGTCTATATGATATGTGATGTTTCAGGTTTTTTGTCCTGGTACAGACTTACAAATCGAACGACTTCAAGCATTAGATATCGGACCAAGCAAGAGGGCAAAGTATTGGGATTGATACACCATCAATGGCTTCAAATTTAGAACCATTGATAAGTCTATTAATCAATCATTTGTTGATGAGGAGGCTAATTATACAAAGAATTCTGGAGTATGTGTGAGGGGTTCAGTCTACGATGCTGATCCTGAATTCGACTATTACGGTATACTAAGAGATATCGTGGAGCTGGATTACTCTTATGAGACAAAAATTGTCCTATTTAAATGTGATTGGTTCGACACAATACCCAAGCAAGGATGGAAAATTGACAAACAATTTAGATTTGTTGATATAAAATATAGAAAAAGATATATAGGTTTTGAACCATTTGTCTTGTTTAGTCAAACGGTTCAAGTGTACTATACGAGGTGTCCTAGTCAACGTCGCAATAATAAAGATTAGTGGGCTGTATGCAAAACTAAAGCTAGAAACACATATAATATTGGGGATCTAGCATACCAAGAGGATGAGGTGATCATGCCTCAACTTGTATATATGAGTTTGGCCGGTGTTGATGGTATGGAGGTTGACATTACCATAGAGGATGATAGAGTTGATGAAGAGATTAACATAGAAGATTTATCTCATATAGAAGAGAACTATGATATGGAGGTATCGAGCGAGGAACAAGAATTAAAAAATGAAGGTGATAGTGATAGTGGAAATAAAAATAAAAAACGAAGAAGTAGAAGATGAAGACGATTCAAAAAATGATTCAAAAAATGATTCATAAGACGATATCGATTCAGAAGATGAATAAGATTAGTACGTACATACATATGTATTAGCTTAGATATTTATTTAATTATTTTATCATCATACTAGTATTTACTTATTTTACCACACCATGCATTATTTTATGATTATCTATTTGATGACACCATTTTTTTATTTGCTGTAGATTTACCTATAGTATGGCGGGACGAGGACGAGGATAGGTTTAGAGAGGATCATCTTCTCAGCATCCTCTGTCCAATACGCCGGCTACCCTAGTTTCTCGCACACGATCTAAGGACGAGTTTGTAGATGCGGCGGATGGTTTATCCCCGTCATATACTCGTTCTTCAGTACGAGGAGCTACTCCATCTACCGGATTGCCATCAGCTGCTACCCCTTCTTCTAATCCAGCCACTACCAGCACTACTACACTGGCTACTCTACTAGTTTCTCACACAGGAGCAAATCCATTTCCAGGCCTTATTGTGGAAAATGGAGTATATGTCAGTCGCCCTAGATTTGTACACCCCCCTACTCTACCAGAGCGGCCAACCAATATCTCTCGTCCCGAGCTATGGACCAATGGAGCAACGTAAGCATTTATTTGTTGATTCATACATTTATTTTGTATTTTTTATTCTAATTTTATATTATCTACTTATTTCAGATTATTCTCGATCAAGGTTGGGAATTATCTGGGAGAGATCATGCGGGGCTACTTTGATGGCCCTTATATCAACTTTAGTGACATCCTGCTCGATCGACGTTTCGCTTGGCTGGAGAAGCTCGGGGTATGTATATAAATTTTATTTATAATAATATATAAAAAATTATTACAATGATTCAAAATATTTTTCTAATTTGCAGAGGTTGTACTGGTGGCCGGATCATAGAGATAGTGATATCTGAAAGTGCTACAAGACTGTCGCCAGCAAGAGGTTGAGAGATATGATCAATGACCAGAAGATACTGGCGTTACTTGGACCGGATCATCGCAAGGAGTGGCTGAAGGCGGAGTACTACTGTAAGCAGATAAAGAAGAAGATGGACACCCCGACCTACAAGGCCAAGTGCGAGAAGGCGAGGGTTGCCCGTGCTAAGGATGGTCTCCATACTGGTGGATATATTCCGACCGTCGAGCATTTTCGACGGATGGTTAGTATTAAAAAATTTTGCTATATCAATTTTTTGTAATTTTAATTTTTTTTGCTTATTTATTAATTGCTTAATTTTTACAGTGCGTAGAGACCGTCAAAACCGGGGAAGACCCCAAGACCGTCGACTTCCCAGCAATTTTCCAGCGGACCCACAAAAAAAAGAAGGATGGGAAGCTTGTAGATGAGCGGGCCGCCAAAGCATATGTAAGTTGTCTTTATAAAATTTTGTCAATTTAATTAGATTATTTTTATAATTTAATTAGATTCTAGGTTTCTAGGTCAAAACAGTCAAACTAGGTCAACTCTATGTCAAACAGTCAAACTATGACATTTTTTAGTTTCTAGGTTAATTTTTTATCCATTCTAATAGTTTATGAAGTTATATTAGATTATATTAAGATTTCAAAAGCATATAAAAGAGAAAAACTTATCTATCTCATGTAAATTAATCGACAAGGGTGATTACTATTTCATTCAATTTCAAAAATACTAAGAATCAAATAGTTTTAGAGTTAAGGAATGGTCCGATACCGATTTCGGTTTCGATACTTTGAACCTTGGTTAAATTATATAATATGATATCTAGTATCTAAAATGATACTCTAACCAAAATCAAATATAGCACATATAACTCTAAAATCCTTAACTCAAAACCTATTTATATAAATAAATATAGGAGACGTATGAGATATTAGAGGGGGGGCGATGAGAGCAGTACGCCGATTGAGAGAAACGATCGGTGGGTACAAGTTGTCAAAAAATGGTAATGCGGCAGCGTGTACGGTACCAGATCGTTGGCATCCCAATCGTCGGTTCTTTCCAGAGCTCCTCCTCCGACTACTCCAGCTCCATCAGTGCCCGGCTCCGGCGTTCCTTCTAGTACGATATCTCTGGAGAAGCTCACGATGACTGTGCATTAGCTACATGGGCTGGTCTGACAGTTGATTGACCCGTGTGATGCTCCAGCACCTGCTCCTCCGACGACTACTACGACGGCTCCTCCAGCTACTCCGACGGCTCCAGCTCATCCGACGATATCGGTGGGTCCTCCAGCTCCTTTCACGGCTCCTACCACTGCTCCATCTGTTGTTTCTCCCGATGATCTACATAATATCATCTCTATAGTTGTGGCAAAGTACATGGCTAGCCGATAGCCGCCGCCTCCACCGTCAACTTGATAGATTTTTGAGTTTGTGGTATTTTTTTGAGGTGGTTGTATTTTTTTTGAATTGATTATATTTATTTGACTTGATTGTATTTATTTGACTTTGTGAAATTGTATAACACCGTCATATTTTTGGACTAACACTGCCTCTGCCTCCACCGTTGTATTTTTTTAGTTTGTAGTATGTTTGGATTACTCTACTTTACTAGTTCATTGTATATATAATATTTGGACATGTTTGTGTGGGTTTTCATAGTTTGTGTGGAATTTACTTGTGTAAAATTTATTTGTGTGAAAATTAGTGAATGTATAACAGGTATATGCTCAGCAGAAATTGATTTCTGGGAAAAATATTACCTTTAGCGACGGACTAGCGACATACTAGCGACAAAAAATCTGGTAAATCTCAGCTCAGCGAGGGATTTTCGACGGACAATCTTAGGGCAGCGACTACCTAGCGACGCAAAATTCCGTCGCTAAAATGTTTGAGACACACAAATGTACCAAACATGTATCAGGGTCCGTCGCTAAAATCAGTCGCTAATCTGTTACTGGGAGTGACGGATTAGCGACGAACTATGTGAGCCAAGAATGTGCAAAACTTCTGAAAAATTTGACAATTTTTGGGCTCACATAATCTGTCGCTATTATGTCGGTAAGTAGTCAGAAAGTTTAGCGACAAAACTTATACGTCACTAATACGTCACTGACATTATGTCACTCATTCCGTCGCTAAGCCGTCGCTTGAGCGACGGATTAGCGACGGAAAATCCGTAGCGACGTTAATATTTATGACGGAAGATTTCTGTCACTAATCCGTCGCTATTTAAAAATAGCGACAAAAAATTGCATTTTAGCGATGGATATTTTCGTCGCTAAAACAGTGTATTTTGTAGTGGTTGACTCTCATTAAGGGAGCCCAATCCGCGTAGTTGGTCAGTGTCAGCATGGGGTACTTGAAGGTGAATGAGGTCTCCTTCACAGGTGTCGGCGTCGTTTGGCTTTGCTCGTCGTTGGTTTTCATAGCTCTGATACCAAATGTATGACAAGAGGAGTATTTGATTCTTGATCAGAATGATCTATATGTTTGTTCAAACTAAACTTGGCCTTTAAATAGCCATTTACAACTCTAACACAATGCGTAAAAGTAGCACCCTCTAACAATATTTTAACTAAGTGATAACAAATCAAAAGAATAGATCAAATAACAACATTCCTAAAGACTATGATTTATTGAACCCAAATAACAATCTCTTCAACCTCCTCAACAGGATTAACTCTAACAATTACTGTATGGGGGAAGATTTTACTAATTGTTGAACTGATTATATCGATGCCAACTTTTGTGAGCTTTGATCAGCCTTTGAAACCTATGGATGGTACAACAAGAGAGCTTCAGAAATTTTGAGCCTCTTACATTAACAAAGTTTGTTATGATTAGAACAAGGCATGAACTTGCAATCTAGTTAGCTTCCATGAAATGTGACAGTAACAAAGTTAAACCTACAGAAGACCAAAATATATATATGGAGAGGCTTCTGAAGATTTAATTATATAATCTTTTATCATAATCAGTAGTTATTACTTTGAATTTGCAGATATTACTGGTCATTAGTATGATGCCCATACAAGCGGAAGAAAACATGCAACTCCAGCTCCGCCTGACATTGCTCATTAGTCAGCCAAAAGCTGTGCTCCAAACGAATTCAAGTCCAGAAACAACATTGAGATATAATCTCAAAATGATGGCAATTTCATATCAAGAATCTGTAGCCGCAGTGTTCTTAAACGCGCTTGCTACTGAATCCGCCTTCTTCTCTATTATATAATTAGTGATTGCATCATTAGCATCATCATCATAGTTGTACCAAGGAGTCTTGTTCCCTTCCGCCTCTATGTATTTACTGGTAATAGTGGTGACAACCATTTGGGTACAATAGGCCAAAACATATCCTAATTGTGGCACCAGAATATGAACAGCTCCAGCAATTTTTTTTTTCTTCTTCTTCTATGGAGATGGAATGTGATTAATTTCTGTTGCTGACATTCCAAAGAGAAGCTTCAGCATATCACGAATCTCTAACAAGTTGCACATATAAAGACATAATTTTTAAGCTTAACATTGCCACCACAATATCAACTAGCGACCTCAAAATTGAAGCAGGGACCTCAAAATTCGGTGGGTCCCTTTTGATATCAATAATGCTAAGTTTACTACCAAATGATATCAGTAAAGTGTAAAGGAGTCCATGATTAGACTATATATTCAAATGATTCATTAATCCTTACATATTTGAATAAACCTTTTCTGAAGCTTTCGTACATATATATTCAAATGATTACTACCAATACATTTTTTAGCAAAAGAAACTCAGTTTAAGAAAGAGAGAGACTTGTGAAGAAATGGTAGAAGAATCGGAATTACTTTGATGCCATGTACAAAATATTGAAGACAGACAAAGACATAGGAAGTGCGAGAGTGACCTCCCTATCTCATTGTTGCTTCTTATATGGCTGCATGCTCCCATTGTTGGTAGATTGATCAGGAAGCGGAGGACGAGGCATGCTCCTATGATCGCTTATAACCGGAGCCATCTTCGTAATTGCTGCTTCTTCTTCATGATCATAAGAGCATTGGCCCAGTTCCATAGCGTGGTCAAAAAGCTGCCTTCTTGTTGGTACTGTCTCTTCTTCCATGTAGCTTCCTATTTGATGCTGCTGCTGTCCATTCATACTTGTAGTTGGACCATTCATAGTTGGGCCATGATTGATCCCTTTCCCTTTTCCTGCATAATAGGAAGGAGAATCATGGTGATGAAGTATGCCTCCTCCTCCTCCTGAATGACTGCAACTCCCGGAATAGGAAGGATCTCCATTCCTCCAACAAGTTGAGGGCGGAGTACTTGTAGTGTTGTACTTCTTCCTAGCTGCTGGATCTGCTGCATTCAAATCAACATATAAGTTAAATTTATGCAAATTACAAATAAGGGAATTATACATTAACCAACGGATGGATATTACTAGTCATACATACATATTCCATATTCTTCATAAATACGAGAAGCAGCTGAGATTGCGTCCTGACGTATCAGAGAGTCCATCATTTTTACCTGCTTAATGAACTTCAACCTGACATTATATTCCTTGAAGAAATCTTGATTTTCTTCTATAAGCTTATTCCAAACTGAAAAAGAATTTATAAAAAATCCTTAATTAAAGCATGATGAATGTTAAATAATGTCTCAACTTGTTAAAACTAAATTAATAACATTAGAATATTAAACATACCGATTTCTGTATAACAAGGCTCTACATTGTGGTCCTTAAAGAGGCGATCCCTAATTTCATCCTTGGTCATATACTCCTCGATGCATAACCCAATCAAACTAGCCACCTGAAATATATATATATACATATATATGGGAGGTAAACTTGTCAAGAAACTATATAATTACTAGAGTAAATCATGTGCAAACAACATTGCATTGCATTGCATTGCATTGCATGTTCTAATGAAATCAAAATGACAAATGTGATAAAATCAGCATATAAATTATTTCTTGCAAATGTGATAAAAAGTCATAGTATAAATTATTTCTTGCATCTTATCTTTACAGTTTTTAGAGACCATCGATCTTCTCTTTACATCATCATATAAATTGATTATTATTTCTTGCAAATTAATGTGATAAATTAAGTCCTATGTTAGTTTTCCATGCACCTAAAGTTAACGACACGGTTAACGACACACGACACAGGAACTTCTAAAGGGTCTCAACGTTAGCCTACTTCCTTGCATTTGATTGTCCCATCTCAATTTCCACAAATTTTCTGCTCATCCCAGTTTCCACAACTTTAGGTGGAAAAAACTAAAGTAGGACTTAATTTATCTCATTAATTTGCAAGAAATAATAATTAATTTATATGATGATGAGGTAAAGAGAAGATGGTCTCTAATTAAAAACTGTAAAGAGAAGCAAGAAATAATGTATATGCTGACTTTATCACATTTGCAAGAAATAATTTATATGAAGATGAATAAATGATTTCACTAACGATTAGAAACAAAAATGACTCCGACCTAAAAGTCATACAACATATCCCAGTATTCATTTCTCAAAACATGAGAAATTTCTAAGCATAATGAAAAGAATAACATATTTCCAGCCTTACAAATTTTTTATCATATGATAATTATTACGATACCAAGCTCACCCAAAATAGTCGTATCAGAATCAAGAACAACGACATACTTATATTAAATAAAAAAAATTAAAAAAAAAATCAAGAACTACAATACGATATATTTCCAAGAATTCTTTTTTTTTTTTTTTTTTTACTATCAACAGCAAACAACTTCTAACAAGAGGAGGAGAAGGTTCCTCACTCGTTCGATCTCAGAAACTATCTTGTCACTTCCGTCGTTGTTGTTCTCGTCAGCCATTTTTTGCTTCTCTCTCTTAGATGATAATGAGTTGAAGAAGAAGAAGAAGAAGAAGAAGTTGAAGAGTATATATATGGTGGCGGGAGAGAAGAAGAAGTATATATATGGTGGTGGGAGATGCATGGTTAAGAGTTAGTTGGGATGAGTGAGGAACAATAATGAGTTAGTTGGGATTGATGGATGGTTCTATTTCAAATAGAAATAGATATCTATCGGGTACATGTATTTAAATTTAAACGATTACTAATTCAAATAGTAATCAGTATCCCTTCACATGAAACCCAATAATATTACATATTTATTATGTGAAAAACTAAAAAAATTAAAGCAAAGTTATACGGTAGGAATAGATTAAATTTTTAAAATTTATGGATGAGGATAAGAAGGCGGTACGCAGTTTAGAAAGAAAATTTAAAACTCCTCTTTGTCTACAAAGAGAAAGAGAGAGAGAGAGGGAGATGATTCCACAGACCCGAAAATGTAGTCACAACCATGGCCCCACTTGTCCCGACCTCCCATATTACTTTTGGCAATTTAGACCTCCAAAAATTTATTTTTAAGAATTAATTTTGCGGATACATGCTATTTTAACCCGATAACCATTCGGGTTCCAAATCTATATGTGAAACCCGATACAAATTACTTTCTGATTTTATATTGCATTATACCAAGAGAGAGAGAGAGAGAGAAAAATAGCTAGGGGAATCAAACTGTGCACCTCCAATAAAAAACACTGAATGCTTTTCCAACTGAGCTATGATACACACAAAAATAAACACTATATATTCTAGTCACATTCACATGCAACAACAACAAAAACAACGACCACATCAAATTTTCTGATATTATTAAAAAAAATTAGATACAAAAATATTGAATATATTTTAATTAGGATTTATTTTATAGATGTGTTTATAAGCTGGAAGTCTCTTACTTATGCGAGGATATACATACGGATCTGAACCATATTTGAAACTTTTTCAGCGAGGTTATACTTACTTATCTGAACCTGAAACTTTTTTGGGTTAACTGTAGTTGTCAAACACATCTAAAAATACAATTAAAATTAGGATTTATCACTAATGATAATGTGGAAATTAAAAGGCAAAATTATAAGGAATAGATAAATTTGTGAAAATTTAGGGATGATGACAAATTTTAAGAAACCAATAGTTTAGAAAGAGCAAGAGACTGGAAGTCCTTTACAAATAGGATTTAGGTGGAGCCATAGACCCTAAAATCTAGCCATAACCTGGAGGAAAGAAAATCATAAATTAGACCTTCATTTTATTTAAAATTATAGTTTAATCTTCCACTTCATTTCTTGTAATAAGATTAATAAAATAAAATTTGAAGTTAGTACTTAATAGATCTATAAATATTGGAATTAAATTGTATGATTAAATTGTATATATGGTGATTGGCCCATGTGGCTTAGGCCCAAGTTGATATGTGGATGTATATATATGTAATATCATGATGAATGAAAGACCTAGATTATTCTCTCCTACTACTTTTTCACATGGTATCAGAGTATTACGGCTAGGGCACGATTTTTTTTCCATAGCGGCGGCAGTGGCAGCAATTTTTTCTCCACGGCGGCGGCGGCGAGTCTCCCTTCGACCGGCGGTATGACGAGCGGCGACAACGGCGACGAGTTTTCTACGTCGGTGGCGACGGAAACAAGGATCGATCCCACCTCCCCATCTTACCTTGGTTCTAATGACAATCCGGGTAATACAATTACGAAAGTGGTATTTGTGGAGAAAATTATGAGGAATGATCGAGATTTATACAGCTTTCTCTACGGGCTCTACAAAAATATGGATTTATTGATGGCTCTATCGGTAAACCTACGTAGAATGACAAATTAGAGGATTGGTACTATGTCCAATCAATGCTTGTGTAATGGATCTTGCACACTATGGACTCTTCGGTGAAGAAGACGATACCCTATTTTGAGGAGACGAAACCACTGAGGGATTCGCTCAAGGACCGATTTAGTGTGGGAAATGGCGATATAATTCAACATATTAAACATTCATTGGCAGAATGTCGCCAAAAAAAATCCATGTCCGTGGTCGAATACTTCGGCCAATTGCAGACTCTTTGGGATGAGTTGGGGACTTATGAACCTATTCCGGCGTGCAGTTGCGGCAAATGTACGTGTGATAACCCGAAGAAGCTGCATAAATGAATTGATGATGAGCGCTTTCATCAGTTTCTTTATGGGGCCAATCAGAAATTCTATGGTAACGCCCGCTCGACTTTATTGGCACAAGATTTGTTCCATACTTTGGTGCGTGCTTATCAATCCATGCTACAAGAGGAACGATTGCACAAGTCCACACAAGTCTCCTCTGAACGGGACGAGGTTATGGCGCTTGCGGTTAAAACTCCTTCTGTTAACCGTGGGCCATCTCGTTTGGATGCTCGAGATAAATTGGTGTTGCTTTATAATTTTTGCAAATGCAGCGGACATGAAGAAGCCACTTGCTTCGAGGAATACGGATTTCCGAAATAGTGGGGGGATAGGCCGCGTGGCGGCGGACGTGGTGGCGTATATGCGACTAGTGGTGGACGTGAACGGGGTACGGAGGTGCGTGCGGTGGTGGCAGGACGTGGCACAACAGCTGCGACATAGACACATATGGCAGGTGATGGTGCAGGCAGTATTCCGAAAATAACTCCGAACCAATGGCAACAACTTATTTCTCTTCTTGGTAACTCTTAGGTCAAATCTCCCGAGGAACGTATGTGGGTAAGTCAATTGCACCTTGGATTATTGATACAGGCACTTCGAATCATGTTACTAGGAATTTGGATTTATTATCGAGGTGACAAAAATGGAGGAATGTCCGGTTGGGCTCTCGAACGAACGGACGAACTGCGATTA
The DNA here is from genome assembly GCA_036927795.1 of Iris macrosiphon. Taxonomy (NCBI): domain Eukaryota; kingdom Viridiplantae; phylum Streptophyta; class Magnoliopsida; order Asparagales; family Iridaceae; genus Iris; species Iris macrosiphon. The sequence goes on from JAYESA010000002.1 coordinate 115,724,612, forward strand.
CCTCGTGCTACGAACATGTTGCTCTTGCACCGGGTGTTGTTCTCACAAATGTTCTATTCGTACCTCAGTTACATTGCCATTTAATTTTTGTGGCCCATTTTATTGATGATACAAATTGTGTTACAATTCACTAAAAAATTGTTCATGATACATGACCCCAGTTTGAGGACCCTGATTGGCGTCGGAAATGTCACTAAAATATTGCACACGGGACGCGTATACCATGACACTAGTGGTATTTGGATTACATATAATTTTAATTCTCTAAAAAAGATCAGAATATTTTTTTTCTCAAAACTCTATAGTAAGCAAAAGTAAAAGAAAAATAATTCTAGAATTTTTTTTATTTCATTAAATTCCTTTAATAAAGAGGGAGGTGAGAAAGAAAGAGAGTGACAGAGAAAGAGCAGACAAAGAGGAGAGAGAGAGAGTGAGAGAGAGAGAGACGAGAGATGAGAGAGAGAGAGAGAGAGAGAGAAGAGAGAGAGAGACCTGATAGTGAGAGAGAGAGAGAGAGATGAGAGCGAGAGACTTGAGAGGCAAAAATATAATAATAAAGGGCATTTTCTATTTTTTTTTATTTTTTTGCCTAACGTCTGTTAACAGAGAGAAAATGAACGATTAGAATATAATATTAAAAAATATAAAACGTCCTTCCAATGAACGTTTTGATGTTTTTTTCATAATTTTTTAAACTTCGATGCTTTAGTTAGAATTTATATAAATTCGGATGCTCTAGATAAAATTTTCGAATAGAAATAGATAGCTATTGGGTACATGTATTTAAATTTAAACAATTACTAATTCAAATAGTAATCATTATCCCTTCACATGAAACCCAATAATATTACATATTTATCATGTGAAAAATTAAAAAAATTAAAGAAAAGTTATATAGAAGGAATAGATTAAATTTTAAAATTTTACGGATGAGGATAAGAAGGCGGTAAGTAGTTTAGAAAGAAAAACTGAAACTCCTATTTGTCTACAAAGAGAGAGAGAGAGAGAGAGAGAGAGAGAGAGAGAGGATTCCACAGACCCGAAAATGTAGCCACAACCATGGCCGCACTTGTCCCGACCTCCCATATTACTTTTGGCAATTTAGACCCCAAAAATTTTATTTTTAAGAATTAATTTTGTGGATACATGCTATTTTAACCCAGTAACCTTTCGGGTTCCAAATCTATATCTGAAACCCGATACAAATTACTTTCTGATTTTATATTGCATTATACCAAGTAAGAGAGAGAAAATTAGCTAGGGGAATCAAACTATGCACCTCCAATATAAAACACTAAATGCTTTTCCAACTAAGCTATGATACACATAAAAATAAACACTATATATTCTAGTCACATTCACATGCAACAACAACATCAAATTCTATGATATTATTAAAAAAATTAGATAAAAAAATATTGAATATATTTTAATTAGGATTTTTTTATAGATGTTTTTATAAGCTAGATGTCACTTACTTATGCGAGGATATACATACGGATCTGAACCATATCCGAAACTTTTTCGGCGAGGATATACATACGTATCTGAACCCAAAACTTTTTTGGGTTAACTGTACTTGTCAAACACATCTAAATATATAATTAATATTAGGATTTATCACTAATGATAATTTGGAAATTAAAAGGCAAAATTATATGGAATAGATAAATTTGTGAAAATTTAGGGATGAGGACAAATTTTAAGAAACCAATAGTTTAGAAAGAGCAAGAGACTGGAAGTCCTTTACAAATAGGATTTAGGTGGAGCCATATACCCTAAAATCTAGCCATAACCTGGAGGAAAGAAAATCATAAATTAGACCTTCATTTTATTTAAAATTATAGTTTAATCTTCCACTTCATTTCTTGTAATAAGATTAATAAAATTAAATTTGCTGTTAGTACTTACTAGATCTATAAATATTAGAATTAAATTGTATGATTAAATTGTATATATGGTGATTGGCCCATGTGGCTTAGGCCCAAGTTGATATGTGGATCAATATATATGTAATATCATGATGAATGAAAGACCTATATTATTCTCTCCTACTACTTCTTCACATGGTATCAGAGTATGACGGCTAGGGCACGATTTCTTTTTCTATAGCGACGGCAGCGGCGACAATTTTTTCTCCATAGCGGCGGCGGAGGGTCTCCCTTCGATCGGGCGGTATGACGAGCGGTAGTAGCGGCGACGAGTTTTCTACGTCGGTGACGGCGGAAACAAGGATCGATCCCACCTCCCCATCTTACTTCGGTTCTAATGACAATCCGAATAATATAATTACGAAAGTGGTGTTTGTAGAAAAAATTATGTGGAATGATCGAGATCTATACAGCTTTCTCTACAGGCTCGACAAAAATTTGGTTTTATTGACGACTCTATCAATAAACCTACGGTGAATGACAAATTAGAGGATTGGTATTGTGTCCAATCAATGCTTGTGCAATGGATCTTTCACACTATGGACGCTTCAGTAAAGAAGACGATACCCTACTTTGAGGAGGCAAAACCGCTGGAAGATTCACTCAAGGACCTATTTTGTGTGGAAAATGGCGATAGAATTCAACATTTTAAACATTCGTTGGCAGAGTGTCGCCTGACAAAATCCATGTCCGTGGTCGACTACTTCAGGCAATTGCAGACTCTTTGGGATGAGTTGGGGACTTATGAACCTATTCCGGCGTGCAGTTGTGGCAAATGTAAGTGTGATATCCCCAAGAAACTGCAGAAACGAATTGATGATGAGCGCTTTTATCAGTTTCTTTACGGGACCAATTAGGAACTCTATGGCAACGTCCGCTCGACTTTATTGGCACAAGATTTATTTTCTACTTTGGAACGTGCTTATCAATCCATGCTACAGGAGGAATGATTGCGCAAGTCCACACAAGTCTCCTCTGAACGGGAAGAGGTTATGGCGCTTGCGGTTAAAACTCTTTCTGTTAACCATGGGCCATCTCGTTTGGATGCTCGAGATAAATCTGTGTTGCTTTGCAATTTTTGCAAATGCATCGGACATGAAGAAGCCACTTGCTTCGAGAAATATGGCTTTCAGGAATGGTGGAGGGAAAGGCCGAGTGGCGACGGACGAGGGGCTGGCCGCGGACGTGGTGGCGTACACGCGGCTGATGGTGGATGTGGACGGGGTACGAAGATGCGTGTGGCGGTGGCAGGATGTGGCACGATGGCTGCGGCATAGACACATATGGCAGGTGATGGTGCAGGCGGTGTTCCGGGAATAACTCCAGACCAATGGCAACAACTTATTTCTCTGCTTGGTAACTCTTCGGTCAAATCTCCGGAGGACCGTATGTGGGTAAGTCAATTTCACCTTGGATTATTGATACAGGCGCTTCGAATCTTGTTACTTGAAATTTAGATTTATTATCGGGGGTGACAAAAATAGAGAAATATCTGGTTGGGTTCCCGAACGAACGAACGGACTGCGATTGCCTCGTGCTACGAACATGTTGCTCTTGTACCGGGTGTTGTTCTCATAAATGTTCTATTCATACCTCGGCTACATTGCCATTAAATTTCTGTGGTCCATCTTATTGATGATACAAATTGTGTTGTACAATTCAATAAAAAGTTGTTCGTGATACAGAACCCCAATTTGAGGACCTTGATTGGCGTCGGGGACGTCACTAAAATATTGCACACGAGACGCGTGTACCATGACACTAGTGGTATTTGGAAATATTTTTTTCTCTAAAAAAAGATAATTTTAATTTTAATTCTCTAAAAAATATAATTTTAATTCTCTAAAAAAAGATTGAAATATTTTTTTCTCAAAACTCTGTAGTAAGCAAAAGTAAAAAAAAAACAATTCTAGAATTTTTTTATGATTTTATGAAATTCCTTTAATAAAAGGAAGGTAAGAAAGAAAGAAAGTGGCAGAGAAAGAGCAGACAAAGAGGAGAGAGAGTGAGAGGGAGACGAGAGATGAGAAAGAGAGAGAGGAGAGAGAGAGAGAGAGTGAGAGAGAGGCTAGAGAGTGAGAGAGACGAGAGAGAGAGTGAGAGAGAGACCAGATAGTGAGAGAGGGGGGACAAGAGAGGGAGACTTGAGAGGCAAAAAAATAGCAATAAAGGGCATTTTCTATTTTTTAATTTTTTTTTGCCTAACGTCTGTTAACGGAGAGAAAATAAATGATGAGAATATAATATTAAAAATATAAAATGTCCTTCCACTGGGCGTTTTGATGTTTTTTTCATATTTTTTTAAACTTCGATGCTTTAGATAAAATTTATATAAATTCGGATGCTCTAGATGAAATTTTCGAATAGAAATAGATTAGTTATTGGGTACATGTATATAAATTTAAACAATTACTAATTCAAATAGTAACCATTATCCCTTCACATGAAACCCAATAATATTACAGATTTATCATGTGAAAAAATAAAAAAAATTAAAGCAAAGTTATACGGTAGGAATAGATTAATTTTTTAAAATTTACGGATGAGGATAAGAAGGCGGTAAATAGTTTAGAAAGAAAAACTAGAACTCCTCTTTGTCTACAAAGAGAGAGAGAGAGAGAGAGAGAGAGAGAGAGAGAGGATTCCACAGACCCAAAAATGTAGCCACAACCATGGACGCACTTGTCCCGGCCTCCCATATTACTTTTGGCAATTTAGACCCCAAAAATTTTACTCTTAAGAATTAATTTTGCGGATACATGCTATTTTAACCCAATAACCATTCGGGTTCCAAATCTATATCCGAAACCCGATACAATTACTTTCTGATTTTATATTGCATTATACCAAGAGAGAGAGAGAAATTAGCCAAGGGAATCAAACTATGCACCTCCAATATAAAACACTGAATGCTTTTCCAACTGAGCTATGATACACATAAAAATAAACACTATATATTCTAGTAACATTCACATGCAACAACAACAACAACATCAAATTCTCTGATATTATTAAAAAATTAGATAAAAATATTGAATATATTTTAATCAGGATATTTTTTATAGATGTATTTATAAGTTGGATGTCTCTTACTTATGCGAGGATATACATACGGATCTGAACCATATCTGAAACTTTTTTGGTGAGCATATACATACTTATCTGAACCCGAAACTTTTTTCGGGTTAACTGTAGTTGCCAAACACATCTGAAAATACAACTAATATTAGGATTTATCACTAATGATAATGTGGAAATTGAAAGGCAAAATTATATGAAATAGATAAATTTATGAAAATTTAGGGATGGGGACAAATTTTAAGAAACCAATAGTTTAGAAAGAGCAAGAGACTGGAAGTCCTTTACAAATAGGATTTAGGTGGAACCATAGACCCTAAAATCTAGCCATAACCTGGAGGAAAAAATCATAAATTAGATCTTCATTTTATTTAAAATTATAGTTTAATCTTTCACTTAATTTCTTGTAATAAGATTAATAAAATTAAATTTGAGGTTAGTACTTACTAGATCTATAAATATTGGAATTAAATTGTATGATTAAATTGTATATATGGTGATTGGCCCATGTGGCTTAGGCCCAAGTTGATATGTGGATGTATATATATATATATGTAATATCATGATGAATAAAAGACCTAGATTATTCTCTCCTACTACTTCTTCACATGGTATCAGAGTATAACGGCTAGGCACGATTTCTTTTTCCATAGCGGCGGCAGTGGCGACAATTTTTTCTCCACGCGGCAGCGACGAGTCTCCCTTCGACCGGCGGTATGACGAGCGACAGCAGCGGCGATGAGTTTTTTACGTCGGTGACGGCGAAAACAAGGATCGATCCCACCTTCCCGTGTCACCATCATATTTTCTTTCAAGGATAGTTTGGTAATTATCATGGGTATTTTAAATTTTAGGATTGATTGCATTTGTACATGCATAATTAATTATTTATTGTATTATTTATTGATTGTTAGTTGTTAATTTATTTTAGACTTGTGTAGTGGACCTAAACTATTTAATTAGATGTATGAACCAACATTTTAGATGAGTTTAGATTTAGCCCATGAATTAGGCCTATGGATTAGGAAGTTGTATTAATTAGTGAAACCATTAGACTAGAACCTTCTCTCCCTAATTAATTTCTTCATGAGAGGCCCCAAAGGATAATTATGACATTTTATACTTGCTTGGGAGAGGGTATATGGCCGACTACCATAGGAGGAGAGATAGTGTCTCTCTTATTTTATTTTTAGTTCCATTTAGATCTAGTTTTTCCCCTCTTTCAATTTTTTTCATTCCCTCATCAATTCTCCATCAATTTCTTCACAAATTCTTTCTCTATTCTTCATTGGAGGCTTCTACATCAAGGATCTATAAGAAAAAAGCAAGGAGCAACAAGGAGGAGGCCAAGATCTGCAAGGATAGGAGCTACACTCTATTTGGAGACTTTTCATTAGGAATCCATCTCCAAATAGGTACATTTCAGTTTTCTCCCTTATGGTAGACTCTAAATTTGAGATTTAATTATAAGAAACCAACCCACATGCATAGGCTATCCATAGTAATTGGTTTTAGGTTCATAGGAGACCTACGGTGGAAGTTATGTACATTTTGGTGTAAATTTAGAAGGAATTTCGAGATTGGCACATGTGGCATTTGTCATTTCATCTAATAGATCAAATTGACATATGATTGATTGTTTGTGACTAGTATCGTGTCCATAATTGGGTACATGTAGGCCATATCTCGTCGATTTGATAAAACTGGTTGATTTTGGGGATTTTCCTCCGACACAGGGACTTGTGCAAATCACATTGTGACACGGACACATATATAATCTAATTACTATATGTATTATTCATATTTAATGTATTAGACTTGCTTGTTTCCTCCGGAATATATTTGGTTGTGTGTTGGAGCCGTATCACAAGCGTATCATAGAGTTAGTGTGATACGGGTGCGGTGCACTCCACGTGTTTGGTATTTTGCCCACATTTCTATATATACATGTGTATATATATATCTATATGATATTTTATATAATATATATACCTATATGAGTGTGTATATGATTAAGTGTATTTGTGTGTGTCTATATGTGTGTATGTAATAGTGTATATAGTTATCTCTCTCTCTCTCTCTCTCTCTCTCTCTCTCTCTCTCTCTCTATATCTATATATATATATATATATATATATATATATATATATATATATATATATATGTGTGTGTGTGTGTGTGTGTGTGTGTGTGTGTGTGTGTGTGTGTGTGTGTAAGAGTGTAATATATATATGCTTATGTAGATATGTATATATATGAGGGTGATACATATAGATATTATATATATATATATATATATATATATATATATATATATATATATATATATATATATATATATATATATATATATATATATATGTGTGTGTGTGGGGGGGGGGGTATGTGTGATAATATACCTATATGTATGTATAGAGATGATAGAATGTTTATTTATATAGATTGATATATATATACATAGAGGTGTAAGTGTATATATGTGTGATGGTATATATGTATATGTGTTTGTATGTGTTAAGTTGTCTGTTGTATGCTCAATGAGTGAGCAGTGTGACAGTGTGAGGGAGCTCGAGGCAGGGAGAGCTGCAGCTCGGGTAAGAGATCAGTGCATTCAACAAGGAGTATGCAGGGCAGCAGCTGCAGCACTGAGGATGGGCAGCAAGTGGTAGCCACTACAGGAACTCTGTAGTGTGCAGTGAGTACACAAGAGGGCTAGTGCACCAGTGCACTGAGCATCAGGGCACAACTCTGAAGAGCCCTGCAGTAATACAGCCAAGCCATCAGTGCAGTTCAGCAGCCTTGAGGTTGTTCAGAGGAAGCAACATTGCAACTGAAGGTGCACAGTAGCAGTATCGGGTAACTGCAGTACACTACAGCAGTGAGGTACATGCAGCAGCACAACCAATAGGTGCAGCCGTGTGTAGAGATCGTGCACACGAGGGCAGAAGTAGTAGCAGCTCCTGCAGTAGGAGCCTCACTGTACAAAGAAATGCACAGTATCAGTTTCAGATACACCCACTGCTCAACTAATTATCAGTGTCGTATCAGTGTCTTTGGAGTAGTTGGTATCAGTGAGGTTAGCATATTATGATGGGTAGTCTAGTGTTAAGTTAGTATAGCTAGATAACTAGTTGTATACTTGTTTAGTAAATAAGTTTGCTACACACACACACACACACACACACACACACACACACACACATATATATATATATATATATATATATATATATATATATATATATATATATATATATATATGACTGGTAGTCTAGTTAGTTGTGGTATAGTATGCTAGTAAGTATACGTGTTACTAGTTAGTAGGTATATTAGTGTAGGTATGTATGTTAGTAGTTTAGATACATTATATAGTTAGTATATTAGTTTGGGGTTTTATATTTGTGTATTAGCTATATATTAGAGTTTTGGATTACCTCGGGATACCAAGGTAATACCAAGGTATTGTGTCGATACCCAAGGTATTGAGGATGGGTATCGAGATAGGTGTGATACGCATTGGTGCAAGGCCAAGGTATCACTACTAGAAAAAGCGGTATTAGCGACATATTTTAGCGACGTCAAAAGAAACGTCGCAAATAATATATAAATTAGCGACTCCTTATAAAAACGTCGCTAGACGTCGCTAAATGGCGACATTTAGCGATGTTTAGCGACTTTTATTAAGATTTTAAAAGATAAGTTGCTATAAGTTCAATTAAGGTCGCTAAACGTCGCTAATATGTCTAATTTAGCGACGTTTAGCGACGTATATAGCGACCTTTGTATTAAAAATATTTAGCAACGTGTTTAGCGACGTCATTGACGTCGCTAAAATTTAATTTAGCGACATTTTTATTGGACGTCGCTAAACTTCGCTAAAATATGGTTAATTAGGGCTCAGTTTTATTTTTCCCCATCTGTTGAAATTTTGAAAAGAAAAAAAATTCCCCCCCCCAGCTCCGTCGACCGGCTCTCCACCGCGACTACTCCGGTAAACCCTACTCTCTCTCTCTCTCTCTCTCTCTCTTTCTCTCTCTCTCACAGGACACATGTGACATTGACACAAACATGACACACACACAGACACTGACACAGACACAGACACGGCACACACACACTGACACAGAAACTGATCAGGACCTAGGGTTAGGGTTAGGGTTAGGTTTTTTGACATGGGGTTAGGGTTAGGGTTAGGGCCGACTGGCCCAAGTTGACGAGAGAGGTAACAGCAGCAGTGAGCACTGCTTACTAGCAGTGAGCAGGGGGAGACTTGAGGCACATCAGTCCAATGTGCAACAGGCAACTTGGGGAGGCACTGCACAGCTGAACATAGTGTGCATTAAGGTTTAGGTGCATTGTAGTTGGTTGTTAGCTTCTGCAGGCAGGTGTGAGGGGGTCCTAATACAGTGTAAACACTGCATCCTTGTGCAGCAACTTACTGAGCCAGTCAGCAACTAGTGCAAGGCAGGATGTGGATGTGTTTGAGATGGGGTTTGAACTCGTATGATTTGAAGGACATGAGGGCAAGTGTCAGATATAACACCAACATCTGAGAGAAGATTAGGTATTCATAGTGATACTATAGTGCACACATGAGTGTGTGGCTCGGGATAAGTGGTAATCAAATATTGAGGAAGAAGGTAAGCAGTAGCAGTGGGTGACTGATTTAAAGAGGTGTATTAGTCAGGTGTTTGAGTGAATATATGTGTTGAAGAGAATAAGTAATAGGTGTGAAGGTTGAGCAATCATATAGGTGTATCCCAGATCTGGGAGTATAGATGGAGTGTTTATATGAGTATAGATGGAGTGTTTATATGAAGTATAGAATTTAGAGTACTTAATAGGTGTTGTTGGTACCAGGTGAGTTTTGATTACAGAATTCTTAAGAGTGTATGTGTGTATCAGTGTGCCAGTTTGGGGGGTTAGGTTTTTTTACTAAAGGGAGTGCAGTAATCTGCCGGTAATTGTGAGTGAGTACAGCCACAATGCATGGGGTTATCCATTTCAAAGAGCAATAGCCCGTGTACTTGGGAAACTTTTGATACAAAAATTGTTCAAGCACCAGGTGCCTTAGTTCAATGCCATGACTGCTTTTCCCATAACGGACACTGACCTAGGAGTGTGGTTGGGGGCAGCTGCAGTCATATAGTATGACACACTATTTGTAGTGTATTGACTGCACACTTATAGTGCAGTTCATAGTACTATGGGGTTGGGGGCAGCTGCAGTTTTGATAAATAAAAATATGTATTATTTCAGTTATGATTTTTATAGTACGGATAATTTTGTATGTAATAATTTATATGATACATACTGTCAATTTTGCAGAAGTTTCTAGAAATGGATATGAATTACTATCTGCGTCATCGTTCGTGGATGTACAACCGTCATCCTGATGACATGTACGGTGTACGGGATGAATTCATTGAAGGTGTACAGCAGTTCCTGCAGTTCGCCAAGGCGTTCCCTCAGTACATGGACGGTACCAAAATTAAGTGTCCGTGTGTGAGATGTCGCAACAGAAAATATCATCCAGAAGTGAAAGTTACATATCATTTATACTCGAAGGGCTTTACGCCGAATTACTATCAGTGGACCATGCACGGAGAACTTATATCTCTAGCATCGGAGTCGGAGCCCTATGTGGAGCCGTATATGGATGTCCAAGACCATGATGCTTACGACGACGGGTTGGTGAACATGGTTTATGATACGGCGGGGCCTAGTTTCAATCCTGATAATTATGATACGGCGGGACCTAGTTTCAATCCGGACAATTATGATGCAGCTGAGGAGGCACCGAATGCCGATGCTGCAAAGTTTATGGAGTTGCTTGAGAATGCAAGGACTCCACTATATCCTGGTTGTGAGGATCATTCACCATTAGAGGTGGTTACAAGATTATTGAGCATCAAGTCTGATTTTAACATGTCGCAAGAATGCTATAATCGACTGCTCGATTTGATTATAGAGATCTTGCCCGAGGGTGCAAAGTTGCCTAAAGACTTCTATCGATCTAAGAGGATGGTGAGATCGCTTTGGATGGGATACGAGAAAATTGATGCATGTCGCAACGGATGCATGTTGTACTACAAAGACGACAAGGATGAAGATGCATGCAGATTCTGTGGTGCTGATCGCTACAAGGCCACTGTTAGAGGAAAGTCTGTCGGTGCAAGGAAGCCTACCGATTCGATGCACTACTTGCCTTTGACGTCGCGGTTGCAGCGGTTGTTTATGGTTAAGGATACTGCAGAAAACATGATTTGGCACAGGCGAAAACAGATCGAAGGAGTATTGGATCATCCATCCGATGGAGAAGCATGGAAGCACTTTGATCGAGAGTATCCATTTTTTGCCGAAGAAGCGCGTAATATCAGATTGGGGCTCTGCTCTGACGGTTTTACCCCATTCGGACTTTCGGGCTCCCAGTTTTCGTGTTGGCCTGCGATCGTCACTCCGGACAATCTACCGCCTTGGATGTGCATGAAGACTCCGTATATGTTCCTAACCGTTATTATCCCGGGTTCGAACAATCCGAAGAGGAACATCGATGTGTATTTACAGCCTTTGATAGATGAGTTGAATCAGCTGTGGAAAGTCGGTGCCAACACGTACGATGTTTCTAGAAAGCAGAATTTTCAGATGAGGGCAGCACTTATGTGGACCATCAACGACTTTTCGGCCTATGGAATGTTATCGGAATGGAGCACCCATGGTCGTCTCTCATGTCCGTATTGCATGGACCGTTCTCAGGCTTTCTATTTGAAACATGGAGGCAAACCGTGCTTCTTCGATTGTCATCGATAATTTTTGCCGAAGGATCATCCGTACCGGAGGAATCGGAATACTTTTCGTGCGGGAGTTGTGGAGAAGGCCAATCCACCGCCAAAGTGGCCCGGATGCACGATATGGGAAGAGGTAAAAGATTTACCAAGTGCTATCGAAGAGCCTGCTAAGGGGTACAAGTGTGACGGATTTGGTCGCACCCATAACTGGACGAAGAGGAGTATATTCTGGGATCTGCCATATTGGAGCACCAATCTGATCAGACATAACCTTGATGTCATGCATATCGAGAAGAATATGTTTGATAACATAATTAATACTGTAATGGATGTGAAGGGAAAGACGAAAGATAATTCGAAGGCCAGGTTGGACTTAGAAGACATATGTAGACATCCTGTATTGCATTTGATAGAGGAGGGGAATGAAAAGTTAAAGCAACCTAAGTCAGTTTTCTCACTGGATAAAGAGGATAAAGATAGACTTTGTAGGTGGATTCAGGGTCTAAAGTTTCCAGACGGGTACGTGTCGAACTTGAAAAGATGCGTCGACCTCAAGGAGAACAAACTAGTAGGTATGAAGAGCCACGATTGTCACGTATTCATGGAGAGGTTAATTCCGATTATATTTCGGAAATTCTTACCGCAGGTCGTTTGGGACCCATTGACAGAGCTGAGCATATTCTTCAGAGATCTTTGTTGCACTAAGTTGCTCATCGATCGTCTAGAAAAGCAAGAGAGGGATATTACAGTAACACTATGTAAGCTCGAGAAGGTGTTTTCTCCTGGATTCTTCGACTCTATGGAGCATTTGCCAATTCATCTTTCCTATGAGGCACGTGTTGGTGGTCCTGTCGGTTATCGGTGGATGTACCCCTTCGAGCGCCATCTGAATCACCTAAAGAGAAAGGTGAAAAATAAAGCACGGGTTGAAGGCTCTATTTGTGAAGCTTATGTTCTCGAGGAGATTACAAACTTTTGCTCGACGTATTTCAAACCGCATGTTGCTACTAATAGGATGAAAGCTCCCAGAAATGATGACGCATATCAGGAATCTAATGATGCAATACTCAAAGTATTCAATGCATCCGAAAAGCCTTCGGGAAAAATGAAGAAGAGATATTTGAATGACGATGAGCTAAGGGCTGCTCAATTATATATATTACTCAATTGCGACGAGGATGAAGTGGAGAAGCTAGAGGGGTAAGTAATTAATATGTCCATATTTATATCATCTCAATGTAATAGTATAAGATACTATTATGCTACTAATCAGCAGTTGCTTCATTGTTTTTCAGCACATATAATGATGAGTTGAGGTCGGTTAGACCCTATATAACAGACGAAAAAGTAGAACAAGATATGAGATGCCATTTTTCTTCTTGGTTGAGCGCATATGTAAGATGCTTGGTAATTACTTTTTATTTCTGCACTTGCAAAACAAATAACTTACTATCGCTACTTTGGTATTTAGGTCGATCGTCTAATATCACCCGAGACTGAATCTATTAGGACTCTAGCCAAGGGACCAATTACTGCCGAAAAAATATGGCCAAGTTTCTGTGTGAATGGGTTCAGGTTCAAGTCAACAAATGCTCCTATCAGAGACAGCTTTCTGGATCTTGATTCCACGAAAAACAGTGGTTTGTGTATCAAATCTTCAAACTACAAAGACATCAATCCGGGCAATGATTTTTTTGGCATCTTACGAGAGATTGTGGAGTTGACATATAATTATGGCACAGAACCTGCTAATATCGTGCTATTCAGGTGTGAATGGTTCGGTCCGATTCAAGATCAAGGTTGAAAAATTGACAAGCATGGCCTTGTGGATATAAACTACAAGCGTAGATATCAAGGCTATGAACCATTTGTCCTATCAAGTCAGGCTCAGCTCGTGTACTTCACAACTTATCCTAGACGGGGGACAGCGAGGTCGGATTGGTGGGCAGTATGCAAGACTAAAGCTAGAAATACCTTTGACATTGACGAAATAGCTTATCAGGAGGATGATCTACCTCTTGTAACAAATATTGTAGATGTGGACTCAACGAAAGTTACTCATTACACGAGTAATAATGTAGAAGATGTAGAATTATCCGAAGAGGACGACGAAGTAGATGAAAGTGAAGACGAGAAAGAGGAAGAGCAGGACGACGAAGGCGAACAAGATAAATTTTCTGAAGATGATTGAAAATAAAAAATATTGTATGTAGAATGTAACTATATTTGGACTGTAAATATTGCATGTAGAAGTAGATGTTGACATTAACGAATATATGTATTATATTTTGACTGTATAATGCTTTGAGATATGTATCACATTTCGACTGTAGAATGTAGTATATATTTGTGTTTCTCTATATTCATCATATGTTGTTATCAAATATGACAGAACGACGCGGAGGATTCGGCAGGTCCCGAGGTAGACAGAGTGCCACTCCGGTACTGCCTACTGTTGGTTCTGGATCATCGTCGCCCAGTACTCCAGTATATCGATCAGCCACATCTCCGACTGCGACGACGTTGCGTGGCATCACTCCTGGGACGAGTAGTTCCAGGCGTGATAGTACTCCCTCGTCCAGCGTTCCTCCTGCTGACGGAACCATGGAGACAGATGAGCATGTAGAGGAGGTCGTGCCGAAGTTGTCCCAGCATCAGCAAGATCCTCCATGCGCACCACCGGAGGAGACGAGGACAGAGATTTGGGCCGACGGTACAAAGTAAGTCAATTAGATGGTTTAGTATATATTTGTGTTTCTCTTTATTCATCGTATATTGACTTTTTCAGTAATCTAAATTATTATCTCTGTATAGATATCGTCCATCGTCGGTTCAGAGACGCCTGGGCCAATTTCTAAGGAACAACTACGGTGGCCCTTGGATCAACTACTCTGAGGCTCCGGAGGAGAGGAAGGCATTCTGGTTTGCGCACTTCCAGGTAAAAGTATATTAAATAAATCCTCTAATTTATGCATATTCGTGATGCTAACTTAATGAATTATTTATTGTAGCAAACGTATTTTTATCCTCCGCACCGGGCCGAGTTGATCGAGCGGCTCTTTCCTACCGTTGCCGCCAAGCTTATCCGAGATGCTCTGGATAACCAGAAGGCTCGTGATCGTGCTGGAAAACCGATCTAAGGTTGGATCACGCCTGAGCAGTGGACTGCGATGAGGACTAGATTCGAGGATCCGAGCTACAAGGAAAGGTCTAAGAAGGCCAAGGCGGCCAGGCAGAATGCTGTCATGTGGTGTGGTGGCTCGATTCCGATGACGGAACATTTCCGTCGTTTGGTATATTTTTTCTTTTAAAATATATTATTTTAATATAAGTACCATAAAATGGTACTTGGAAAAAATATTTAAGTTTAGTAATAAATAATATATTTTTAACAGGTACAGAGGGGTGAGGATGCAAACATGGTGACCGTCTTCTTGGCCTCCCATCGCAAGGACGGAAATCTCATTAATGAGAGGGCCTCACAGACCTATGTAAGTAATACTTTACTTTGTGTTTATTTTAATATAACTTAGGCAATTATTGAGTTTCCAAACCTTTTCTAGGCCGAGTATCTTAGGCTTCGTGAGCGGGTGACTGCTAGTGCACCTACACCTGGAGAGGCTGGTGCTTCGTCACAGCCCGGTCCATCTCCGTCGGCGGACGACCTGTGGATGACCGCAGCTGGTGGTCTCCAGAGGGGTACGTACTACGGTACGGGCTCCTATGGCGCCCTGGTTGCGACACAGTCATCTAGGGCCTCCCCGACAGCTGCGTATTCCACACACCTCTCGCGGTCGTAGCCCTCGCAGTCGTCGGCCAGAGTCCAGGAGGCCGTTGACCGTCAGATTGCGTCTCTCCGTGATGACTTGCTGCAAAGTATGGAGGACCAGTCCCGGTCCCAACCGCAGGCGGACGATCCGATGCTCATCGCACGATTAGATATGCTCGACCGCAGCATGACGGAGCTACGAGAATTGACAAATAATATTAGAGCCTCCAATGATCGCAACATCATGGAGCTGCAGGCGTCACAGCTATCGATGGGCGAGAAGCTGACGAGGATGCAGGATTCAATAGGTGATAGCAGTACGAGGCTGTTATCTACCCTGGATTCTTACAACCAGCGACTCGCAGACTTGGAGCGGGCACGGCCTCCACCGACGTCACTGCCTTCTCCATCGACATCGGTGTCGATTCCACGGGACGAGTATAAGGAGTTCTTATCCTTCAAGCGCGCCGGTGGTCAGCCTCCTGCATATCCGTAGTAGTATAGTTATTTTTATTATTATTTAGGATGCAATTGTATATTATGAATTATTGATACTTCAATGATAGACATGATGTATGATGCTTCTTGTGGTCTTTAATTTTTTAGTTAATTTAATTAGATTATATAGTTATCCACATTTAATTGGATTGATACTTCTTGTGGTCTTTAATTTAATTGGATTATATAGTTAACTAGATTGAATCATGTTGGTGTGTATGATGAAGATGATGTAAAACTGCAGGGAATCACCAATGTTTGCTTCTGGACACTATTTTTTTTTTAAATTAGCGACGTTTAGCGACGTTAAGTTACGTCGCTAAATACGTCGCTATTTAGCGATGATGTAAAAAGTCGCTAATAACGTCGCTAATGACGTCGCTATACGTCGTCAATTGCTGACATGGCAGTATAGCCAGGTCATTAAAGACGTCGGTGTAACATCGCGATAGACGTCGCTAATCAACGAAGTTTAACGACTTTACTAAACGTCGCTTTTTAGTGACTTGGCGTCGCAAAACGTCGCTAAATTTAGCGACACATTAAAGTTGCTAAAAAACGTCGGCATAGCGATGTTTAGCGACGTTTTTTGTTTTAGCAACTTAGTTTTTTCCGACTGCTTTTAAACGTCGCTAATTACGTCGCTAAACCAAATTAGCGACAATTTTTGGTTATTTAGCGACGTTTTTAGACGTCGCTAATTTGACTTTTTCTGGTAGTGTATCATAATCGCATTATTTTGTTATAGTAATATAATTATTGACTTATATATATATCTAAAACACTATTTTCATATACAAAAACTTGCGTATCGTAGGATGTTATCCCCTACCGTGTTCAGCAGGTACTTGTGTATATATATTTCATCGTGTATATTGGGTATTAATTTATATTTTGCGTTCACACATTGCTCGTGTTCAGTGTGCTTATTTGTGTACACTCACTGCTCGTGTTCAGTGGTTATGATATTCGTATACACCCACTGCTCATGTTCAGTGGTCATATTTCGTGTTCGTAGTGTGTTGTAATTGGATCCATTAGTATTAGTTGGGTATGGGAGAGTAGGAGTTGATTATATGATCAAAGCCCCATTGTTACATCGTGTACATTCTGGTTACATACCTCACTTGTAATCGTCTTACCTGATCATGTTTACCCAAACCAATCACATAATAAACTTGTATTCTGAAGCGCATTAGTTAGATTGCAGTTATTTCATCATATTGCTGATATTCATATTATTGATCTACATTCTCGTACATTATCTGTATACCTATTGTTCATTCATTCATATGTTTAGTGATCTTATATTTTATTTCTATTATGTGTTTTGTAAATTACTAGCTTATAGAGCAGTGTCCCATATTCTACGGGCCGCAAGACTGCGTACCTTTAGAGGATACTCCTATAGACCAGGAGGACTTAGTTGCAGAGTCCGAGGAGTTCTAGTTATTTGTGTTGGCTTGTATTAGACTATTATATTTATTGAGATTCATTATTGTATATTATTTCAGATTATGGATTGTATCTTATTCTTTTCTTCACTATTCCATTCGTGCATTATCTTCCTTAGTTTGTTTTGTGTTTGAGATTAGTCATACTTGTGAGATACCATATTGTTCCTCCGTTTGGAGTTGAGATGATTGACAGGTACCATATTATATTGTTGAGATGTTAGATAGTTAAAAATGATCCAGACGGCGTTCTACCGCCGATGCAGCGGCGTAGGCTGGGCGTAACCACGTACTTGTGCCCGAATATTCGGGTGAGGGTCATGACACATTTTTATTGGTGGCCCATACAGGTCTAGATTCATTCGTAGTTGTGCTCTTCTAGAGTACTGCTACGAGCCTGCTTTAGGAAATAGGATTTAGGCTAAAATATTCCAAAATCTGTTTTGCAATCCTTATCTATTGAATATTGCTTTACATTAAATAAAGTTCTATCCTTCTTTGATGATATTGTATCATATTCAATATTGATTCCATATTTTAATCTATCTTTAGGATGCCACCAAAGACGCGTTCCCAGCGATCAGGCGCCGCGATAGCACGATCAGTCACTTTATCACCCTTGAGGGCAACAACCTCAGACGATGTTCCAGCACCTAGCTTCCGAAGATCAGCTTCACCGGTCCAGTAGGCATATCAGCAACAGCTTTCGGAGGTGCTCCACCTCCGGTACCGAGGATAGGACAGACAGTTTTCAGGGATCTTCCACCCCCACTACCTGAAGTTGATCAAACGTAGATGTTTGCGCTCTTCCAACAGATGATGGAGGCCCAGAAGCGTCAATCCAAGGTCCTACGATAGAGCGCAAAGAATGCTCACCAGATCGCACTTGCAGCAGTTGAGAGAGCTACTACAGTCCAGCCACAGACGGCACCACCTCAGTTTATTCCTCAGCAGCCGAGGTCGGTTACCATCATAGACTTCAAGAGGATGGGCCCGAAGGACTTCAGAGGCATAGAGGGGATTCTCTATGCTGATGATTGGATTGAGGATATCGAACGGAACCTGCGGCTGGCGCAGATTCCAGAGATGCTACAGATAGAGGCAGCGGGGTGTATGATATTCGATATTGCATTGACATGGTTCTGGAAAGACCCCAAGATTGCAGTACCAGGACTCACTTAAGAAGCCTTCAAAGAGCTTTTCAAGGAGAAGTTCTTCCCAGACGTGGATCTTACATCTTCGGAGAGACAGTTCCAGTACCTCGTCCAGGGAGGTATGTCAGTGGACGAGTATGCGGTGGAGTATTGCCGACTAGGTCACTTCGTGGAGGGGCAGAACCCTAGAGGTAGAGCCAGGAAGTTCAGGAAGGGCCTGAACCGGGAGGTTAAATTCCACACCAACGGAGATCCTACCGCCACCTTCGAGGAGATTCTCAGACAGACGCGGAGAGCGGAGGATGACTTAGAGCTTAGCTCTAAGAGGCCGAGGGACACAGGAGGATCCAGCACCAACATGGGTCCAGCGAAGAGACCTCATTTCCAGCAGCAGTACCAGAGGCATTACCAGCATCAGAGGCAGCAGTATCATGGGCCAGCTAGAGCGCCGACACAGCAGATGTATCAGATCCAGAGGGCAGCAGTTCCTTGCACTTTTTTTAAGAAACAAGGACACGAATGGGACCCATGCAGGATAAGGCTAGGCCAATGCTTATTCTGCGGTTCAGGAGATTATCAGTTGAGGGCTTGTCCTAAAGTCCTAACTCGTCCAGTTCAGGACGGAGGTCAGGCACAGAGGGCACCCGCTAGACCACCAGCAGGACAGTAGAGAGGACCTCTACCACCACAGCAGAAGCAGTTTGCTTAGCATCAACAGCAGAGAGGTGCTCATTGATTGGGGCAAGCTTTTGCCTTGACTGTCGAGGAGGAGGAGCCAGTTGGCGATGTCATCTCAGGTTCAGTTTATCTCGATTCCTTTCCAGCTCATGTTTTGTTCGATTTCGGTGCTTCTCATAGCTTTGTATCTGTATCTTTTGCTTTGACGTATCGTCTTGAGTCTGAACCATTGGCGAGGACTTGTAAGATCACGATCGAGGGTGGCATTATCATGGTCAGTGATATTTGCAAGAACTAGAGAGTTTATTTGGGAGGCTAGGAGTTGAGCGTATATTTATTTGTAATGCCACTTCCGAGTTACGATATAGTACTCGGGATGGATTGGTTGAGTAGACATCACGCTAGTATCAATTATCGTGCAGGCAGAGTATTATTTCAGATGCCAGGAGAGCCAGAGTTCGAGTTCGTCTGAGGAGCAGAGCAGAGCGAAGGTAATTTTTGTGGAGCTTTGGTAGAAGAGCAGGATCCGCCACATCCGTTGATTGCAGAGTTCATGAATGTCTTTCCAGAGGAGTTGTCGGGGTTGCCGCCGGACAGAGATATAGAATTCTCTATAGATTTGGTGCCAAGCGCAGAGCCGATATCTCATACGTCTATAGAGTAAACAACAGCGAACTGGTGGAGTTGAAGAAGCAGGTGGATGAGTTACAAGATAAGGGCTTTATCCATTCCAGTTCATCACCATGGGGTGCTCCAGTACTTTTTGTACCAAAGAAGGATGGGTCGGTACGTATGTGTATCGACTACAGACCTCACTATCAAGAACAAATACTCATTGCCACAGATAGATGATTTGTTTGACCAGTTGAGCGAAGAGAAGGTATTCTCAAAGATAGACTTGAGGTCAGGGTACCACCAGGTAAAAGTGAAGAGGAAAGACATCCTGAAGACAGCTTTCAGGACTTGTTATGGGTAGTTCGAGTTCTTGGTGATGCCGTTTGGGTTGACCAATGCCCCGATGGTATTCATGAACCTGATGAACAAGGTGTTTCATCAGTACCTGGATCAGTTTATTGTAGTCTTCATAGATGATATTCTAATATATTCGAAGACCCCACAGGAGCACGAGCAGCACTTGATGATAGTTCTGAAGACCCTCAGGAAAGAGAAGTTGTATGGCAAGCTATCAAAGTATGAATTTTTTCTTGATAAGGTTGAATTTCTCGGGCATGTTATTACAGAAGATGGAATCTCAGTGGACCCGAAGAAGGTTTCAGCAGTTGAATCGTGGTCTACCCTGAGTTCAGTAGCAGAGATCAGGAGTTTCCTTGGATTAGCAGGCTATTATCGGAGATTTATTCAGGACTTTTTCAGACTTGCAGAGCCGGTGACTAGACTAACCAGGAAGGACGTGGAGCTCGTCTGGACTGAGGATTGTCAGTCAGCATTTGAGGAGCTGAAGAGGAGGTTGACTACAGCTCCCATCTTGACATTGCCATCAGGAGCAGAAGAATTTTTTATTTACAGTGATGCATCAGAAAAGGGTTTGGGTTGTGTGTTATAGCAGCACGGGAAGGTGATTGCCTATGCTTCTAGGCAATTATGCCCGCATGAGAAGAACTACCCTACCCATGACTTAGAGTTGGCAGCGGTTATCTTTGCTCTCAAATTGGAATAATACTACTTATATGGAGAGAGAGTAGAAATTTTCACAGACCATAAGAGCTTGAAGTATGTGTTTAAACAAAAAGAGCTCAACATGAGGCAGCGGTGATGGTTGGAGATGATGAAAGACTTCGATATTTTCTTGTAATACTATCCAGGGAAGGCCAATGTAGTCGTAGATGCCTTGAGCAGGTATCTCGTAGCTATGTGCTTGACTAGAGGCAGACATTTATTAGCCGATCTTGACAGTTTGTGCATTGAGGTACTAGTTATTGGAGTCGCAGCACAGACATAGGACCGGGTCAGAACCGGATAGTACGAGAATGAGTCTCTGAGGAGCATCAGAGCACAGGTACAGATCGGGTTGGCAGAGTACTTCATCGTTGCAGATGATGGATTATTGCGGCACGATACCAGATTATGTGTACCGAGAGAAGCATTATGAGAGATGATTCTGCAGGAGGCACATCGTTCTCAGTACTCTATGCATCCAGGTGCCAATAAGATGTATAGAGACATGAGAGAGCATGTATGGTTGTATGGTATGAAGTGGAAGGTAGGTAGCTTCATATCCAGATGCTTAGTTTGCCAGCAGGTAAAGGCAGAGAGACAGAGGCCAGGTGGATTGCTTCAGCCTTTACCTATTTCAGAGTGGAAATGAGAGCATGTGACCATAGATTTTGTATCATGACTTATGCGTTCTCCAGGAGATAAAGATGCAATTTGGGTCATCGTGTACAGGTTGACCAAATTAACCTACTTTCTACCATTTAAAGTGGACACATCTACGGAGAAGCTCACAGAGATGTATATGCGCCAGATTGTCAGATTGTAAGGTATTCTAGTGAGCATAGTCTTGGATCAGGATAGTCGCTTCATGTCCCACTTCTGGAGGAGTTTGCAGGCAAGCTTGGACACTCAACTCAAGTTCAGTACCGCTTATCACCCTCAGACTGACGGACAGTCGGAGAGGACTATTCAGACTCTCGAGGGCATGCTACGCACCTGTGTTTTAGATCTTTGAGGTTCTTGAGAGGATCATATTTACTTGGTAGAGTTTTCATACAATAACAGCTACCAAGCCAACATTGAGATGTCACCATTCGAGACATTGTATGGACGGAGATGCCGTACTCCGTTATCCTGGGATAATATTGGTGAGAGAGCTTTATTGGGACCAGAGATGATAGTGGATGCAGCTGAGAAGGTGAAGCTTATCAGGGACAGACTTCGAGTGGCGTAGGACAAGCAACGGCATTAGGCCGATAGCCACCGGAGACCTTTGGAGTTTGAGGTATATATTTTTGTTTTGTATTGCCTGTGTTTGATTGTTGTTTTGTTAAAGAGCTAAGGTTATATTTCGTGCTAGGTTGGTGGTGTGGTTTTCTTGACAATTTCTCCGATACGTGGCACGATTCGTTTCGGTGGAGGCGAAAAGCTTAGTCCGCGATTTATCGAACCTTTCAATATTCTTGAGAAGGTCGATGCAGCTGCATACAGACTAGACTTACCACCTACAATGGAGGGAGTACACAACGTGTTTCACGTGTCGCAGCCGATACAGTACGTGGCAGATCCCAGTCATGTGTTGGATCACTCGGACATATAGGTGGGCCCTACTCTTAGCTATCCAGAGCAGCCAGTGGAGATTCTGGATTGGAGAGAGAATATGCTGAGGAACCAGACAATTCCTTTGGTGCGTATTGCATGGAGGCATCACTCTCCAGGAGAGAGTACCTGGGAGCGAGAGGCCGAGATGCGCGAGCAATATCCATATATATTCGAGCCGTATGGTATAATTCTTTCTTGCATTATATTGTTTGCTTTTGGTAGTTAGTTTCTTCCTTAATTTTGAGGACAAAAAATTTCTAAGGTGGGTAGGATTGTCACCCTCATATTTTTATTCAAGGGTAGTTTGGTAATTGACATGGGTATTTTAAATTTTAGGATTGATTGTATTTAAATATTGTGCATGCATGATTAATTATTTATTGTATTATTTATTGATTGTTAGTTGTAAATTTATTTTAGACTTGTGTAGTAGACCTAATCTATTTAATTAAATATATGAACCAACATTTTAGATGAATTTAGATTTAGCCCATGAATTAGGACCATAGATTAGGAGGTTGCATTAATTATTGAAACCATTAGACTAGAACCTTCTCTTCCTAATTAATTTTTTCATGACAGGCCCCAAGGGATAATTAGGACATTTCATACTTACTTAGGAGAGGGTATATGGCCGGCCACCATAGGAGGAGAGAGAGTGTCTCTCTCATTTTATTTTTAATTCTATTTAGATCTAGTTTTTCTCCTCTTTCAATTTCCTTCATTCCCTTATCAATTCTCTACCAATTTCTTCATAAATTTCTTCTCTATTCTTCATTAGAGGCTTCTACATCAATGATCTATAAGAAAGAAAGTAAGGATCAACAAGAAGGAGGCCAAGATCTACAAGGAGATGAGCTACATTCCATTTGAGAATTTTTTATTAGGAATCCATCTTCCAATAGGTATATTTTAGTTTTTCCCTTCTAGTAGACTCTAAATCTGAGATTTAACCATGAAAAACTAACCCACATGCATAGGCTACCCATTGGAATTGGTTTTAGGTTCATAGGAGACCTACGGTGGAAGTTATTTGCATTTTAGTATCAATTTTGGGAGAATTCCGAGATTGGCACATGTGGTATTTATCATTTAGTCTAATAGATCAAATTGACATATGATTGATTATTTGTGACTGTGTCGTGTTCACAATTGGGTACATATAGGCCGTATCTCATCGATTTGATGAAACGGATTGATTTTAGGGATTTTTCTCCTACATAGGGACTTGTGCATATCACATTGTGACACGAACACTTAGTTGATCTAATTACTATATGTATTATTCATATTTAGTGTATTAGACTTGCTCGTGTCCTCCGGGATGCGTTTGGTTGTGTGTTGGAGCCGTATCGCAAGTGTATCATAGAGTTAGTGTGATACGGGTGCAGTGCACTCCACGTGTTTGGTATTTTGCCCATATATATATATATATATATATATATATATATATATATATATATATATATATATATATATATATAGACACACACACACACACACACATATATATATATATATATGTGTGTGTGTGTGTGTGTGAGGGTGATACATATAGATATATTAATAGAGTGTGTGTGTGTGTATATATATATATATATATATATATATATATATATATATATGTGTGTGTGGGTATGTGTGAGGATATACCTATATGTATGTATAGAGATGATAGAATGTTTATTTATATAGATTGATATATATATATACATAGAGGTGTAAGTATATATATATGTGTGATGGTATATATGTATATGTGTTTGTATGTGTTGAGTTGTCTGTTGTATGCTCAATGAGTGAGAAGTGTGAAAGTGTGAGGGAGCTCGAGGCAGGAAGAGCTGTAGCTCGGACAAGACACAAATGCATTCAACAAGTAGTATGCAGGGCAGCGGCTGCAACACTGAGGATGGGCAGCAAGTGGCAGCCACTGCAGGAACTCTGTAGTGTGTAGTGAGTGCACAAGAGGGCTAGTGCACCAGTGCACTGAGCATCAGGGCACGGCTCTGAAAAGCCCTACAGCAATGCAGCCAAGCCATCTGCATAGTTCAACAGCCTTGAGGCAGTTCAGAGGAAGCAACATTGCAACTGAAGGTGCACAGTGGCAGCATCGGGTAACTGCAGTACACTGCAGCAGTGAGGTACATACAGCAGCACAGCCAATGGGTGCAGCCGTGTGCACGATATCGTGCACACGAGGGCAGTAGCAGTAACAGTAGCAGCTCCTGCAGTAGGAGCCTCATTGTACAAAGAAATGCACAGTATCAGTTTCAGAAACACCCACTGCTCAGCTAAGTATCAGTATATCAGTATCTGTATCTGTGTCGTATCAGTGTCTTTGGAGTAGTTGGTATCGGTGAGGTTAGCATATTATGATGGGTAGTCTAGTGTTAAGTTAGTATAGCTAGATAACTAGTTGTATACTTGTTTAGTAAATAAGTTAGCTATATATATATATATATATATATATATATATACATAAATAGTAGTCTAGTTAGTTATGGTATAGTATGCTAGTAAGTATACATGTTACTAGTTAGTAGGTATATTAGTGTAGGTATGTATGTTAGTAGTTTAGATACATTATATAGTTAGTATATTAGTTTGGGATTTTATATTTGTGTATTAGCTATATGTTAGAGTTTTGGATTACCTCGGGATACCAAGGCATTGGGTCGATACCCAAGGTATTGAGTTTAGATATCGAGATAGGTATGATACGCATTGGTGCAAGGCCAAAGTATCATTATTGCATTATTTTGTGATAGTATTATAATTATTGACTTATATATATATATATATATATATATATATATATATATATATATATATATAATACTATTTTCATATATGGAAACTTGCGTATCTTAGGATACGACTTTTTGAGTGTCTCTTGGTACCCTAGTTTAGTTAGTATAATTTAGTTTCATAGTGCATTAACTTAGTGTCCTAGTGTTAGACACTTTCAACCTAAATTTAATCGATTTGACCTAGAAATGGCTTATTGACCTAGAATTGCATCAACTTAACTTATTTTTATTTTCGAACCTTGTATTGATGCAACATACCATATATAGGTTGTGTGACACCAGCTTGGGTATCGAGAGACACACCTTGCTCAAGACTTCAGACGAGTATATTTCTCTTATAGTTTTTAATTAATAATAGTGTATATATGGATGTTCTAGAATTGTATACTTGATTCCGACACAGTGATTTCACGGACTTGTACTACATGGATTCCGTCAGGAGATGTTATCCCCTACCGTGTTTATCGGGTACTCGTGTACATGTATTTCATCATATATATTGGGTATTGATTTATATTTCGTGTTCACACACTGCTCGTGTTCAGTGTGCTTATTCGTGTATACCCACTGCTCGTGTTCAGTGGTTATGATATTCGTGTACACCCACTGCTCGTGTTCAGTGGTCATATTTCGTATTCGTAGCATGTCGTGATTGGATCCATTGGTATTAGTTGGGGATGGAGGAGTAGGAGTTGATTATCTGATCAAAGCCTCATTGTTACAAAATTTACATACCTCACTTGTAATCATCTTACCTGATCATGTTCACCCAAACCGATCACATAATGAACTTGTATTCTGAGGCACATTAGTTAGATTGCAGTTATTTTATCATATTACTGATATTCATATTGTTGATCTATATTCTAGTACATTACCTGTATACCTATTGTTCATTCATTCATATGTTTAGTGATCTTGCATTTCATTTCTATTATCTGTTTTATATGCTCGATTATGTTATTGAAGCTACTTTCAGAGGTATGTACTTCGCTCCAATCCTGACTGGATATATTTTTCCAGAAGACTGACTTATAAAGCAGTGTCCCATATTCTACGGGCCGCATGACGGCATACCATTAGAGGATACTCCTATAGACCAGGAGGACTTAGTTGCAGAACCTGAGAAGGTCTAGTTATTTGTATTGGCATGTATTAGACTATTATATTTGTTTCACAGTTGTATATTATTTTGGATTGTGGATTGTATCTTATTCTTTACTTCGCTATTCCATTCGTGCATTATCTTTCTTAGTTTGTTTTGTGATTGAGATTAGTCATACTTGTGAGATACCATATTGTTCTTCCGTTTGGAGTTGAGATGATTGAGTACCATATTATATTGTTGAGATCTTAGATAGTTAGAAATGACCCAGACGGCGTTCTACCGTCGATGTTGCGACGTAGGCTGGACGTAACCACGTACTCGTGCTCGAATATCCGGATGCGGGTCGTGACACCCCGTCTTACCTTGGTTCTAATGACAATACAGATAATACAATTACGAAAGTGGTGTTTGTGGGGAAAATTATGAGGAATGATCGAGATCTATACAGCTTTCTCTACGGGCTCGACAAAAATTTGGATTTATTGACGGGTCCATCGATAAACCTACGAAGAATAAAAAATTAGTGGATTAGTACTATGTTCAATCAATGCTTATGCAATGGATGTTGTACACTATGGACGCTTCGGTGAAGAAGACGATACCCTACTTTGAGGAGGCAAAATCGCTGGGGGATTCGCTCAAGGACCGATTTAGTATGGAAAATGGCGATAAAATTCAACAGATTAAACATTCGTTGGCAGAGTATCACCAAACAAAATACATGTCCGTGATCGACTACTTCGGCCAATTACAAACTCTTTGGGATGAGTTGGAGACTAATGAACCTATTCTGGCATGTAGTTGCGACAAATGTACGTGTGATATCCCGAAGAAGCTGTAGAAATGAATTAATGATGAGCGTTTTTATCAGTTTCTTTATGGGACCAATCAGGAACTTTATGGCAACGTCCGTTCGACTTTATTAGCACAAGATTCATTCCCTACTTTGGCGCGTGCTTATCAATCCATGCTATAGGAGGAACGATTGCACAAGTCCACACAAGTCTCCTCTGAACAGGATAAGGTTATGGCGCTTGCGGTTAAATCTCCTTCTGTTAACCGTGGACCATCTCGTTTGGATGCTCGGGATAAATTGGTGTTGCTTTGCATGCTATTTTAAGAATTAATTTTGCGGATACATGCTATTTTAACCCGATAACCATTCGGGTTCCAAATCTATATCCGAAACACGATACAAATTACTTTCTGATTTTATATTGCATTATACCAAGAGAGAGAAAAAAAAATTAGTCAGGGGAATCAAACTATCTACCTCCAATATAAAATACTGAATGCTTTTCCAACTAAGCTATGATACACATAAAAATAAACACTATATATTCTAGTCACATTCACATGCAACAACAACAACATACAAATTCTATGATATTATTAAAAAAATTAGATAAAAATATATTGAATATATTTTAATTAGGATCTTTTTTAGATGTGTTTATAAGCTGGATGTCTTTTACTTATGCGAGGATATACACACGGATCTAAACCATATCCGAAACTTTTTAGGCAAGGATATACATACTTATCTGAACCCGAAACTTTTTTGGGTTAATTGTCGTTGTCAAACACATCAGAAAATACAATTAATATTAGGATTTATCACTAATGATAATGTGGAAATTAAAAGGCAAAATTATATGGAATAGATAAATTTGTGAAAATTTAGGGATGAGGACAAATTTTAAGAAACCAATAGTTTAGAAAGAGCAAGAGACTGGAAGTCCTTTACAAATAGGATTTAGGTGGAGCCACAGACCCTAAAATCTAGCCATAACCTGGAGGAAAGAAAATCATAAATTAGAACTTTATTTTATTTAAAATTATAGTTTAATCTTCCACTTCATTTCTTGTAATAAGATTAATAAAATTAAATTTGAGGTTAGAACTTACTAGATCTATAAATATTGGGATTAAATTGTATGATTAAATTGTATATATGGTGATTGGCCCATATGGCTTAGGCCTAAGTTGATATGTGGATGTATATGTATATGTAATATCATGATGAATGAAAGACCTAGATTTTTCTCTCATACTACTTCTTCACATGGTATCAGAGTATGACGGCTAGGGCACGATTTTTTTTCCATAGCGGCGGTAGCAACGACAATTTTTTCTCCACGACGGCGGCGGCGAGTCTCCCTTCGACCGGCGGTATGACGAGCGGCGACGGCGGTGGAGAGTTTTCTACGTCGATGGCGGCAGAAACAAGGATCGATCCCAGCTCTCCGTATTACCTTGGTTCTAATGACAATCTGGGTAATACAATGACTAAAGTGGTGTTTGTGGAAAAAATTATGAGGAATGATCGAGATCTATACGGCTTTCTCTACGGGCTCGACGAAAATTTGGGTTTATTGAAAAGGTCTATAGATAAACCTATAAAGAATAACAAATTGGAGGATTGGTACTGTGTCCAATCTATGCTTGTGCAATAAAATTTGCATACTATTGACGCTTCGGTGAAGAAGACGATACCCTACTTTGAAGAGGCAAAAATGTTGTGGAATTCGCTCAAGGACCGATTTAGCGTGAAAAATGGCGCTAGAATTCAACAGATTAAACATTCATTGGCATAGTATCGCCAAATGAAATCCATGTCCATGGTCGACTACTTCGGCTAATTACAGACTCTTTGGGATGAGTTGGGGACTTATGAACCTATTTTGGCGTGTAGTTACGGCAAATGTACGTGTGATATCCCGAAGAAGCTACAGAAACGAATTGATGATGAACGATTTCATCAGTTTCTTTATGGGATCAATCAGGAACTCTATCGCAACGTCCGCTCGACTTTATTGGCACAAGATCCGTTTCCTACTTTGGCGCGTGCTTATCAATCCATGCTACAGGAGAAACGATTGCGCAAATCCACACAAGTCTCCTCTGAACGAGACGAGGTTATGGAACTTGCATTAAAACTCCTTCTGTTAACTGTAGGCTATCTCGTTTGGATGTTCGGGATAAATCGGTGTTGCTTTACAATTTTTGCAAACGCAGCGGACATGAAGAAGCCACTTGCTTCGAGAAACATGGATTTTCGGAATGGGGGGGATAAGCCGCGTGGCGGCGGACGAGGGGCTGGCCGCGGACGTTGTGGCGTACACACGGCTGGTGGTAGACGTGGACGGGGTACGGAGGTGGGTGTGACGGTGGCAGAACGTGGCACGACGGCTGCATCATAGACACATATGGCAGGTGATGGTACAGGCGGTGTTCCGGGAATAACTCCGGACTAATGGCAACAACTTATTTCTCTGCTTGGTAACTCTTCGGTCAAATCTTAGGAGGACCGTATGGTGGATAAATCAATTGCACCTTGGATTATTGATACAGGCGCTTCGAATCATGTTACTAGAAATTTGAATTTATTGTCGGGGGTGACGAAAATGGAGGAATGTCCGGTTGGGCTCCCGGACGGACGGACGGACTGCGGTTGACTCGTGTTGCGAGCATGTTGTTCTTGCACCTGGTGTTGTTCTCACGAATGTTCTATTCGTACCTCAATTACATTGTAATTTAATTTGTGTGGCTCATCTTATTGATGATACAAACTGTGTTGTACAATTCACTAAAAAATTGTTCGTGATACAGAACCCCAGTTTGAGGACCCTGACTAGCGTCGGTGAACGGCGGGACGGACTCTACTACTTTCATATTGTACCGAAGACTCAGTCCTTGGTAGTGACTGGGATGACTGCTCTGGACATTTGGCATCAGTAACTTGGGCATTGTTCTGATAAAATAGTAAAGTCTCTTCCTGTTGTTAGTAGCTATAGAAGTACAGTGAATAAGGCATGTGAAGTTTTCCATCAGGCAAAGCAAACTCGAGGTATTTTTTCTGTCAGTGACTCTCGGGCTGTTACAATTTTTGATTTGATATATTGTGATCTTTGGGGGCCGTCTCCTACACCTTCTTCGTTCGGAGCTCAATATTTTTTGACGATTGTGGATGATTTTTCTCGTGATGTTTGGGTGTTTTTGTTGATTGATAAGACTGAAGTATACAAGATGTTCTTTTCATTTTTTTCTATGATTGAAAGACAATTTAATTCCAAAGTTCGAATTGTACGAAGTGATAATGGTACTGAGTTTTATTGCCTGCGTGACTACTTTGCACAGAATGGTATTTTGTTTCAGACATCTTGTGTAGGTACACCTCGGCAGAATGGGAGGGTCGAACGAAAACATAGACATATTTTGAATGTGGTACGTGCTTTACATATTTTGATTGCGTACTGACGTATCAAAGAGTCCATCGTTTTTACCTGCTTAATGAACTTCAACCTACCATTATATTCCTTGAAGAAATCTTGATTTTCTTCTATAAGCTTATTCCAAACTGGAAAAGAATTTATAAAAAAATCCTTAATAAAAGCATGATGAATGTTAAATAATGTCTCAACTTGTTAAAACTAAATTAATAACATTAGAATATTAAACGTACTGATTTCTGTATAACAAGCCTCTACATTGTGGTCCTTAAAGAGGCGAGCCCTAATTTCATCCTTGGTCATATACTCCTCGATGCATAACCCTATCAAACTAGCCACCTGAAATATATATGGGAGGTAAACTTCTCAAGAAACAATATAATTACTAGAGTAAATCATGTGCAAACAACATTGCATTGCATTGCATCGCATTGCATGTTCTAATGAAATCAAAATGACAAATGTGGAGCCTCGTTGAAAACCACCCCTCCTTCAACAAGCCTAGCATCGAGTACTAACAATCAAGACTCAACCCATGTACGCATCAATCCACTCTTCGCGGTGATCTCAGAATCTGGAACCCAAGATTCAAATGACGAGAATCATCCGGATACTCCCCACCCTCCTGAGTTACGGGCAGCTCGGTCAGCAAACTCGCCCTCGTCTAGCCACTCAGTCAGCAAGGCTACTCCTATGCCAAGTGGGGAATCAAACTGTGCCCCCTCCCATATAAAACACTGAATGTTCTTCCAACTGACCTATGACCAACTTTATACACACACAAATAAACATTATATATACTTACCCATGTTCACATGCAACAAAATTCTCTGATATTATTATTAGAAAATTAGATAAAAATTTAAATTATATTAAAATATGTATATTTTAATTATAATTTTCTTTTTAAATATGTTTACAGGTTTTAGATATATGCTAAGGTAATTATAAAGTAAGTGAACCCGATCCAAAGTCTATTCGAATTTATATTTTTTACTTCCAATTGGAGTGTTTTTCAGTCAAAATTTGAATCGGCTTCGGTTACCAACCAACCTAACCAAAATACAGTGAGTCCTTTGTGTTGAGTTATTCCTGGTCTCAGCATGGTATCAATGCTCTAGGCTCTTTATCAAACTTGTTTTTTCTCCCTCCCCACGCGCATCCGCCACCCTTCCTTGACCTCGAACTCCATCATTACACAATCATGAATCAAAGTGTGGATGATCATAGAGAGACGAATTCTTTCAATCTTTAGTGCACAAGTTAGTCCCGAAGGAAGAAATGAATTGATCCAGCATCACGAAGAAGAAGTCGACATATATACAATGTTCATCCTTGGCATTCCAGAATTACCTATTGTATGTAGAACCACACTTTATCAATATGAAATCAAATTCTATACATTATTGATCATAACAATATATAGTAACATATTTTGGGAGCAGTGAGAGAATGAAATGGTGGAAAGAAACAACAAAGATCATACTCGTTAGCAAGCGGCCTTCAAAGCAAGAAACAGCATGGTTACGTCAATTAAAATATCACATGAGCAGATGTATTATCATTCTAGCAAGGGCAGACAAAGTAAGGATCAACTGACACCACTGAAAATATATATATATATATATATATATATATATATATATATATATATATATTGTTTAGCTCATATCGTAGTCCTTTTCATGACATGTTCATCCAATGATATACTTCTTTCCATATTTATCGTACTGATACCTAGATTGTACTTTTCGCGTTATATTATTACTTGCATATGTGGCTTTTTTGTTATTTGTTTTCATTCGCTGTGGGTACTTGCTCCAATCTTGATCGGATACGTTGACAATTTTAAAAAACTGGCTACCTTGTACTTTGGACCCTTTGTGGAGTTGTGGATGCTTTTGTAGGTCTGGTCCTAGATAGTTTAGTTAGTTAGTTTCTTAAATTTAAATATTTAGCGAGTTTATTCCTGAATTATGATTAAATTGTAATTTTGGATTTTATAAATTGTATAGTTATTATGAATGAGCAAGATGCTATTTGTGATTAAAATATTGATAAATATTTGGATGATGATTGCAATTGAGGTCTAGACACTGTACTATTGTCGTTGTTGTGGCGTAGGTCAGACTTGGCTACATACTTGTATTCTAAAAAGAGGGAGCAGGTTGTGACTTTTATTATTCGTGCAATCTTAATTTGTGGTGAAGGTATTTACTAGGCATTTTGGCTACTACGCACTTATTATTCTAGTTATCGGGGCCTCCTAGCAGGAGCTACGAAGTTATCAATTTGGTTTCTGGGAGCCTCCTTACATGTCTACGGAGTTATCATTCTAGTTTCCAAAGGAATCTAGTTTCCAAAGATTCCTTACAGGTGCTACGGAGTTACTATAATATCCTATGCAAGAGAATATTGTCCTCGACTTGCATTATAGTTAGCATATTTTTATTAGTTGTACCCTGGTTCTAAAGGAGTTGTTATATTATTATTTTTAATTTCAGCATGCTATTATTGCTTCATCCCTCTGAACACTTGCTTTCCTTCTTGTCACTACCAAAATATAATAAAATAACGACGTTTTTAGCGACGTCATCAGTTAACGTTGCTATTTTAAAGAATTTGGCAACTCCATAAATAAATTTTGTTGTGCGTCGCTGTTTGCGACGAATAGCGACTAATAGCGACTATACTTGATTTTTTTGAAAGAATAGTCGCTATATATTTTTTTAACGTTGCTAAACATCGCTAAAGTTTTTAATTTAGCGACGTTTGACGACATTTTTACCAACGTTGTTTTTTTTAATTAGCAACACTTATAAATGTAGCAAGTCGTCATTGAAGCTTTTTAATAGCGACGTTTAGCGACGTCTGGATCAGACGTCGCTAATTTTCTTTTCAATATAGCGATCGGGTTTTCCTTTTTCTCCATTCTCACTCAAAAAAAATTCAAAAGTTTTTCTTTCTCCCCAACCCCTGGCCGACGACCCCCATTGTCGACAGTGCTCCATCGTCGACCCCCCCCCCCCCTCCGACCGTGCTCTACTGCTGACGACCCCCCCTCATCCTCCTCCACCGAGCTCCTCCTCCTCCTCTCTAGGCTCCTCCTCCTCCTCCTCTCCGGGCTCCCCTCCTCAACCGCCTATGCTGACCTCCTCCTCTCGGCCATCCCCTTCCTCGGTCAACCCCCAAGATCAAGTAAACCCTAACCCTAGCTATTTGACATGGACACGACACAAATACGAACATAACACAGACATAGACACGACATGGGATACGACACAGACACATACACTGACATGATATAGGACATGACATAGACCCTAACCCTAACCCTAACCATAACCTTATCTTTCTTCTAGTTAATTGTCTGAGTTAATTAGACGCAGCCTTGGGTATTGGTATCGTATACAATATGATGCAAATCTCGACTCAAGGAGAGTTGTATACATGGATACGGGAATGACTCTTCAAAGCCGAGATACAACACGATATTGGCTTCTTCTAGAACTCGTATCCAACTTGGGTTAGAGTAGTGTCAAACATATCCTTGACACAAGAGTTCGTGTTCAGGTGGTTGTGGCATGGCGTTGGTATATGTATCACGTAACCAAGAACACAACGTCCTCCTCGGCCCCGACGATCCCCCTCGGCTCCCCTCAACCCGGACGACCCTCCTCCTCGGTCAGAAGGTCAGGTAACCTATATTTGGAGTGAATGGAGTGTGTATCTAGGGTATACTAGTGTGTGTGTGTGTGTGTGTGTGTGTGTGTGTGTGTGTGTGTGTGTGTGTGTGTGTGTGTGTGTAATAGCAGCAGCAAGTAATATCAATAGCAACAACTTGTACCATGTGAAAGTGAGTGCACATTGTATACATGTGTGTGTGTTTGAGTGTATTTAGTGAGTGAGTGTTAGTGAGTTAGTATAGGTTATGTGTTCAACTATTGAGTGAGGGTATGTATATTAGGATTGAGTATCTAAAGATATTTGAGCTTTGGTTTAGTATCCCAAGATACTTGAGTAGGTATCAATATACCAAGATACATGGATAAGTTATTGAGTATGGGATATTGAGTTAATTATGAATATCTTAAGTACCTAAGGTACTAAATGTCAAGTGATACCTAAATACCAAGTGCATATATAGCTACATGTATAGGATTAGCTATATAAGTTAAGTGGTAAATAGTTTCATATAGATAACACTCATTATAAAAGTAGAATAACTAGATTTATGTTACAAGCTAGATAAATATAAGTTAAGTGGTAAATAGTTTCACATAGATAATACTTTTTATAACAGTAGAATAACTAGATGCTTGTCGTCACCTCCGAAGTCAAGTGTCCATGTGAGCCATTTTCTGGAAAAAAATTACTTCTATAAGCCTTTTGAGGATATTAGAGTTTTACCAAAAATCTAGTAGACTTATGAAAATATAGTCTATCTCTAATAGCCTCAAAAGACTTGCAGAAGTAAAAAAAAATTATAGAATGACTCACATTGAATACGTGATATCACACATATCCTTTATTAGTGTTCACATGTGTATCCATCTTTGCATCCATTTGGATAATATACTTGAACGATGTCTATTCATCTTTACAGAAGTATCTAGAAATTGATCTGAATTACTACCTGCATCATCGTTCGTGGATGTACAATCGTTATCCTGATAACATGTGTGGTGTGCGGGATAAATTCATGCAGGGGGTGGAACAGTTCCTGCAGTTCGTCAAGGCATTCCCTCAGTACATGGATGGCACAAAAATTAAGTGTCCGTGTGTGAGATATCGTAACTTAAAATATCACTCAAAAGTGGATGTAACATATTATGTGTACTCGAGGGGTTTCACGCCGAATTACTATCAGTAGATCTCATACGGAGAACTTGTGTCTTTAGCATTAGAATCGGAGCCTTATGTGGAGCCGTATATGGATGTTCACGACCACACTGATTATGACGATGGGTGCGTGAACATGGTTTTCAACACTGTCGGACCTAGTTTCGATCCAGATAATCATGATGCAGCTGAGGAGACACCGAATGTCGATACTGCAAAGTTTATGGAGTTATTGGATAATGCAAGGACTCTATTATATCCTGGTTGTGAGGATCATTCACCATTGGAGGTGGTTACAAGACTGTTGAACATCAAGTCTGATTTTAACATATCGCAAGAATGCTACAACCGACTGATGGAGTTGATTATAGAGATCTTGTCGGTGGGTGCTAAGTTACCTAGAGTCTTCTACCGGTCTTAGAGGATGGTGAGATCGCTCTAGATGGGATATGCAAAAATTGATGCATGTCGCAATGGACGCATGTTATACTACAAAGACGACAAGGATGAAGACGTGTGTAGATTTTGTGGTACTGATCGCTACAAGAAAACTGGTACGGAAAGATTTTTCGGTGCAAGGAAGCCGACCGATTCGATGCACTACTTGCCTTTAACGTCGCGGTTGCAGAGTTTTTTTTATGGTGAAAGAGACTACCGAAAACATGAGTTGGCACATGCGAGAACAGATTGAAGAAGTGCTGGATCACCCATCTGATTGAGAAGCATGGAAGCACTTCAATCGAGAGTATCCTGATTTTACTTCGGATCTGTGTAATGTAAGATTTAGGCTCTCCTCCGACGGTTTTACCCCATTCGGACTTTCGGGCTCACAGTGTTTGTGTTGGCCTGTGATCGTCATCCGTACAACCTCCGAACTATATATAACTTTTGTACCTTTCAAATGATGTATCAAGATAAATGTATGGATACATATATTTTTATTTATTATCAATTATATTCTTTGTTTTCATCTATCTTACAAGATGGCACCCATAACCGGATTACGTCGCTTGAGAGAGGCACCTCCTACTATTAATTAGAAAGTGGTACCTCCTACTGTGTTTGATAATAAACGGAAGAAATAAAACTAGGTTTATACGAAACTCTTTCTTAGGTTTACAAACAAGAAGTACTCTTAATCCTATACGAGGATGTTAAGTACAAAATTTAATCTGGATAAATATTGCTATAGGAGTCTGATCTGTGGTCGATCACTTTGTCCCTTGGACCACACGATGATGAAGAATTGTTGTAGAAGAAGGAGATGCTTCAAAGATTGCAAGAGGGAGTGGATGCTCGATATCAAAATCGTCGATCACTACTCTCTGTCTGTGCTCTTCTCTCTCAAGAATAGATTTCTGACCTTTCGATCTTCTGACTTCTATTCTCCAAATTTTTGACCTTTTTCCCGACGACCTCTTCGACCCCGGACCTCCGTGAACGGAGTTCTCTATTTATAGGGTTTTAGTGACAGTAACCGTCCAGTCGGCGTAGAAGCCGGACAGTGGAGAGTGTGGAACTTTTTACGTGGCGGTTATAATAACTGCCACCCACGTATAAATGATCTTCTGAATCCGCGTGTGACGCGTGTCCCATGATGAGGTAACGAGTATAACTGCTAAAAAGATCACAGCATGCAAGCCACGTAGGTAACTGCCCCTTGCGTAGAAAAGGTTGGCGTAGAAGCCAATGACTGTCACCATGGCGTAGAAGCCAAATAGTTGTCAAACTGGCATAGAAGCCAGGTAGGCGTAGAAGCCCAGTGGGCGTAGAAGCCCAGTAGTTGTCAAACTGGCGTAGAAGCCAGGTGCTGCATGGATAGGTAGCTAGCGTAAAAGATAGCCGCTCCTCCTTCTTTGACTGAGGTCTTGAACGTAGTCTGAACCAAATAGCCTTATCACGCACCAATACAAATATGGCCTGAGTTGGCGTATTCCGAGGAGATAGCATACGGCGTGCTCCTGTAGCTAAAAATGGCCAGGTCAGCGTATTTCAAGGAGATAGCGTACAGCGTGCTCCTATAGCTGAAAATAGCCTGATGGCGTAATATGCAGAGGTGATGATGTAGACATATTAGCCGTAATTATGGCTCACCCAGTCTTTGAAAATAGAACCAAATCTCGTACATTAAATGCAGAGATCTGCCCCCATC
Source organism: Iris macrosiphon (assembly GCA_036927795.1). Taxonomy (NCBI): domain Eukaryota; kingdom Viridiplantae; phylum Streptophyta; class Magnoliopsida; order Asparagales; family Iridaceae; genus Iris; species Iris macrosiphon. The sequence goes on from JAYESA010000002.1 coordinate 115,762,382, forward strand.
ACGCGTATTAACTGCAGAGACGTGCCTCAAGCTCTGTACGAAGAGCAGCTTTTGACGTGGCAGTTCGTTTTATCTTCTGCTGAGCGTAAAAGCTCACATCTGCCTGTATAAAACTAGACAACTTATTCCCTTGAATGCGTAAAAGCAATTTGTATCAAGGAAATGTCACTAAACGATGATCTGGGTCTCTGTACCGAACCATCATTACAGTCGTCGTCTGGGTAGTCGTGCAGTACTCTTTGTCAGGAGTCAGGCTCACTGCATGATCTGACAGGTTCATTCGAGGAATACTAAGCGCTCCTCGTACACTTCCATGTTGCATTAAAAGCAGATGGGTTTTACGCCATAAAGGCAAGGTAGCAATCTTTTTACGCTGAAGCAGTCTAAAATACTGTATTACGTGGGTTGTTCTGGAGTTACATTTTACGCTGTACTAGCTTTGAAGCTCTGCTATACGCCAATGGCTCTGAAGTCATGTCTTACGCCACACAGTGCTAAAATCTCTGCTTTATGCGGATTTTATGCATACTGCGTATAATTCTGTAGCGTATTTTTTATGCTTCTACAAGACCCCCTTCAAAGTTTTTATATTCCTCGTAATTTGAAACACTTTGAATGAAGCATGAAACGGTCAAGTTTGACTCATTCTTCGAGGCTGATTTCTCGGCAAATATTTAGGGATTTGTTGGAATTTGGTGTGTTCTCCTCCGCCTATAAAAAGGCGAATGTGTTAACCTGTTTTTCCCACACTTTCTTTACCACATAGAAATGGTTGTCGAGTTCTGTCATGCTGACTTGAGGAAGAAGAAGAAGAAGAAGAAGAAGAAGATCATGTTCTTTCCGTTCATAAGGAGCCAAAAAAGAAGGCGTCTTCGAGCAAATATCCTCTGCCACGATGGATCATGGAAGGATATCATAGTATCCTTTGCTCGGGATAATCAGCAATTTCGTATGGCGATTCATCCAGGAGAGAGAAAGGGTCGTATTAGACCACACAGCTTGCAAGCTGTATTTTCTCCCATCACGACGGTGGACGAGGGCAGACAAACTGACCTTGTCTTCCAGTATTTAGTTGGGTTTGAATCCCAACTCAATCTATCATGGCGTAAGGAGGGTGGGCTCTTGACTAATTTAAGCAAGCCCAGTTTTGTATCCTTCCGCCATTAATTATTTTTTTGCTAATCGGCCGTGAAAACCGACTAACTACTGAAGAAGACGGATAAAGATCTCCACCAATACGAGAACCTGACAGAACAGACTCTTGGCATGATCCTAAGTGAAAATGAGAAACCCTTGCTAGAACAAGAATTTCCATCATATGTAATCATGAAGATGAAAAACCCTTTGTAAACTGGATTTCCATCATATGTAATCATGATTAATAAAATTGTCTTCTTTTACGCATCTGATAATTTTCCATATTTTTTGCTGTGATGAAGTATGGATATGTGTAGCTTCGACACGTCTGAATAACTTTACGCCGACTCTGATAACAAGAGTATATGATCTCGTCCCGTCTTTTACGTGTAACTGAAGACGCGTAGAAAGCTGCTTAGCATTTTAAGTCGAATATTCAAACTGTCCTGCTATTTTGAACGAGGAATTGCGTAGAGTTCTGAACTGTCACTTCTCTGATAAGAAGAATTCTTGTTCAGACCATCATCTTCAAAAATGATTTTCCGAAAATCCCTTGAAGTAGGGCGAGAAATGGCTGTCAAAACTGACCATGCTTGAATTGTAGAGAAAAGATTCTAACTAGATTTTGGATGAACTTCCAATTGATAAGAAGAAGAGTCCTTTTCGATGCTGAACTCTGTATGTTTTGGGTACTTGGGATATTTTGAGGCCAAGAAGGAGCATCTTCTGCGTGAACCCTTGTAATTGACCGTCTTGAGATTTGTTCAGATATATGCATACTCTGGCCTGCGTATTTTGAGATATGCGGAAAGTTAAAGATCCGTAGTATAGATGAGCGTAAAATCATGAGTTTGTAGGCTCTCGAGCGTAAAAGATGTTAAGCATAAGAGCATCCGGACGTAAAACTGTAGATTTATAGCCTCTGAAAAGAAAACTTCCGAGCGTGTAGTCGTAGATTTATAGCCTCTGAGCGTAAAAGCTATCGAGCATAAAGCATCCGGGCATAAAACTATAGACTTATAGCCTCTGAGCGTAAAATCGTAGATCCGTAGCTTCTCGACCGTAAAAGCTCCTTAGCGTAAAATCACGAATCTGCTCTGCATGAAAAAACTTTTTAAATTCGCTGACTGTCCATCTTCTCTAAATGATAGGCTGACGTGTTCCCCGATCATAATCGAATATTAAATATCGGATTTGGTTAGGGATTCGAAGAGTTTATCTGAACTCTATAAATACTCCAAGGTCTTCAGAGAAGAAACTCTTCATCTGTCTTTTGCAAAACCCTAGCTTTTCAAGAACCTTTCCTCTTCGTCTCTTTCTTGAGAACTCTGAGTTTTTAGCAATGGCATCGAAACAACCTTTTGCCGCTAAGGGAAAGAAAGCTGCCTCCTCTTCTCGCTCCTATGCTCAAGCACGAGCGACTCCCATTAGGCTTAATGAACCTCGCTCTGAACGAAGTGCCCCACCATCAAGCTGTGCACCGGGCGTTATAGGTAAAGCTTTTGGGACGAAGAAAAGACGAGAAAAACTCTTCGCACACGTTGTACGTGAACGTGCTAGATCATATTCTGTGCTGAGAGCCTCTTCGAGGAAGATGATGCATAGAGATATTTTATCATTTACGCCCACATTCCTAATGTGTCAGCGTAAAAACTCCATATTTTCGCAGTCTAGCGTAAAAGCTTTGACTGTCGAAACTTGGCGTATAGTACAAACTTTGAGTGTTACGCTCTGAATGAAAATTTCGCGTAACAATTCAAATTTTGGCAGTCTGGCGTAAAAACATAGACTGTATACTGCCAACCTTGAATTTTATGCCTAGAAAATAGGTTCCAGCGTAAAAACTCAAGTTTTTACAGTCTTGGCGTAAAAGCACAGACTGTTGATCTTTGGCATAAGCTGTAAGACTGTAATGTCCAGTATAGAGACTGACTTGTTTTTCTTGCATTTTGTAGTGGACTTGCAGATACCTCTGTTGGCTGAGGTAATGGGTTCTGCTGCTGGAATGCTGAATTCCAATTACCTGGAGGATTTGTCCCACGTAACATTTCCTATTTCTGGAACCCAGTACCCTGAAGGAAGGGAGATTCTGATATCGTCTCAGGGAGAACGAATGCTGTTGAGCATGATCAACGGAGAGCCCTTGACGTACATAGACCGGGCCCAATATATAAAACCAGCTTTCCTCTTCGGGGATATGATTGATAAACAATCCCAGATGAAGCCCAAGAAGGAGAACTGGGTTTTTACTGTTGGGGGCATGGTCATGTACCTGCCCAGGATGCCGAGAGATTATCATATCTCGACATTCTTCCATGCCACGCATCCCAGGAAGATGTCGTGGACTCTGACCCCTAATCTTCACGGCCAGCCGGGGAAGATATTTATCAGAAAGGATCAGACCAAGGATTATTTGTGAGCCGCCCTTCAGGTCCTGTAATGCCTTTCAGGGGATTATTTCTGGGCAGTGTCCCGAGTGAAGATACTTCACTGCTCCAACCAGTCCAATTATCGACTTTCTGTAATGACTTCATGGGGCATGGGGGAGTATACCCCAAGGTTAATCCTCGGACCAGCGGGTGGATTAGCCCTGGGAATCTTCGATGGGCTCGTTTAAGTGCCTGGGCCTTGAAGAACTTTCAGACGGAGCTGGAGAGCATTGGTCTGTACGCGGCTGTGAGTGCTACCAGTGTTGGGTTACCTCTCAACCCCAACCTATTTTTGGCTTTGATGGAGCGGTATATCTCGCTCACTGGGACTTTTGCCACTCTGCTAGGGGAGTGTTGGGATTGGCCCTTCACGAAATGGCAGAGATTTTAAGACTGCCAATGGAGGATACTCCTTATGAAGAGTATGTTCCCACTAATCGGGAGCTGGGGGATACAAACCCTCGGGTAGTGGCAGTATACCAGGAGTTAATGAGCCATTACCTTGCGTGCACCGCCTTCTATAATGAGCCCTCTGATTTGGCTCATACCAACAAATGGGCGTCCTATCTCTTCTTTCATCATGTCAGAGATGCTAAGCCAAACAAAGTCGTGGATAGCAGGGATAAGCCTTTGAGCCTTCTGAGCGTGCTTAATGCTCAAATAGTTGATAAGCTTATTGAAGACGCTGGGGCTTCAGATCAGGTTCTTGATGAGGGGATAGGGAAATATCCTGCAGGCACTAAAGCCTACATTTATATGAGGCAATGTCACAGGCCTCTGTCCAAGGAAGCTCAACTGGCTGGCTTTCTCTCTGTATGGCTACGCCGATTGGTAGTACCAGGCATTGCATCTTCGGATCGCATTCACCGTAACACCTTATGGCCTGCATTGCGTTTGGTATTTGGGGCAAGACTGGGCCTACTCCCTGCCATGGTATGCCGGAGACAAGCTGGCCTGAGGGCCATTACTGATGGGCTGCTTGCCGACGAAACATGGTGTGACAGCTTTCCCAGGGTAGAATTACCGTTCCTATATCTGATGGGATGGTTAATTCTTTATAACCCTAGGGTGATATCTCCCGGCTCTACCAGTAGTTCGGGGAATAATTTCTTGTTGAATTACAAGAATTCCACCTGGAACGTGACCACCGTCGTAGACTGTCGGCGAGCATTGAATTTTGCTCATAGCTGGAAGCTCTTATGTATCATCCCCACTGTACATCTCAATCAACAGGGGACGAGACTTCAGGACTCAGGTGAAGGAAAGACCGTTCTTTCTCCTGAAGCTTTTATTGGTTGGTCTGCATTAGACCTTCCCATTTGTCGTACAGGAGTGAAGACCATTGCTTCTTAGAGCCCTACCTGCCTAGTCGGTTTGCCAGGCAGTTTGGGTATGACCAATTGTACGTGAGAAATGCCATCACCAGCTTCAAGTCCAGAGGTGGACTTATTGATGGAGCAAAAGGATGGCGGTACTTCATAATGGGTTGTACTAGAGCAGCTTTTACTGTGTTCGCGACTTCTCTCTCCATGGAGTTGCGCATCCTTCACTCGTACGCCCAATTTTATGTGGCCACCAATACCTTCCATCGCGATTTTGATATGCGTGAAAGTTTTAGGATGCCCTCTTCTAAGTCCGCGGGAAGAGAGGAAGTCCCATCAGTTTCCTCTGATGAGGGTGAAGACTCTGTCAATCCAGATAAGTTTTTGCTGACAGTACCGAGAGGTGTAATACCTCCGCCTGCAGAGCCTCTGGTTATCCATAGTAAGCGAAGGGCTCCTGTTCTGAAGGAGACTTTCCCTCGCAAGAAAAAGAAGACTGTTAGTGGTCCTGTCAGGACTTCCAGCCATGAGGCTCCTAGGAGTGAGCCTGCTGTTTCCCCTGTCGGGGACGAACTTTTGACTAGAGGTCCTTCGCATATTAGAGAGGGAACCTCCACAATTTCGACTGCCAGTGCCGAAGATTCTTTGCTCAAACCTGTTGTCGCTGCTACCGCTTCAGGTAGTGCTACGAGATCGCCTTCGAGGCTGATAAGAATATCATTATCCAGACCAAGAATGGGTCCAGCTCCTTCTTCATCTGTAAGTATCCCCAGCGAGATTCTACTTGATGAACCTCGATTGGATCTGGGTGAAGACTTGGATGACTACCCTCAATCGTCATTCGGTGCACCCTCCTCTCCAGGTATGACAGCTTGCTTAACATCATTAAGAAATGATCTAGCTGTACTGGCTGCAGACGCGACATATACACCATCGGCCATGGGTAAATATCGTTTTTATGCCTCTCTTAGAAAAATTAACATCATGTTGATATTAACTTTCTCTTATCTTCTTTTTTTTAGGGGAAGACATCTACGAGGAGGGCAGCGTCGACGCAACTTTGGCTTTGTTGCCGCTCCTGCCGATGACACGGAGGTGCCTGACTTTGAAGAGGAAACATTTTTGGGTGCCGGCTCACCCAATACAGTTCTAATATATTCAGAGGAGGATGAGCCTGTCATCACGACGATGCCTCCTTTGAGTATGCCAGCCAGTTCGGCCACTGTTGGTGCCTCTACCTTTGTCGCGCCATCTGCTGAAGCGACGACTGTGACGACACCCTTTACAGTCATTCCTGGAAGGGGATTTGCCGATATTGCATCCACTCCCAGCGTCCATTCGAATCTCACCATGCTGATTGAGCAGTATACTAGTATTTTCTATACCACTTTGAGAATGTTGATATCAATGGTGCTGGAGAAGAATCTAGGCTTTGAGGCTCTGAGAAGGTCCTCCCAGTTTGCGATAGCGCCGATCAGAGACTTCAACGATGCTGGAGAGCTGATGCGCTGGAGCAGATAGTTAATGGTTTAGAACAACCCATTAACAATTATTTGTAATTATCCTAGGGCAGCATTGATGATCTGATTTAGGATGAATATGACTCTTTGACTGCGAGGCTTGTCGGGGAGATGGAAACTCTGAGCAAGTCCATCGAGGCTCAACAGCAAGAGATGAATGAAGAGCATATCATATTGGAGTATGTCATTCCCCAGCTAGCCAAGTACGAGGCCGAATATGAGCAAGAGGCAGCGAAGGTCCATAAATTGGAAGACGACCTCGCTAAGGCCAAGGAGAGGGCTCTCTCTTTGTCGGCAGCTCGAGATGCATTGAATGACCGAAGAAAAGCGGCTTAGCAGAACCTGGCATGTGCGGATGTCACCCACGCAGATTTTGTATGTGCTCGGTCTGAACTATCTGCCTTGAACAATGAGGAGGCAAGGTTGGAGCGGGCTCGTGCTACAGTTTTGAGCTCCAGAATGAGAAGATGGCCGCACTGCCGTAGCAGATCCGTGATTTGACTGCTCCTCCCAAATGATGTACTTCATATTTCTCCTGTAATTTCTCGGAGATAATAAAGACACATTTTCTGACTTTATGGGCCCATTATTTTAGAATGTGATAGACTAGGGTAAAAATAATATCAGAGGTATCATTAACATGACATTCTTTCGTTAAGGTTTTGCTGAATATAAATTTATTCAGAGTTAACATAATCCTGAAAGAATATAATCCAACTAAATTTGTATACTAAACACTATCAGAGGTAATATGAACATGATAGGCATACAAATTAGTTAAGGATATCTATTCGGAGGTCACATGAACCTGATAGAATATGATCCAGCTAACCTTTGTGCATGGTATCGTCAGAATAAGATCTTCGTCATACTCCGTTAAACGAAGGAGATCAAGTATAATACTTCTTCGGGAATTTACAGTTGATAGTAGCCATTGCCAAATTTCCATTAGGCTTGGCTAATCTATAAGTACCATTTGCAATCATATAAGGGCCCTCCCATTTCTTTATGATTGTCTGTATGAACTTCGGATATTGTACTAGAGGTAATATGGACGTAGTACGATACCGTATTTATTGAGGACATTCCACTGGGGGATTTTTAGTGGACCCATTACTTTTTGCGCACGATAGTGCAAGTAATAGGTTTGAGACAAATTCTGACAGAGGTAATATAGACGCGATAAAATACGACTCTGTAGGGATGAATAGAGACTGACTCTTTCTTCGCTGGGAAAATAAGGATAGTTCAGAGGTAATATGGACATGAACATTTCATTTTCCATTGCGGGCATTCCACAGGGGAATTTTTGTGGACCTATTACTTTTTTTGCACGTGAGTGCAAGTAATAAGTTTAGGACAAGCCCTACCAGAGGTAATATGGACATGGCAGTTTTTATGGACTCAACACCACTGGTGTACTTAGAGTTAAGTACGGATGTTAAGTTAAAATGACAACCGATATTAGAGGTAATATGAACATGATAATCGATAGCCAAAAACTTGAAAAGTTTGTTCAGAGGTAATATGAACATGACAAACTTTTGCGTTGTGAGTCCATTGGGGATGGAGGTATATATCTGCTCAGAGGTAATATGGACATGGCAGTTTTGTTGGACTTAACACCACTGGTGTACTTAGAGTTAAGTACGGATGCTAAGTTGAGATGACAACCGATATCAGAGGTAATATGGACATGATAATCGATAGCCAGACCAAGAAGGTTTGTTCAGAGGTAATATGAACATGACAAACTCAGCTGGGGAAATAAAGAAATATTTGGACAATAGTTCAGAGGTAATATGGACATGAACTCATGTCCGAAAAATTTACTGTAGAGTGATTTTTCTGAGTGGGGATAGACCTGAAGGATCCGCTGGGGAAACTTTAGGGACTAATCATCCGGTATCTTCTTGAGGGAGAAAATTGTCACGTTAAAAGTGAAATCAATTTGCAATGATCGTCCCCTTGTTTGGTAGATGCAAAGTGACGACTTTGGCATCGATCAACTCCTAAATTCTCCTTTTTAGTACATAGAAAGCCCTTGTGGGGTGATGAATGTACTGATGGAAGAGACAATAATCTGGGTCATCGACTTTGCCAGCCCTCTCAGGATATTTGATGTTGGGTAGCTGAAGTTTATTTTCCTTCATCAATATATTGAAGATCTTAATGATGTCATCTTCATTGAAGGAGAAAGTCCCTTTCGGCCTTCGGGCTCCCGATGCCTGATTTTTACGATCTTCTGGGAAGATCGTCATCGTTGCATCATCTTCGGATTCTGAGGGAATTCTACCCCCAGCTTTGGATGTTGCCCTATTTTGTCGAGGTAGGCTACCCCCAGACATGTCGTGGCATTTGTCCACTGAAGTTGATTTAGAAGGACCTGCCTCTGGTTGTGCAGGATCAGACTCTCGAGGTTTTGAGTTTACAGAAGATGCAGTATACCCCAACCCAAAACGAGTTTGTTGACAGTAAGGATTACCATTCAACGGTGTTCGTCTGCCTTTTTCATAGTTGAGGCCTTGTTTCAACTTCAAATCATAGCCCATGCTTTGTATAATCTTTAAAGCCTGTGGGCTATACTTGTGGATTTGTATTTTGCCACCCTCAGACTCGCAATATTCTTCTTGTACAATCGGTCTATTCCACATTCGATCGAAGATTATTGGATGCTGATCGTTGTGAGTTGGGGGAATAATAAAGGCAGCATTTTTATGTGGTCCATATGTTATAATGACATTAGATCTTGACGCATCTTCCCATATAATCTCCCCACGTTTGACAGTTAGGGGAACTGAATCCTGGTTATGACTCATGTCTTTGCGTTTCTGGATCAAGAATTCTCGCAAGTCAGGAGGATTAACGGAAGAAGAAGAAGAAGGCTTGTTTCTCCTGTTTATGTCAATTGGAATGCGGATATTGGGAACCCCAACCCTTTTCCTGTGGTAGGAATACAGCAGTTCAGCCATATGAGCAGCACATGATCTCCGAGGAGCTTATCTCTCTGCAAACTGGACCTTCTTTACGCCGAGGGGCTTCTCCTGGCTAAATTTAGAATTTTGCTCAGGCTGCCGTAAAAATGAGGAAGTCCTCAATCGGCCATCAGCTTCTCGCGTAATCTGGAGAGCGGGCAGATTCTTCTCTTGTTGGCGTAAAGGCCGAGAAGTTGAGAAACCCGCCACTTGTTTTCCCTTGCGTAGATTGCAGGGCCCATCTGCTTTTCCACGGAGGAAAGATGCATTTTTACGCGCGGAGCGCGTTGGGAATTTCTGAATTGGCGCTGAGACATTATCAGAAATTGTCTGCCACGTCACAGATGGAAGACTGAGTTTTACGCGCAGAGCACGGAGCAGTCTTCTGGACTAGCACTGAGGCATAACCAGAAGCTTTGTTTGCCATGTCACAGAAGGGAGACAGAGTTTTACGTGCGGGGCACGGAGGTTGCGAAGCTACAACCTTGCTGGTCGGAGAAGTCAGAGAGTCGGTAGGAATGGTAGGGGATGTCCGGGGCATCCACACTTTATGCAATTTCCTGTTATCTTGGACAGAGAGAGAGTGAGAGCTACCCCCTGCTCGAAGCATATATTCTTAGGCGGATTGATCGAATTGGACGAGCAAGGTCTTTTTCATTGATCCTACTGATACTGCATCGTGTTGAGAAATTGCTTTCTCGTCAGATGAGAAAGAGGTCCCCAGCAGAGTCACCATCTTGTGTTTGATAATAAACGGAAGAAATAAAACTAGGTTTATACGAAACCCTTTCTTAGGTTTACAAACAAGAAGTACTATTAATCCTATACGAGGATGTTAAGTACAAAATTTAATCTGGGTAAATATTGCTATAGGAGTCTGATATACGATCGATCACTTTATCCCTTGGACCATACGATGATGAAGAAGTGCTGTAGAATAAGGAGATGCTTCAAAGATTGTAAGAGGGAGTGGATGCTCGATGTCAAAATCGTCGATCACTACTCTCTGTCTGTGCTCTTCCCTCTCAAGAATAGATTTCTGACCTTTCGATCTTCTGACTTCTATTCTCCAAGTTTTCAACCTTTTTTCGACGACCTCTTCGACCCCGGACCTCCGTGAATGGAGTTCTCTATTTATAGGATTTTAGTGACAGTAACCGTCCAGTCGGCGTAGAAGCCGGACAGTGGAGAGTGTGGCACTTTTTATGCGGCAGTTATAATAACTGCCACTCACGTATAAATGATCTTCTGAATCCACGTATGATGCGTGTCCTATTATGAGGTAATGCGTATAACTGCTACGAAGATCACGGCATGCAAGCCACGTAGGTAACTGCCCCTTACATAGAAAAGGTTGGCGTAGAAGCCAATGACTGTCACCATGGCGTAGAAGCCAAATAGTTGTCAAACTGGCATAGAAGCCAGGTAGGCATAGAAGCCCGGTGGGCGTAGAAGCCCAGTAGTTGTCAAACTGGCGTAGAAGCCAGGTGCTGCATGGATAGGTAGCTAGCGTAAAAGATAGCCGCTCCTCCTTCTTTGACTGAGGTCTTAAACGTAGTCTGAACCAAATAGCCTTATCACGCACCAATACAAATATGGCCTGAGTTGGCGTATTCCGAGGAGATAGCATACGGCGTGCTCCTGTAGCTGAAAATGGCCAGGTAGGCGTATTTTAAGGAGATAGCGTACAACGTGCTCCTATAGCTGAAAATAGCCTGATGGCGTAATATGCAGAGGTGATGATGTAGACATATTAGCCGTAATTATGGCTCACCCAGTGTTTGAAAATAGAACCAAATCTCGTACATTAAATGCAGAGATCTGCCCCCATCACGCGTATTAACTGTAGAGACGTGCCTCGAGCTCTGTACGAAGAGCAGCTTTTGACGTGGCAGTTCGTTTTGTCTTCTGCTGAGCGTAAAAGCTCACATCTGCCTGTATAAAACTAGGCAGCGTATTCCCTTGAATGCGTAAAAGCAATTTGTATCAAGGAAATGTCACTAAACGACGATCTGGGTCTCTGTGCCGAACCATCATTACAGCCGTCGTCTGGGTAGTCGTGCAGTACTCTTTGTCAAGAGTCAGGCTCACTGCATGATCTGACAGGTTCATTCGAGGAATACTAAGCGCTCCTCGTACACTTCCATGTTGCATTAAAAGCAGATAGGTTTTACGCCATAAAGGCGAGGTAGCAACCTTTTTACGCTAAAGCAGTCTAAAATACTGCATTACGCGGGTTGTTCTGGTGTTACATTTTACGCTGTACTAGCATTGAAGCTCTGCTGTACGCCAATGGCTCTGAAGTCATGTCTTACGCCACACAGTGCTGAAAACTCTGCTTTACGCGGATTTTATGCATACTGCATATAATTCTGTAGCATATTTTTCATGCTTCTACACCTACTATTAAGGAGAAAGTGGTACCTCCTACTGTTAAGGAGGAAGTGGCAAATATAGAGGAAGTGGTACCTCCTACTGTTAAGGTAGAAGTGGCTGTTAAGGAGGAAGTGACTGTTAAGGAGGAAGTGGGAAGTTCCAGTCATCCAGCACCTACAGCGGAGATTGATTACCTAGACGCTGCTTATGCGGAGTGGACGAGGGTCTACTTTTTGCCTCAGCGTAGACAAGCATGATAGAACTTTTGCCCGAATTTGTCTCCGGTAGACTTATCGTTGTATTATCTTTCTGGATTGAACTTCTTAGATGTATTATCTTTCTGGATATATTATCTTTCAAGATTAGACTTATGGTTATTATCTAGACTTGTTTACAACTTAAGAAATTAGATTTTCTTCTCTATATATCATATTGTGCTTATCTTACTTAGCATTTAATTTAGTATTATTTTGTGATATTATTGTATTTTAGCTATGGAATATAAAATCTATTTAGTGACATGTACTTATGGCTATGTACTATATTTTTCTTCTTCTATTCATTTAGTGACATATACTATATTTAAATTATTTTCTTGTAACTTTTATTTTGTTTATCATAAGTCAAGTATGACAGGACGACGCGGATCGTTCGGTCAGTCTAGAGGTAGAGTATCTAGACGACATGCTACTCCGACTGACAGTTCTCCTTCGGGATATAGTACTAGGTCCGGACCCTCGTCTCCCATTACTCTATTCTTTCGACTACTATCTCCTCCTAGAAGTACTCCTGGGATGAGTAGTTCCAGGCCTGAGACTGTAACACCCCGTTCCGCTCAAGCGGACTGCCGTTTCAAACGGCAATAGTGCAACTGTCCCGACCCGCTTTGCCTCAAAGAAGAAGCAAAGGATATCCAGACTTGTCCCTACAGGAACCCGGCTTAGGCTTTCAGAGGCTCGCTTGATGTATCGCTCTACCGAGGCGAATCATCGCTAAGGTGGGTGGCTACGGTGAACTTGTCTTTGCTTAGCCAGCACACATAAAATCTGGAATGTTCATGCTAGTCGCTAGGTGATTCACCCCCTGCATGCTAATAAATTCAATGCACCTAGCTAAGAAAATAATCCCAACTTGTATTGCTTGCTAGAACATGGAAAATAAAATACTGCTTATATGTTCAGACCCTCGCATGCTAAGTCCCTTAACGGTTTCATCTCTCGGCTTACCTTCGGGTCCGAGCAAATGTGTTTACTTATGCCCCTTAGAAACGTATGCTTGTCTGCTTGAATGTTGCCTTGTTTTTATCCAAACCCCGGAAGACTACTAAGTAGTCGTTCCGTGCATGATTGAACCTGCAAGTATCCGGGACCGTTAGGTCACCAGGCAGCCCCGAGCCAGGGGAATGCATCAAGGCAAGTCACTGTATAGAATCAAGATTCAAGTATCCTGTGTACTCGTGTACTCGTGTTCTCGTGCACTCTTGTTCTCGTGTTCTCGTGTTCTAGTGCATGCGTGTTCTCGTATTCTCGTGTATCTCGTGATAATTGGAAAGACCCAATACTTGCATGTCGCGGACAACTCGGAAACGAGGTATAGTTCCACGGACGGTCACCAGGGCACTGGGACCGATCCGATCCGGATGGAACTCACGTTATTGTACAGTCCATTGTGCTGGACGGGATGGCATGTAGCGCCCCTTGTTCTTTTGCTGCATACATTCTCTCCAGTGACTGAACCGTATTATATAGTCCATTGTGCTGGACGGGATGGCATGTAGCGCTCCTTGTACTTTCGTTGCATACCATTACCGCCAGTGACTATCGTCCTGAATGGCTATGCCAGCGACTCCTGTTCATATAGATAAGTCATCCTCGCTTAGCGGCTATCCGCGTGCGAGCCACTGTATCGCATCAAATGGACAACTGAATACCTGAACGATCATGTTAAAACGACCCTCGTATTTGGATATGCTATGCCCCTGAATATTTATACTTGCCCGTGCTTAAACTAACAATGTTTGCCTTGGATAGGGAAGGAGATAGTAAGTTGGTAAGTCTCGCCGTGTTTTCTCTCATGTTGCACGGCGCACTGCCCGACACGTTAGGCTATTTAATACTTGCATGAAACTGATCCTAAGGTAACTAGAAAGACAACTTAATAGTTGGTGCACGGAACTTATATTACATGTTTGGATTTGTCGAGCGGGCGAGTAGCTTCCCTACCAGTGCATTCAATGTACTGATAATCCACCAGTTTATCTGCAGGGTGCGGGAGAACCTCGTTCGGTGCGGATGCCTCCAACGTGCGTGCTTAAGCGTGAAGATCACTCCGAAGAAACGGTGCATCCGGAACAGAAGCACATATACAAGACATAATATTGGAACATAGCCCGAACTCGCCTGAACATCGCATGTACAATCATTCCACAATTGTAGCCACTTGGCACGCTTTTACTGTTTCAGAGAGAGAGGCTTGAGCGACTTGTAATCTCGGCTATACGCCGCCTGTAACACTTGTTCATATCAATAAAAGAGCTTGCTTTACTTCAACTTGTGTTTCAAATGCTTCCGCTATATTTGTCGACTCAGTGAACATGTTACCGATCGCCTATGCGTTCATGACTCTACTGCACTCGGACAATCTGTGCGACTCTGTGGCTTAGAACTCTTACCGCCAGCCAATGAATCATGGCCTTGCACGGGCGCGGTTCACGCTCGTGCGGCATCACGTCCGGATGGGTCAAGCGATCGTTCCGCGGGAGCGCTGGCGAGGGTGATTCCCGTCTAGCGGGAATAGCCGATTTGCCTGCGGGAGATCGGGGCGTGACATGTTGGTATCAGAGCCTGGCTTCTACGCCTTTGGACTTCGATTCGATATCTCTATTTCGAAAGCTCGTTCGTGGGTTATGTGCACGCTCTCTCTCAATGCCTCGATGGGATATTCCAACAATAAGTCTAAATACTTTCAAAATATGTTTTGAATGATATGATTGCTTGTCTGGTTGTATGTTGCGAGTGGCCTTTGTGCCAACATGTGCTAACCCTTAAGATTATCGCTAGTAGCTTGTCCGATTTTCACTAACTCTAACTTTGGTTGAATGCATCTATTCGGGGGATGCCTTGAACTAGTGCACCATCCAAGACTTAAGAAAAGGTGAAACTCGAGTGCTAAGACTTCGCTATCACTGAGCTGGTTGACGTGTTCACGCTAGAAGTGCACTTCGAAAGTGCGCACGATCCAGTCTAAGCGATATGCTGATTTCGAAGCTTGTGCAAGTGAATATCCAAATGAATAAGTACAACGACTTGTCTAGGATTGCCTCAACCCTAGATCACTGCTTGTCCTTAGTAAGTCTCGAAGATGAGACTTTTTCTAAGTTGGGTAGGATGTAATACCTCGTTCCGCTCAAGCGGACTGCCGTTTCAAACGGCAATAGTGCAACTGTCCCGACCCGCTTTGCCTCAAAGAAGAAGCAAAGGATATCCAGACTTGTCCCTACAGGAACTCGGCTTAGGCTTTCAGAGGCTCGCTTGACGTATCACTCTACCGAGACGAATCATCGCTAAGGTGGGTGGCTACGGTGAACTTGTCTTTGCTTAGCCAGCACACATAAAATCTGGAATGTTCATGCTAGTTGCTAGGTGATTCACCCCCTGCATGCTAATAAATCCAACGCACCTAGCTAAGGGAATAATCTCAACTTGTATTGCTTGCTAGAACATGAAAAATGAAATATTGCTTATATGTTCAGACCCTCGCATGCTAAGTCCCTTAACGGTTTCATCTCTCGGCTTACCTTCGGGTCCGAGCAAACGTGTTTACTTATGCCCCTTAGAAATGCATGCTTGTCTGCTTGAATGTTGCCTTATTTTCATCCAAACCCCGGAAGACTACTAAGTAGTCGTTCCGTGCATGATTGAACTTGCAAGTATCCGGGACCGTTAGGTCACTAGGCAGCCCCGAGCCAGGGGAATGCATCAAGGCAAGTCACTGTACAGAATCAAGATTCAAGTATCCCGTGTACTCGTGTACTCGTGTTCCCGTGCACTCTTGTTCTCGTGTTCTAGTGCACTCGTGTTCTCGTGTATCTCGTGATAATTGGAAAGACCCAATACTTGCATGTCGCGGATAACTCAGAAACGAGGTATAGTTCTACGGACGGTCACCGGGGCACTGGGACCGATCCGATCCGGATGGAACTCACGTTATTGTACAGTCCATTGTGCTGGACGGGATGGCATGTAGGGCCCCTTGTTCTTTTGCTGCATACATTCTCTCTAGTGACTGAACCGTATTGTATAGTCCATTGTGCTGGACGGGATGGCATGTAGTACTCTTTGTACTTTCGCTGCATACCATTACCGCCAGTGACTATCGTCCTGAATGGCTATGCCAGCGACTCCTGTTCATATAGATAAGTCATCCTCGCTTAGCGGCTATCCGCGTGCGAGCCACTGCATCGCATCAAATGAACAACTGAACACCTGAACGATCATGTTAAAACGACCCTCGTGTTTGCATATGCTATGCCCCTGAATGTTTATACTTGCCCGTGCTTAAACTAACAATGTTTGCCTCAATGTTTGCCTTGGACAGGGAAGGAGATGGTAAGTTGGTGAGTCTCGCCGTGTTTCCTCTCATGTTGCACGGCGCACTGCCCGACACGTTAGGCTATTCAATACTTGCATGAAACTGATCCTAAGGCAACTAGAAAGATAACTTAATAGTTGGTGCACGGAACTTATATTACGTGTTTGGATTTGTCGAGCGGGCGAGTAGCTTCCCCACCAGTGCATTTAATGTACTAATAATCCACCAGTTTGTCTACAGGGTGCGGGAGAACCTCGTTCGGTGCGGATGCCTCCAACGTGCGTGCTTAGGCGTGAAGATCACTCCGAAGAAATGGTGCGTCCGGAACAGAAGCACATATACAAGACATAATATTGGAACATAGCCCGAACTCGCCTGAACATCGCATGTACAATCATTCCACAATTGTAGCCACTTGGCACGCTTTTACTGTTTCAGAGAGAGAGGCTTGAGCGACTTGTAATCTCGGCTATACGCCGCCTGTAACACTTGTTCATATCAATAAAAGAGCTTGCTTTACTTCAACTTGTGTTTCAAATGCTTCCGCTATATTTGTCGACTCAGTGAACCTGTTACCGATCGCCTATGCGTTCATGACTCTGCTGCACTCGGACAATCTGTGCGACTCTGTGGCTTAGAACTCTTACCGCCAGCCAATGAATCACGGCCTTGCACGGGCGCGGTTCACGCTCGTGCGGCATCACGCCCGGATGGGTCAAGCGATCGTTCTGTGGGAGCGCTGGCCAGGGTGATTCCCGCCTAGCGGGAACGGCCGATTTGCCTGCGGAAGATCGGGGCGTGACAGAGACTACTCTTACATTCACCATTCCTCCTGCTGACAGTACCATGGGGAGTGATAAGCAGATGGACGAGGCCCAGCCGACTGTTCTTTCGTCTTCTGCCATGTTTTAGAGCGATCCTCCGTGTGCTCCTCCGGATGAGACGAGGATAGAGATTTAGGCCGATGGGCCTACAAAGTAAGATAATTAGTTTTAGTTTTCTTACGCATATATAAATATATATTCACTTTTTTTAATATAATTATCTATGTATAGATATCGTCCATCGTTGGTACATAGATCATTGGGGCATTTTTGAGGTACAACAATGGTGACCCTTGGATCAACTACTCGGATGCCCCGAACGAGAGGAAGGTATTCTGGTTTGCGCACTTCAAGGTAAAAGTAAATTTGGGTTTAATATCAATCATCTAATTTGGTCTTTTTTTTATATAACTTTCTATATTAATTCTTGTAAAAAATGTATTTCTATCCACCACACCGGGCAGAGGTAATCGAGCAATACTTTTTTGCCGTTGTCGCCAAACTTATTCTTGATACGATCTACGACCAGAAGGCTCGTGATCGTTTGGGGCAACCAATCCAAGGTTGGATCATGCCTAAGCAGTGGACTGCGATGACAGCTAGATTTAACGATCCTAGGTACAAGAAAAAGTCAGAGAAGGCGAAGGCGGCCAGGAAGAAGGCAAGAAAGTGGTGTACTAGTGGGTCGATTCCGATGACGGAACATTTTTGTCGCATGGTATGTATTTCATTGTATACATAGTATTTTAATCAAAGTAGGATAAAATATTTAATTTTAGTAACATACAATATACTTTTTAATAGGTCCAGAGGGGTGAGGATGCTAACATGGTGACAGTCTTTCTCGCCACTAATAGGAAGGGCGGACAGCTCATCGATGAGAGGGTCACGTAGTGCTACGTAAGTATTACTTTATGTTTTTTTAATTTTAATAACTTAGAAAATATATAAATAAATATTCATGTAGTTAATAATAAATACCTTAGATATATATTAATAATTATGCATGACGAGTGGATAGTAAGTAGTACGCTTATCGAGAGATACGTATTTTTTAGGATGAGTATCTTAGGATCCGTGAGCGGTCGACCCATCCCACACAGGGATAGGCAGGTAGTTTCTCGCAGCCCTCCGCCCACCCAGTTCCTTCGGTTGACGAGCTGTGGATGGCCGTCGTTGGTGGTCTACAAAGGGGTACGTACTACGGTACGGGATCCTAAGGCTGCTATGTTGCGTCGCAGTCCCCTTGGACCCCCTCTGCCATTGTGCATACCACACAATCCTCCCAGGAGTCGGTGCGAGCCCAGCAGGAGAGGGTTGACCATCAAATTATGTCTCTACATGATAAGTTACTACAGAGGATTACGTCACAGCCCACACCGCAGACTGACGATGCGACGATCATAGCACGTTTTGATTCGCTTGAGGGTAGCATGGTGGAGATGAGGGACCTGGCCACGTCGACAAACCATAACTTAACGGCGCTACAGGGGTCGCATGTAGCCATGGATGATGCACTAGCGAGGTTGCGGACATCACAGGTTCAGATGAGCCAGTCAGTGAAGCAGAGTAATGTGAGGATGTTATCTGCCATGGATACTTGCAACGCTCGACTGACAACGTTAGAGAAGATACGTCCTCCTGGTCCGTCGGCATCAATATTTTCATCGACTGCATAGACTCCTCCATCGGGTGTCATGACGCTTTCATCGGAGCATTGGGCCGCGCTGATATCCCATATTCGCGGTGGTTCATCTCCTCCTGATCAACAATAGTTCTTTGGATATTTTTGTGTATTGACCCATTCATGGGTATTTTATTATTATTTTTATACACTTTTATTGTGTGACTGTGATACTTTTATTGTGTGACTAGATGGGGAATTTATTTCATATATTTATCCATTTATTTCTATGTTTATCCATTTTATTTTGTATATTTTTGTGTGCAATTTGATGTTGAGTGTGAATGTACCGGTGTTGAGGGTTCCACCGAAGGGGTCGGCGAACCTAGAAAATTCAACGGAAGGTTTCTTCGAATCTGTCTATTTTTATGAACTGTGATATTATAGGGATATATGACAAACTGCAAGCATACATTTATTCCATTTTTTTTAAAAATTTGCATTTTAGCAATGTTTAGTGACATTCATATACATCACTAACTATATCATAATATCGCTAATTATGTCGCTAAATGTCGCTAAATTGCTAACATGATAGTATTTACCAGGTCAGCAGAACGTCGCTAAATGCGTTACAAAATATCGCTAAATAGAAAAATATTAGTGACATTTAGTGACACACAACATGTCACTAATGTAGATACGTTGCATTGCTAAAAGTCACTAATATAAAAAAAACTAGCGACGCGAATATGTCGCTAGAAAACGTCGTTATAGCGACGTTTTGCGATGTTTTTCCTATCAGCGACTAGCTTAAACGCGACTTCAATGAAACGTCGCTAATTACATCGCTAAATATTTTAGCGACATTTTTATGCCATTTAGCGACGTTTCCAGACGTCGCTAATTTGACTTATTATGGTAGTGTGTGTTATGATATGTTTTAGTACTATCTTTATTTCAGCATATTTTTGCAGTCTTATTATGCTATGTATGATTCTATTTGTTATATCTATATATGAGATTAGTATACCATTGTGTGACTTAGTATTTTGGACTGGATTTCACAATTATACATAAGACTACGCTTCGGCAGGACCAATTAATTGGTATTAGGTTGTTAGTTCCAGGTAGTTCGGTCCCATGCATTTTGGGGCTGGGTTGTGATAGTTTCGGATCTCGGACCCCACTCTGATAATAGTTTGTTACGACAAAAGATCGAACATCTATAAACAAAATCAAGAAAAGAATTAATAACAAAACCTAGCATCATTATTTATTATGACAAAATATTACAATCTCTCATAATCCTCATCAAACACCCAAAAAAAACTACAAATCCTATATATTTTCTCTCTCCAATATTTTTCTCAAAAGATACACCATATATTTGTAGCCAAAGTCAAACCCTAAAACAAATCATATCTAATGTTTCTTAATTGTCAAAAAATTAATCATTTTATATTTAGGATTTAACTAAAAAAAACTTTTCAGATAAACTTGAGTAATTACTACATAAACCATTAGGATTAATAACCAAATATTATTAACCTTCTTTGGTTTGCAAATTGCTAACTATTAATTTATGGTATTCAGAAAAAAAAAAATCTTGAAGGCCCAAGGACAGCAAGCTGCAACAAAGGAAGAAGTTCAGAATATTTAGTTGTTAATTATGATAGTTTAGGTAATAATATATTAACTATAATAGTTTATAGTAGCAATTTATACACCATAAAAATATAGGTCTGGGGTTTGGGTTAGGGAATAAGCATGTTTGTTAGGTCTTGTGGAAAGGCAAGAGGGAGAGAAAAAGAATAGTAGGGAGCTCCTGAAAGAAAAAGAATAGATGGCCTATATTTTAGCTTCCAAAGTACTTTTTACTTGTTGTCATAATGAGCTCCAAAAATACTTGGATACGAGTACATGAATATGTTTAGCCTACATCGTAGCATCAACATAATACATTATCTATAACCTCAAGTATCACATCTATATAGAATCCCTTCAACATATTTAGACACAATATCATAAACTCTTAACTTATTCAAATAACACATACAGTTATAACGGAAAAGACAATCGTAAAGAAACCAATATATATATATATATATATATATATATATATATATA
Source organism: Iris macrosiphon (assembly GCA_036927795.1). Taxonomy (NCBI): domain Eukaryota; kingdom Viridiplantae; phylum Streptophyta; class Magnoliopsida; order Asparagales; family Iridaceae; genus Iris; species Iris macrosiphon. Next base: position 115,783,309 of record JAYESA010000002.1, read on the forward strand.
TATATATATATATATATATATATTCTAGAATCTCAAGACAAATAACCTCCACAAACCAATTATGAGTACACCAATGCCAATATAAATATCCACTACTTAGGTATAAATCCTCTATAAATAACTGTAAAATATCAAAAAGAACTAAACTACTCATATCATCTATACATCATATGAGACGTCATTTACCACCAAGTATATGTCATCTATAGCATAAATGTTTCCCTTATAAAGGTCATAATGGTATCGTCTAAATGTCACGACCCGCACCCGGTTTAGGGGCACGAGTGCGTGGGTACGTCCAGCCTACGCCGCAGCATCGGCGGTAGAACGCTGTCTAGGTCATGTAACTATCTAATCAAACTCACGTGAGTACCCAACTCCATAAGGAGACATGGATATCATAAAATAATGCTAGAAATACTCAATCACATAAACTAAAGCACAATGAGATATCAAGGCAAACAAGAAATACAAGACAAGTCTAACGACAAAATAATCATACCTGCAATCATTAACTTCCAATCCCCAAGTGTGTTAGAAACCAGTCTACTAAGGTCACAGTCTGGAAAAATATTTTTCAGTCAGGAAGGAGCAAAGTACATCTCTAAATAGCAGTTCTATATCAATGACATAAACTATGTAACAGTATATAGATAGAAATATACAAGATGCATGTATAGGTACGAGAAATATACAAGAAAAGGATATACTGGAACTACTGTAAGTAAATGCAGGAAAAGAAGCAATATGTCAATGAGCAAGAGCCTATGACTAAGTGTGCGAGTACTAGCTTTAACATGTGATCGGCTTGGGAACTTGATCAGGCTGGTTACATATGATTAGCTATGATTCATGGAAGGTCAGGCTAACCGTTGGTTAGCTATGATGCATGGAGAGGTCAGGCTAATCACACGTAACAGCTATAAAGCATGGAGATGGTCAGGCCGCACCCGACGTGAGATGTGGGGTGAGCTATGATGCATGAAAAGTTGGGTATGATCACATATCTACACTAAAATACTCTCCACTCCCGACTGGTATAGTAGATCCAATCATGGTACGCTATGGCACTGGATTCCCTAGGGAGGTAGCAAATCTCCCCGGGTCTCAGTGTCTGTACATGCACAAGATAACAAGGAAACAAGTCTTGTACAAGCTACACCATGAATAAGGAATAACATCTCATGACGAGATCCGTGTATACCAATCCGTGTAACCAACGTGTCAAGAACATGGATATTTACACTAGATACAGTGAACATAGGAGATATCATAAATTAGAAACTAATCAGAGAATGTACTCGCCTTGGGTCCTTAGCTGGTAATTATTGATGTCCTGTTCCAGAGTATCCCATGGGTAAACCAACAGTCCTATAAACATAACACAAGCAAAACCATATTTGCATCAGATGCTACACTAACACAGTCTAAAACACTGAGTTCGGGACTTCCCTAGGTATGATACTGGTCACCTAGTAGATAGATACATAAATAATTATACATAACACATATCACATTCATAACAACTATATTTAAGAATATACATTTACTGAATATACATGTATACATATATATGTACTAGTGAAATATACATTTGTTTATATATACCAAAAATATGTTTTACAAGTACATATATATATCAATACAGTTTTATATATATACTATATATATTTACATACCAAAAAATATGTTTATACCCGTATATATATATAGGTACACATATTTATACCAAATGTATTAATTTAATATATACTTTACCAATATATAATTATACCAAAAATACATACATATATATGTTTGTACATATACCAAAATAGTACGTATACTATATACAATTAGAGAAATTACACTATATTTTTATAGGTATATATATGTACACATATACCAATTACCAAAATATGTATTTACATATTTATACATTTATACTAAAATACGTATTTTATTACATGTATTCTATATGAAATATACCAAAATAATACATATATGTATGTGAATACATATACACTAAGTATTATTCTAATACATACATGCACATAATTCACATACACAATACACATTGCATTCATATCTGTCACGACCCGCACCCGAAAGTTCGGGCACGAGTGCGTGGGTACGTCCAGCCTACGCCGCAGAGTCGGCGGTAGTATGCTGTCTAGGTCAATCCATAATTACTAACTAGCTCATTCACAATAATATAGGCAAGATAATAATGAGAAATAAAACTTAAGATTGCAACTGAAAATAAATGTGACAACAGATTCAAATGTTTAAGTACAAAAATTTAATACTGAAATCGGGGACAAACCCGATAAATAAGATAAGAAATAGAAATGAAAGATAGCTACTACTAGCTACTCAGCAGCAGGGGTCTCCTGGGTGGGTTCTGGCTCCTCATAGGTATCATCAGTCCCTTCATAGGGACCATAATAAGTAGGAGCAAGGTCCTCATCATCGCCTAAATCAACAGATCCAGTCAGGAAAGGAGCAAAGTACACAGTGCACAACAAGGTTAAACTAAATATTTTATGACAATTAAATATTGGCTATCATGTTGAGAAACAGCATTAACAGAACATTATTATCTCAGAGTTAACTGCAAACAGGAATATGAGTAACAGAAATAAATGAAACAGGAAATGAAACTACAATAGCCAGCAAGAAATAACCAGAAACTATACGTGTGTGCTTGTGTTTGTTTTTAGAATACATAGTTGGCATGTAGGGGTTTATAAGGCTAATCAGGCACGCCATAGGCGGCTAGCAGTCAGGAATAATCGAGTATCAGGCTGATGGTACAGTCGCGTACCAAAAGCTAGCAGTCACGATAGGGGAAAGGGTAAACTACATGCCTCCTAGTATTCTCCCACCCGACATAAAAATAAGACAGGAACTACCAATATTCAAGACATGAAGTTCAACATTTCTAACACGATGTGTAATCATCAAGGGTACATGTAAGATAGGGAATTAATTATCACAATATATAAAGATTAACTTGAGGTGCAGGTACTTGCCTGTTGTTTGGATCTGATTAGTTAGGTTCTTGGGAGAAAAGTCCAGAGATGAGTCCAAAAGCTGAAATAGACATTACCATCACTCTCAGAAGGTGTCAAATAGCTAGAAACGCCTGTCCTTGGGTCCAATTTGGAGACAAGGGCAAAAACGGCAGTTTCGGGTCAAAATGGGGTCCGCCGGTGGGCCCGCTTTGCACCGAAAAATGCGTCCGGGTCAAAGGTCTCCAAATTCACCAAACTTAGTGTCAACAGGTCAGAAACGCTGATACGAACCCAACGGAACTTCCAGATTTGGATTCCGATGAGCCGAACACAAAATCGCCCGTCGAGCGGGACTTATGGGGCCCACGACACGCGATTTCGTCAACGTTCTCAGAATCGAACCAAACTTGACCCACAGGACCAGCGTATTGCTACGAGTCCGATGGCGAAAGTTTCGTCTCGATCCGACGTGTGTGCACGAAGTTAGGGTGAATTACAGAAAAGCCGGATACGGGGCGACGTCCGCGGATACGGGTTGATTCCGGTGTGCACGCACACCCGAATCAGCTTTCGCGAAGTCTCACACGTCCGTATCGACGGTGCGTACGTATCTGTGAAGACCGCACGCGACCAAGTCGTCCCGTTTGGCGGGGCGTACTCAGTTCCGGGGGTGAAATAGGGTCTGGTTTTTTCCTATTTTTGGATCGCGGTGTGCGATCACCACAGGACGCGATGTCCCGAACAGTTTGTCCGGACACCGAGAGGGTCATACAGGCTTCACAACGCAATTTGCGGAAATGGAAACGGAGCTACGAGGCGAAAGTTACGCGTACCTGAAGGGGACCTGAAAATTCAGGTTCTAGGCGTGTCCGTGTCGTGTCGACACGAAGTCCAAATTAGGGCTAGGGTTAGGGTTCAGGGGGGAAATCGGCCGGCTACGGCGGCTGAGGCGTCGATGCGGTGGGGGAAGCCGACCGGAGGGCTGGGCGACACCGGCGAGCTGGGCGGAGGCGGCGCAGAGGCCGGAGGCGGCCGGAGCGGCTGGAGTTGGTGCCGCTGCTGCTCGTCGTGGCCGGAGGCAGCGTTCGAGGAGGCGAGGCGGAGGAGGAAGACAGGCGGCCGGGGTCTGGGAAGTCGGGGACGGAGCCGAGGGGGGCTAGGCGGCTGGAGGGAGTGGTGGAGGTTCGCCGGCGGGAGGGATGGCCGGAGTTAGGGTGTGAGGCGGAGGAGGAAGAGAGGGGAGGGTTTATATAGGGCGGTGTCGGCCGCGGAAGGCGGGCCGTGGGGGTGAGGTGGCCGCGGAAGGCGGGCCGAGGGGGTGAGGTGGCCGGCCGGTGCGGGGAGGGCGCGGCGGAGGCGGCGTGCGACGCGGAGGCGAGGGAGAGAGGGGGAACCGATCGCCCGGGTCGGGCGGCACGCGGGTCGGGTCCGGGCAGACCCGACCCGACCCGGAAAGAAGCGGGCTGGGTTGGGCTGCTGGGCCGGTCCATTGGGCCGGGCCGGCCCAAGGAAAAAAGAAAAGAAAATAAATAATAAATAAATAAATAATTAATTAATTAATTAATAAAAATAGTTTTTAGGCATTTAAAAATATGTCTGAGGCCCAGAAAAATCCAGAAAAATTACCCTAAGTCCAATTTTTTATTTTACACCCAAAAATATTATTTTCATGATATTTTAATATTATTTATTGCTAATTAAAAATTATTTATTAATTGAAAATCTTGATTTTAATTACAGAAAATTCCCAGAAAATTCCAGAAAATTGGGAAAAATCCAAGATTTAATAATTTGAAAATTCAGGGGGTTTACAACCTACCCAACTTACAAAAATTTCGTCCTCGAAATTTAAGAATAACAAGGCACGAAAAGAAAGGCCAAGAATAAAATACACCTCAGGTTTCAAAAAGATAGGGGTATCGCTCTCTAATCTCGTCTTCTCGCTCCCAGGTGGATTCGCCGGGAGAATGGTGCTTCCAAGCTACTTGAACCAGGGAGATAACCTGGTTCCGTAGGACTTTCTCCGAGCGATCCAAAATCTCCACGGGTTGCTCTTGGTAAGTCAGACTTGGGCCTACTTCGAGCTCTGAGTGATCCAAAATGTGGCTGGGGTCTGACACGTACTTCCTCAGCTGCGACACGTGGAAGACGTTATGTACTCCATCCAGAGAGGGTGGCAACGCCAGTCGGTATGCCACTTCTCCGATTTTCTCCTGAATGCCAAAAGGTCCAATAAATCTTGGGCTGAGTTTTCCACTCCTTCCGAACCTAATGGTGCCACGTGTCGGGGAAATCTTTAAGAATACCAGCTCTCCAACCTTTAATAAAGCCATAATCAAGTTTTAGTTTCATAATCAAAATGTTTAAATTGACTTGAATTTTATAAATTTAATTACCTTAAACTCCAAGGGCCTTCGGTGGCTATTTGCCCAATATCGTTGCCTGTCTTGAGCCACTCGAAGTCTGTCCCTTATTTGCTTTACCTTCTCAGCTGAATCGATCACCATCTCTGGTCCCAGCAGGGCTCTTTCTCCAACGTCGTCCCATGATAGCGGGGTACGACATCTTCGTCCATACAGAGCTTCAAATGGAGTCATCTCGATACTGGCTTGGTAGCTGTTATTATAAGAGAACTCCACCAGGTGTAGATAGTCTTCCCAGGATCCTCCAAAATCCAGAACACATGTACGGAGCATATCTTCAAGGGTCTGGATTGTACGTTCTGATTGCCCATCGGTTTGGGGATGATAAGCTGTGCTGAATTTGAGTTGAGTCCCCAAACTGGCTTGTAAGCTCTTCCAGAAGTGAGAGGTGAATCTTGAATCTCTGTCGAAGACAATACTTACTGGAACCCCATGTAACTTAACAATATGTCTGATATATAAATCCGCCAACTTCTCTGTAGATAGCCCCACTTTGAAAGGTAGAAAATGTGCAGACTTGGTCAGTCTATCTACTATCACCCAGATTGCATCCTTCCCACTAGGTGTCCTTGGAAGTCCGGAAACAAAATCCATTGTGATATGTTCCCACTTCCACTCCGGAATGGGTAGGGGTTGTAGCAATCCTCCAGGTCTTTGTCTTTCTGCCTTGACTTGCTGGCACACTAAACAACGAGATACGAACCTGGCTACTTCTCTTTTCATGCCATGCCACCAAACATGCGTCCTCAGGTCCTTGTACATCTTGTTGGCTCCTGGATGTATAGAGTACTGCGATCTGTGTGCCTCTTGCATAATTTCTTCTCTTATGTCTCCTTGAGGTACACATAATCTATCGCCATGCCTCAGTGATCCATCTTCATGAATTCTGAATTCTTCTACTAGTCCAGCTTGCACTTGACCTCGAAGGCTTCGCAGGCCTTCGTCCTGAAACTGAGTCTCCTTGATCTTGTCCATTAAAGTAGACTGAATCTGCAAGTTCATCATTTGGCCTTCTTTTCCTGGGATAATTACTTCAATACCTAAACTTTCCAAGTCCTCCAGCAGGTGTCTGTCCATAGTCAAGTACATCGCCATAGGATACCTGCTTAGAGCATCAGCAACTACATTTGCCTTTCCAGGGTGATATTGAAGAGTGATATCAAAGTCTTTCATTAGTTCCAGCCACCTTCTTTGCCTCATGTTTAGCTCTTTCTGAGTGAAGATATATTTTAGACTTTTATGGTCCGTAAATATTTCCACCCTTTCTCCATAGAGATAATGCTTCCATAGTTTAAGAGCAAAAATGACAGCTGCCAATTCTAAATCATGAGTTGGATAATTCTTTTCATGGGGTCGAAGCTGTCTAGAGGCATAGGCTATTACCTTCTTGTTCTGCTCTAAAACACATCCTAGACCTTTTCCAGAAGCATCACTATAAATAGCGAAACCTTCGGTTCCAGAAGGTAAGGTCAGAATAGGGGCAGAAGTCAGTCTTTTCTTCAATTCCTCAAAAGCACGCTGACATTCATCAGTCCAGGTAAACTCTTCATCTTTTCTTGTTAATTTTGTCATGGGCTCCGCAATTCTAGCAAAGTCCTTCACAAACTTCCGATAGTAGCCAGCTAGTCCCAGGAAACTTCTAATCTCAGCTACAGAGTCTGGAGTGGGCCAGGATTCTACTGCAGCTATCTTCTTAGGATCTACTGCTATTCCATCTCCCGTCACAACATGTCCCAAAAATTCTACTTTGTCTAGGAAGAAAGCACATTTAGATAACTTTCCATAAAGTTTTTCCTTCCTTAAAGTCTCCAATGCTAACCTCAAATGTTCTTCATGTTCTTCGGGGGTCTTGGAGTAGATCAAAATATCATCAATGAAGACCACTACAAATTTGTCTAGATATGGCTGGAAAACTCTGTTCATTAGGTTCATAAAAACTGCTGGAGCATTCGTCAATCCGAACGGCATTACTAAGAATTCGTAGTGTCCGTTCCGGGTATTGAAAGCAGTTTTAGGGATGTCTTCCTTTCTCACCCTTACTTGGTGGTAACCAGACCTTAAATCAATCTTGGAAAAGACCCGAGCTCCACTCAACTGATCAAATAAGTCATCTATCCTGGGCAGGGGATACTTATTCTTAATTGTTAAGGCATTCAAGGCCCTATAGTCAATACACATTCGGGATGTTCCGTCCTTCTTGGGCACAAATAATACTGGGGCTCCCCAGGGTGAGACACTAGACCTAATGAAGCATTTGTCCTCTAGTTCTTTGATTTGCTCATTTAGTTCTATTATCTCCTTCTTGTTGATTCTGTAGGGATTTTGGGACACTGGTGCTGCTCCTGGCACTAAGTCAATGGAGAATTCAACTTCTCGGTCTGGGGGTAAGCCTGGGAGATCCTCAGGGAAGACATCAAGGTATTCGGAGATGATAGGTAGTGGCACTTCTTCTGTTACTAGGGCTCCACAAATTTTGTTATTACCCATTTCTCTAGAACCTCTAGCAAATTCAAATTCTGGCTTGTCAGGTGGCCTGAAGATTACACTACCTCTGTGGCAGTCTATTGTGGCATGATGTTGACTTAACCAATCCATACCCAGTATAATATCAAAACTGGGCACTGGCATTACAAGTAGTCTAGCATACAGTTCTCTTCCACATAATGTAATAGGACAATTGTTATAGGCATCACTAACCGGGATGATTCCTCCACCGGTAATGATCTTATAACAATTCCTAAGGGGTTTAGTGGTTAAGCTATGCTTCATAAGGAAATCTACTGACATGAATGAATGAGAAGCTCCAGAGTCAAATAAAGTAATAGCTGGTATTGAATTTATAAGCACAGAACCTGTGATCACGTCTGCTGTGGCCTCAGCTTCTTCCAGAGTCATTTCATAAGCACGGCCTTGCTGCGGTGCACCCCTCTGTTGCTGCTGGTGCTGAGCAAAGCGTTATTGTTGTGTCGGAAGCGGGGGTCCCCTCTGTTGTACTGCTGGGGCCCTGGCCTGGGCTGGAGCCTTTGGTGCAGCTGGACGTTCTTGAGCAGCTGGACAGTCCCTCATTTGATGCGTTGCTGAGCCGCAGTAGAGGCAGGCACCTAGCCTCTTCCTGCAGACTTGCCAAGTATGACCTAGTTTTTGGCAATAGCCACAAGGGGCAGCCTGTTGGTTCTGTCTTTGAGCCTGGGGTTGGGGTGCTGGAGCTCGAGGGAGAGGACGCTGAGTTTGCTGCGGGGCCCTCTGCTGTTGTTGCTGGTGCTGTTGTTGAAAAGGGCGTTTGTTGGGTCCTGCATTTCCGGTATCTCTTTTTCGCTTTAGTTTGTGCCCCATATCTCTCTCTACGCCTTGTGCCATGCTCAGGATTTCTTCATAGGTGCGAGCTCGGCTGGTGGTGACAGCAAGGCGAATATCCGGAGACAGCCCCTTCTTGAATCTACGGGCTCTGTCCTCCGGGGTACGAACTATGTACTCCGCAAAGTGGCTTAACCTGCTAAATTCAGCAGTATATTCATCAACAGACAGGTTACCTTGTTCTAGTCTCTCGAATTGGCTTTCGAGAGCTTCTCGAGCCACTTCGGGGTAGAATTTCTCCTTGAATAGCCTTTTGAAGTCCTCCCAGGTGAGGTCAGGAGCAGATAGTTGGAGTTCATCTCTGAACCAGGTTCGAGCAATGTCGAACAGTTGCAGGCTTGCGGACTCCACTTTGAGGTCATCAGGGACCCGGGCAGTCTTCAGGAGTCTCTCGACATTCTCTATCCATTCATCGGCATAGAGAATGCCCTCAGTTCCGTAAAATTCCAGGGGTCTTAGATTCTTGAAGTCTTTAGCACTCCCTGGCCTCTTGAGTGACGACTCCTGGGGCTTAAGAGCTTCTGAGAGGCTGGTCCGCAGAAGTGCCGTCTGTTCTTTCTGGGATTCCACCAATCCCTGGAATACTCCTAGCAGCTGTGCCCCATCTAGGGTAACTGCCGGGACAGATGGAGGCGGCGGGAGTGCAAGAGTCTCGGGCACATTCTGCTCAGCTGGTTCTGATGTGCCTCCTACTGTGTTCATGGTCTGGAGCATTCTGAAAGATTAAGGGATAGGAAGATCAGAATAGAATACTTGGAAATCAAAGGCGATAGGAAAAATTGAGCAGCAATGATATCAAGAATTGAAATAAGGACGCTATACTGTGAATGAGCTTTTCCTAGAATCCTCAATTTTATTCCATACCCTGTCCTAGGGTATTACCCTATTTTAGGATAGGACCTGCATGGGCCACCACAAAAACGTGTCACGACCCGCACCTGGAAGTTCGGGCACGAGTGCGTGGGTACGTCCAGCCTACGCCGCAGAGTCGGCGGTAGTACGCTGTCTAGGTCAATCCATAATTACTAACTAGCTCATTCACAACAATATAGGCAAGATAATAATGAGAAATAAAACTTAAGATTGCAACTGAAAATAAATGTGACAACAGATTCAAATGTTTAAGTACAGAAATTCAATACTGAAATCGGGGACAAATCCGATAAATAAGATAAGAAATAGAAATGAAAGATAGCTACTACTAGCTACTCAGCAGCAGGGGTCTCCTGGGTGGGTTCTGGCTCCTCATAGGTATCATCAGTCCCTTCATAGGGACCATAATAAGTAGGAGCAAGGTCCTCATCATCGCCTAAATCAACAGATCCAGTCAGGAAAGGAGCAAAGTACACAGTGCACAACAAGGTTAAACTAAATATTTTATGACAATTAAATATTGGCTATCATGTTGAGAAACAGCATTAACAGAACATTATTATCTCAGAGTTAACTGCAAACAGGAATATGAGTAACAGAAATAAATGAAACAGGAAATGAAACTACAATAGCCAGCAAGAAATAACCAGAAACTATACGTGTGTGCTTGTGTTTGTTTTTAGAATACATAGTTGGCATGTAGGGGTTTATAAGGCTAATCAGGCATGCCATAGGCGGCTAGCAGTCAGGAATAATCGAGTATCAGGCTGATGGTACAGTCGCGTACCAAAAGCTAGCAGTCACGACAGGGGAAAGGGTAAACTACATGCCTCCTAGTATTCTCCCACCCGACATGAAAACAAGACAGGAACTACCAATATTCAAGACATGAAGTTCAACATTTCTAACACGATGTGTAATCATCAAGGGTACATGTAAGACAGGGAATTAATTATCACAATATATAAAGATTAACTTGAGGTGCAGGTACTTGCCTGTTGTTTGGATCTGATTAGTTAGGTTCTTGGGGGAAAAGTCCAGAGATGAGTCCAAAAGCTGAAATAGACATTACCATCACTCTCAGAAGGTGTCAAATAGCTAGAAACGCCTGTCCTTGGGTCCAATTTGGAGACAAGGGCAAAAACGGCAGTTTCGGGTCAAAACGGGGTCCGCCGGTGGACCCGCTTTGCACCGAAAAATGCGTCCAGGTCAAAGGTCTCCAAATTCACCAAACTTAGTGTCAACAGGTCAGGAACACTGATATGAACCCAACGGAACTTCCAGATTTGGATTCCGATGAGTCGAACACAAAATCCCCCGTCGAGCGGGGCCTGTGGGGCCCACGACACGCGATTTCGTCAACGTTCTCAGAATCGAACCAAACTTGACCCACAGGACCAGCGTATTGCTACGAGTCCGATGGCGCAAGTTTCGTCTCGATCCAACGTGTGTCCACGAAGTTAGGGTAAATTGCAGAAAAGCCGGATACGGGGCGACGTCCGCGGATACGCGTTGATTCCGGTGTGCACGCACATCCGAATCAGCTTTTGCGAAGTCTCACACGTCCGTATCGACGGTGCGTAGTATCTGTGAAGACCGCACGCGACCAAGTCGTCCCGTTTGGCGGGGCGTACTCAGTTCCGGGGGTGAAACAGGGTCTGGTTTTTTCCTGTTTTTGGATCGCGGTGTGCGATCACCACAGGACGCGATGTCCCAAACAGTTTATCCGGACACCGAGAGGGTCATACAGGCTTCACAACGCAATTTGCGGAAATGGAAACGGAGCTACGAGGCGAAAGTTACGCGTACCTGAAGGGGACCTGAAAATTCAGGTTTGAGGCGTGTCCGTGTCGTGTCGACACGAAGTCCAAATTAGGGCTAGGGTTAGGGTTCAGGGGGGAAATCGACCGGCTACGGCGGCTGAGGCGTCGATGCTGTGAGGGAAGCCGACCGGAGGGCTGGGCGGCGCCGGCGAGCTGGGCGGAGGCGGCGCAGAGGCCGGAGGCGGCCGGAGCGGCTGGAGTTGGTGCCGCTGCTGCTCGTCGTGGCCGGAGGCAGCGTTCGAGGAGGCGAGGCGGAGGAGGAAGACAGGCGGCCGGGGTCTGGGAAGTCGGGGACGGAGCCGAGGGAGGCTAGGCGGCTGGAGGGAGTGGTGGAGGTTCGCCGGCGGGAGGGATGGCCGGAGTTAGGGTGTGAGGCGGAGGAGGAAGAGAGGGGAGGGTTTATATAGGGCGGTGTCGGCCGCGGAAGGCGGGCCGTGGGGGTGAGGTGGCCGCGGAAGGCGGGCCGAGGGGGTGAGGTGGCCGGCCGGTGCGGGGAGGGCGCGGCGGAGGCGGCGCGCGACGCGGAGGCGAGGGAGAGAGGGGGAACCGGTCGCCCGGGTGGGGCGGCACGCGGGTCGGGTCCGGGCAGACCCGACCCGACCCGGAAAGAAGCGGGCTGGGTTGGGCTGCTGGGCCGGTCCATTGGGCCGGGCCGGCCCAAGGAAAAAAGAAAAGAAAATAAATAATAAATAAATAATTAATTAATTAAATAATTAATTAATTAATAAAAATAGTTTTTAGGCATTTAAAAATAGGTCTGAGGCCCAGAAAAATCCAGGAAAATTACCCTAAGTCCAATTTTTCATTTTACACCCAAAAATGTTATTTTCATGATATTTTAATATTATTTATTGCTAATTAAAAATCATTTATTAATTGAAAATCTTGATTTTAATTACAGAAAATTCCCAGAAAATTCCAGAAAATTGGGAAAAATCCAAGATTTAATAATTTGAAAATTCAGGGGGTTTACAATATCCTAAATATATACACTATACATAAATTAACCACACATATACATGTTAAATAACCATACCTATACATATCTTAATTAACATGTGTACTTACAATATATATATATATCAAATTAAACAAATATACAATATATATGTATATACATTAAAAATATGCCAAGGGTTTATACAAAAATATATATACACATATATATATGCCAATACATTATAGATATATAATATTAAATACTAAACATATATATAATACATGTTTATACCTATACCAAAAATAAGTTTATATATATGTATATATACTTACATATACCAAAATGAAAATATAAATCTACATATATATATTGATACCACAATACGGTTATTTCATATATATATATATATATATATACCCAAAATATATATTATGCTACATTTATTTATATATGTCAAATTATGTTTTTATTAAACACATACCAATTAACATGTACTAATTAGAATTAAAATATACACCTAATACATACCAATTTTATTTATATACTATACATATTCATGTTTTTAAAGCATTAATTAAATAATACTATTTATATACATATATGTATATACGTATATATATAAATATACATACATATATATATATATATAAATATCTATATATATATAACCAAGGAAGAAAGGGAGAGAGGGAGAATACTTACTATGGTTGGCCGGAGTACGGCAGGCAGCGGTGGTCGGCAGGCTGGCTCGGCCGGAGGGGCTGTGGGTGCAGGCTGACTGGAGTAGTTGGACCCGACTGGAGGAGGTCGGCCGGGTGCAGCAGGGAGGATGGCCAGAGTGCTCGGTTAATGGTGGTGGTGTTGGCTTGATGTCGCCGGAGGGAGTTGCAGAGCAGCGGCAGAGGGAGGAGATGGATGGATGGATGGATGGATGGATGGATGGATGTTGGTGGTGGTGGTGGTGTTTGGAGTTGTCGGCTGACCGGAGTGCTGACTGATCAGAGCAGCAGAGGCCGCCGGACTGAACAGCAGAGGGAGCTCGGCAGATCGGCTGAGCAGCGGCCGAGGGATGAGCAGCAGGCTCCGCCGGAGGGGATGGGCAGGGAGTCGGAGGAGGCCGTTCGGGGTGTAGAGGGAAGTCGGGGTAGCACAGTAGGGGGATGATGAATAGTGTTCCCCCCTCCCTCTCTCTAATTTGAATTCAAATTCAAAAATAAAAGAAGAAGAAGAAAAAGGAAGAAGAAGAGAAGAAATGAGAAGAAGAAAGGAAAAAGGAGAAGAAAAATTTACATACCTAGGAGAGAGGGAATGTGGGGGCTTGGGAGGAGGTGGAGAAACCTAGGTTTCTTGGGATTAGGGTTTGAGGTGAGTTGACATTAAATAGGGAGAGAGGGTTTTGATGGAGGGTGAGGATGCACTCATAGAATGAGTGGTCCAGATTTGTCAAGAGGGAAATTAATTCATGTGGGAATGAGGGTGAGAGATTTGATTAAATTATTAGGGCTCCCTCATTGGTTTAAACAAATGGGTGTTGACACCAAAAATGCAAATGTGCAAATTAGCCCCCTTAAATTTGGGTATTTGCACAGACACATGAAATGACGAAAATTTGGCGGGCGATTCGGTGTCCGGTGTTTTGTAGGGTAAGGAGCGCTGTAAGTTTGGTACGGACTTAAATAGCAGGGTACTGGAATTAAATTAGGATTTTCAGAATCAGTTGAAATAGTATCCTCAATTTAAATAGAAATAAATGCAAGTTGTGTTATAAAATTAATTAGGAGTACATGGGGCCAAAATCAGGTTAGGTCATCAATACCAATAATGAAGAAGACTTAGAACAGAATATTACCCTAATTTGGGCCGCACGAAAAAATAGGTCAAGATTGCCTCCAATTTTCGATTGGAACGCACAACGATACAAAAATAGGAATTTAAAAATAACGTCCGCGACGATTTTTGTGTGGCCAGAAATAATGTACAGAGAGCATAATTATGAGTTGCAAAAATAGCAGAATGGAAGGCGGGCATGTCTAGGGCAAGATTGTAAAATTTGTTGGAAGACAAAAGCTAGGGTAGTGCTCCAAATATCAATGCAAAGGCAATGCGCAATAATTAATTAAAATACGGTAATTAATTACAACTCCAAGAATTAAATTCTAGATAAAATAAGTAAATACGGAATTCTATAATTCGGACAGATGTTCATCTACTGGCTTCTAGGTCGAGTCTGCTAGTTCAAAATAAATGGACACTGCATATAATTATATTTAAATTACACATCACACATTTATTTAAATCAAATATACTATCATGAAATTAATTAATTGTAACTACCATAATATTAAATATTGTAAAAAGTCAAAAATACCCCTGTTTTCACGATGTGGTAGTGACAAGTCTACCCACCTTAAAAGAATTTCGTCCTCAAAATTTAAAATCCTCATAGTAGTGTTTATTTATACACATTATTATTTTCCCTCAAAGTTTACATTCATCATCCATGAAATTAGGTAATAATCCACAATGTCTTTCAACAATTTGTCAAAATTCTGAAATTATTGCATAACCTGAAAAATCCTCGAAATAAAATCAAAGTCCATTTTTATCAAAAAATTTCCTTGAAAGTTTTAGTTAATAATTCAATACTCAGAATTTAATATCCATTCCTCAAATTTGATTTTTATCAATGCACAAATATAAAAGGTAATCTCGTCCCACAGAGTTTGAATTCATACATTAATCCATCAATGATTTATAACTCGATTTCCTCTTCCTCAAAATACTCAACAATGCGATACTTATGGATTCTCTAATTGCAACATCCCATATAAAATTCTAAAATTTATAACTTGCAATTAAATAAACATATTGATAAATCTTCCAAAATTTCCAAATTTAATAACCAATTTAATCACATCACAATCTTCCTGGAATTAATAAGTCATAAATTCTGCCATGTTAAATTCTTGGTCCTTTATTTAAACCGATATTTATCCTCGAATTTAATCATCTTGCCTCTCTTGTCAAGTCATAACTCCTTCATTACTCTTCGTCATGGTTAAACCCCCAATAATCATGGTCTAAGAAAATCTTTACTACAATCATACAACATGCAACCTAAGGGGATATGTATGGTCATGGTGTCTTTTGTCATGGTATTGCAGTCTCTGTATTAGGGTGTACTACTAACTACAATATAACAAGAAATCATGCATACGAACTACAGTATTAGGAAAATCAATCAATCGAAAGACGGAAAAAGGAACATTAGAAGGGAAGAAAGAACCTGCTAACATATTACTTGCGGTATCCCTTATCTCTAACATACACTTAACTCTAGCATATTCACTAACTAATTCCTATTCCTGCACACTGGTACCCATATCAACTAATCTTAATCCACAAGATCCATGAATATCCCTATGGCACACACCTGCCTGTTAATACCAAAATCTGATACCAAGAACCTCTAATATTGCCATGGTTCAATAATGCATCCAAGTTGATACCTCTATCTCTTTAGTACCATACCCTCTGTCAGTTCCCGTTCCTACTACAATTGTTCATGTTAGTCGTTCTTATCACTCAATACATGTCAAGTGCAACACCATACTAAGTACTGCTCTTTCCAATACAACTTTAGATGGACACCCAAGTCGGTCTGCGGTGCCATCTCAATCATGCTCAAGTCATCAGATCCTTACACGTGTATATCACCTATTAATATTCATATTTCTCATTTACCATAAAATTAATCCTCAAAAATAATCATCAAGGTTTAACTTCTCGATCAACTTAAAAATAAACTGCCTACACTTCCTCGAAGTCAGATACTCAACATCGAAATAAATTTTAATCACTTCTAAAATCTTTATAGCTTGACTATGTTTATTGATTCAAATTTAAATCCTCAATATTTTAACAACATAAAATCTCAACTCCTTAAAATTCTCAAAATCTTATTTCATTTCCACTCTTGAAACGATAAAATTAATCCACAAGTACAATATATAAATGTTCACGGTCTCTAATGCTCAAGGCGCACACTAATACACCAATCTAATTATCATCACTTGAAGTGCTTATTGTTTTGAGCGTCATTCTCGACTAACCCTCGAAATAGAACCATGAGCACTCTTGGTATTATATCAATAGCTTCATTAATGGATCATCTCATCAAGCTCATTATAACTCATGATTACATGTATCTTCTATAACACTCATGTTTCTTTACTCTCATGGGCAAGTATATGGTTCTCATCTCAATTGATGTATATGTATTTTCCTTTAACCTTTTATAGCCTGTTAAACTAATCCGTGATACGCCTCACCATTTTCATTACCAATTTCGATATTTCTCCACTCATGACACCTCATTACAACTCTTTATGCATATATCCTTCTTTACTTTTAACATATCTGATATCAATTATCAAATTGAACGTCATGCTCCATTAATTCTTAACACAATTTCTTGATACCTATTTGTTTACATAGATCACTCAATTACTCAGCCATGATTATCCGGGACGGGTATGCTGGCTCTGATACTAACTCTTGGAATCATCACTGATACTCTTTTCTCCTTCTATTTATTGTGCCAATACTAACTATAACACACCTATCATAGAACTATCGCTATAAGGCACTACTCTCTGGGTTAACTCTAGATAAATGCCTATTGCTCACATGTCCAACTAAGAAACACTTACGAACTCACAAGTCACACTCAGTCAACACTAATACAAGACACAAACAAAATTACAAGTCATTAATTATCATACTAATCAAGGAATCCTCAAAGAAAAGAAGCTCAAAAGGAATTGGATTGAGGACAGAAGGTATCTTTACTGCTAGTAAAGAAAAGAAGCGATGGAACAAAGTCCTGGAATAACAGAAATAGATAAGTCTTGAGATGATATTTTAAGAACCAATTTAAGATACAACCTGATAATCATACACGTCTATCCAAAATCATGACACTCAGAATCCTCGCCACGCCAGTAAGCATAGATGCGATAAACGACAGGTTCCGTAACTAAGGTATGCAACTCTATAATCATGTCATCTAGAATTCTCGCCACGCCAACCGGTATGGCTGCGAGAAACTCTAAATCTCATAACTAAAGTATGTACATCCAAGTTAGGTTCCTACGTTCTCGTCACGATAGCTAATATGGCTGCGATAAACTCTAGGTTCCATAACCAAAGTAGACGTTTTACCTTTCTCACTGTCCTCATCAATATATGTCATCAGATGATACCATAAATTCTAGTCCGTAAAATTCATCTCAATATGAAATCAACTCAACAACGATACCAGAAATTAAAGTTAACAACTGGTCAACAAGAATAAACTCAATAATGATACCAAGATTTTAAATTTAATGACTGATCAACAAGAATCAAGTTCAGTAACAACAAGCGAGAGCAGACGAAAACAAGGGGAAAGGAATTTAAAATTAGAAATTGTAATAAGATTCTCAAGGGTCATCCCAGGAATCTCTCAAGAAATTGTGATTGAGTATTCACCCTCGTCCTAGTATCATACGTCTTAGATCCTATTGCAGGCACGCAGTAGTATAACAAGGATGCCACACTACTACGACATCGCACAACTCGCGAAGTCTGACCTGCATGGGCCACCACTAAAACGTGTCACGACCCACACCCGGTTTAGGGGCACGAATGCGTGGGTACGTCCAGCCTACGCCGCAGCATCAGCGGTAGAACGCTGTCTAGGTCATGTAACTATCTAATCAAACTCACGTGGGTACCCAACTCCATAAGGAGACATGGATATCATAAAATAATGCTAGAAATACTCAATCACATAAACTAAAGCACGATAAGATATCAAGGCAAACAAGAAATATAAGACAAGTCTAACGACAAAATAATTATACCTGCAATCATTAACTTCCAATCCCCAAGTGTGTTAGAAACCAGTCTACTAAGGTCACAGTCTGGAAAAATATTTTTCAGTCAGGAAGGAGCAAAGTACATCTCTAAATAGCAGTTCTATATCAATGACATAAACTATGTAACAGTATATAGATAGAAATATACAAGATGCATGTATAGGTACGAAAAATATACAAGAAAAGGATATACTGGAACTACTATAAGTAAATGCAGGAAAAGAAGCAATATATCAATGAGCAAGAGCCTATGACTAAGTGTGCGAGTACTAGCTTTAACATGTGATCGGCTTGGGAACTTGATCAGGCTGGTTACATGTGATTAGCTATGATTCATGGAAGGTCAGGCTAACCGTTGGTTAGCTATGATGCATGGAGAGGTCAGGCTAATCACACGTAACAGCTATGAAGCATGGAGATGGTCAGGCTGCACCCGACGTGAGATGTGGGGTGAGCTAGGATGCATGAAAAGTTGGGTATGATCACATATCTACACTAAAATACTCCCCACCCCCGACTGGTATAGTAGATCCAATCATGGTACGCTATGGCACGGGATTCCCTAGGGAGGTAGCAAATCTCCCCGGGTCTCAGTGTCTGTACATGCACAAGATAACAAGGAAACAAGTCTTGTACAAGCTACACCATGAATAAGGAATAACATCTCATGACGAGATCCGTGTATACCAATCCGTGTAACCAACGTGTCAAGAACATGGATATTTACACTAGATACAGTGAATATAGGAGATATCATAAATTAGAAACTAATCAGAGAATGTACTCGCCTTGGGTCCTTAGCTGGTAATTATTGATGTCCTGTTCCAGAGTATCCCCTGGGTAAACCAACAGTCCTATAAACATAACACAAGCAAAACCACATTTGCATCAGATGCTACACTAACACAGTCTAAAACACTGAGTTCGAGACTTCCCTAGGTATGATACTGGTCACCTAGTAGATAGATACATAAATAATTATACATAACACATATCACATTCATAACAACTATATTTAAGAATATACATTTACTGAATATACATGTATACATATATATGTACTAGTGAAATATACATTTGTTTATATATACCAAAAATATGTTTTACAAGTACATATATATATCAATACAGTTTTATATATATACTATATATATTTACATACCAAAAAATATGTTTATACCCGTATATATATATAGGTACACATATTTATACCAAATGTATTAATTTAATATATACTTTACCAATATATAATTATACCAAAAATACATACATATATATGTTTGTACATATACCAAAATAGTACGTATACTATATACAATTAGAGAAATTACACTATATTTTTATAGGTATATATATGTACACATATACCAATTACCAAAATACGTATTTACATATTTATACATTTATACTAAAATACGTATTTTATTACATGTATTCTATATGAAATATACCAAAATAATACATATATGTATGTGAATACATATACACTAAGTATTATTCTAATACATACATGCACATAATTCACATACACAATACACATTGCATTCATATCCTAAATATATACACTATACATAAATTAACCACACATATACATGTTAAATAACCATACCTATACATATCTTAATTAACATGTGTACTTACAATATATATATATATATATATATATATCAAATTAAACAAATATACAATATATATGTATATACATTAAAAATATGCCAAGGGTTTATACAAAAATATATATACACATATATATATATGCCAATACATTATAGATATATAATATTAAATACTAAACACATATATAATACATGTTTATACCTATACCAAAAATAAGTTTATATATATATGTATATATACTTACATATACCAAAATGAAAATATAAATCTACATATATATATTGATACCACAATACGGTTATTTCATATATATATATATATACCCAAAATATATATTATGCTACATTTATTTATATATGTCAAATTATGTTTTTATTAAACACATACCAATTAACATGTACTAATTAGAATTAAAATATACACCTAATACATACCAATTTTCTTTATATACTATACATATTCATGTTTTTAAAGCATTAATTAAATAATACCATTTATATACATATATGTATATACGTATATATATAAATATACATATATATATATATATATATATATATATATATATATATATATATATATATATATATAACCAAGGAAGAAAGGGAGAGAGGGAGAATACTTACTGTGGTTGGCCGGAGTACGGCAGGCAGCGGTGGTCGGCAGGCTGGCTCGGCCGGAGGGGCTGTGGGTGCAGGCTGACCGGAGTAGTTGGACCCGACTGGAGGAGGTCGGCCGGGTGCAGCAGGGAGGATGGCCGGAGTGCTCGGTTAATGGTGGTGGTGATGGCTTGATGTCGCCAGAGGGAGTTGCAGAGCAGCGGCAGAGGGAGGAGATGGATGGATGGATGGATGGATGTTGGTGGTGGTGGTGGTGTTTGGAGTTGTCGGCTGACCGGAGTGCTGACTGATCAGAGCAGCAGAGGCCGCCGGACTGAACAGCAGAGGGAGCTCGGCAGATCGGCTGAGCAGCGGCCGAGGGATGAGCAGCAGGCTCCGCCGGAGGGGATGGGCAGGGAGTCGGAGGAGGCCGTTCGGGGTGTAGAGGGAAGTCGGGGTAGCACAGTAGGGGGATGATGAATAGTGTTCCCCCCTCCCTCTCTCTAATTTGAATTCAAATTCAAAAATAAAAGAAGAAGAAGAAAAAGGAAGAAGAAGAGAAGAAATGAGAAGAAGAAAGGAAGAAGGAGAAGAAAAATTTACATA
This sequence comes from Iris macrosiphon, assembly GCA_036927795.1. Lineage (NCBI taxonomy): Eukaryota > Viridiplantae > Streptophyta > Magnoliopsida > Asparagales > Iridaceae > Iris > Iris macrosiphon. Next base: position 115,804,461 of record JAYESA010000002.1, read on the forward strand.
CGTAGGAGAGAGGGAATGTGGGGGCTTGGGAGGAGGTGGAGAAACCTAGGTTTCTTGGGATTAGGGTTTGAGGTGAGTTGACATTAAATAGGGAGAGAGGGTTTTGATGGAGGGTGAGGATGCACTCATAGAATGAGTGGTCCAAATTTGTCAAGAGGGAAATTAATTCATGTGGGAATGAGGGTGAGAGATTTGATTAAATTATTAGGGCTCCCTCATTGGTTTAAACAAATGGGTGTTGACACCAAAAATGCAAATGTGCAAATTAGCCCCCTTAAATTTGGGTATTTGCACAGACACATGAAATGACGAAAATTTGGCGGGCGATTCGGTGTCCGGTGTTTTGTAGGGTAAGGAGCGCTGTAAGTTTGGTACGGACTTAAATAGCAGGGTACTGGAATTAAATTGGAATTTTCAGAATCAGTTGAAATAGTATCCTCAATTTAAATAGAAATAAATGCAAGTTGTGTTATAAAATTAATTAGGAGTACATGGGGCCAAAATCAGGTCAGGTCATCAATACCAATAATGAAGAAGACTTAGAACAGAATATTACCCTAATTTGGGCCGCACGAAAAAATAGGTCAAGATTGCCTCCAATTTTCGATTGGAACGCACAACGATACAAAAATAGGAATTTAAAAATAACGTCCGCGACGATTTTTGTGCGGCCAGAAATAATGTACAGAGAGCATAATTATGAGTTACAAAAATAGCAGAATGGAAGGCGGGCATGTCTAGGGCAAGATTGTGAAATTTGTTGGAAGACAAAAGCTAGGGTAGTGCTCCAAATATCAATGCAAAGGCAATGCGCAATAATTAATTAAAATACGGTAATTAATTACAACTCCAAGAATTAAATTCTAGATAAAATAAGTAAATACGGAATTCTATAATTCGGACAGATGTTCATCTACTGGCTTCTAGGTCGAGTCTGCTAGTTCAAAATAAATGGACACTGCATATAATTATATTTAAATTACACATAACACATTTATTTAAATCAAATATACTACCATGAAATTAATTAATTGTAACTACCATAATATTAAATATTATAAAAAGTCGAAAATATCTCTGTTTTCAGGATGTGGTAGTGACACTAAAGTTGTCATGTTTGTTATCCAGTCATGATACAAGCAAAGTTCGGTAACAATAATAAAATTTACACCATATGATATATATGCTATCATGAACATGGCAAGAAAATAAGTATGATGAACATATACACAACTAGAGTAATATATGAGAGAACGTAAAATATGACATACTGATAATAAACATAACAAGAATAAAGTGGCACTATAGAAAACTAGTAGGGAAGACAACATCGAGAATATAGTAATATGTGTACAGTGTTGTTTTAGAATACAAGCCTTCAACATGTAGACTATCTAGGAGTAGGACAGTCAACATATGAGGTGGATTGATCAAACGATCAAATACATTTTTATGGAGTGCACAATTCGTAGACCACATGTATACTAATTGTATTCTCCGACCCATCTCTCACTAACGAAATGAACATGATACAGTAAAACAAGAAATATGATATACAAGAACAGTACATGAACATGAACATGAACTAGAACTAGAACAAGTCATAGACAACATGAATCAATAACTACTAACAAGAATAGAGAATATGGTTTTATAGCAATATATAATAAAGGTGAAACAAAACGTTAATAATGTGCTTGTATAACTGCTCCTGATGGAATAAGTAAGAATCTACTCTAACTAAGCTATCCAACTTTATCCATAGCTATAAGATCCATACACATCAAGCAATCATCTACAATCCCAATAACACCACGTAATGAAAGAATCGCACAATTTAATCATAATTATTAGATAAGGCAAGGTGTTACTTAATATGTGTGTAAGTGGGTTACTCAAACTACCTTAATCATGTTTAGTTCTGGATTTTATGGTCTAAACCAGAAAATTAAGTGCAAATCCCGAATTTTTGAACCCAAGAACTACGACATGCAAATCAAGGCGAAAGAGTTGACCAAAAAATAAATTTTATCGAATCAAAATTTTATTCCTATAAGAACATAGATTTTGGCAACATGAATTCGTTGTAATGATGGAACTCTATTTTTGTTCATGGATCACGAGATACATGATTTTTAAGTTATTATGGAGATGACATATAAATATGGTATTGATCTATTTAATAAACTCTAAAATTGATGAAACTTTACTGGGTGATAGAGGAATGTAACAGGAGATCACATCTGAAAATAGTTCTGAATTCTGATTGTTAGGTTTTTTGCAATTATAAAAAAGTCAAAATTGGAGATTTTATCATTCTTAGGAATCCCTATGATTAGGGTGTAAACGAGCCGGACGGACACGGACAGTGCGCTGTCCGTCTTCGGTCTGAAAATAAAAATGAGTTCGGCCGGACGGACACGGACTGTCCGCTGTTCGAGTTCGGGTCGGACGGACACGGACAATCCACTGTTCGTTATTTTAATCGGACGGTCCACGGACAAATTAAATATATTACCAAAAGATGTTACTTTATCAAGATACCTTGATAGTTGGTACAAAAAATTAAGTTGAAAGGAGATATAATTGAAGGTTATAAAATACAACAAAAAATGGTAAAAGGTTAACGAAAATCCAGACTGGACAACCAAAAATTGATGCAAAACCAAAATGATATGCCATAATTGATGAAAAATCAAAAGGAGTCTCCACTATCGGATGGTCCACGAACAAATTCGGACCGGACATGGATATGATCGTGTCCGGGTCCGATTTTTAAACGGACAAAAAAAAATGTCCAAGTTTTGTTCGTTAATTCAATCGGACGGCTCGGGGCCGAACAATTTATCGAGCCGGACCCATACGGACACGTTGGATTATATCTCGTTTTCAGTTGAGCGTTCAAAAGGAGGGTGACAATGGAGTTGGTAATTTAGTCTCATATCGGATAGGAGGTGGGATCATGAGGTGTAGATAATTGGGATTGGTTCAGGCCTTACACGGGAATTCTCTTTTAAGGCATATGGGTCCAGTCTAATATCGCATTTCGGGCCAACTCCGGTTCGGGTCGCACCGCGTTCCCAACAAGTGGTATCAGAGCCCAAGGTTCCAGGGCTGGTTTGAGCGGCTATAATTGGTTCGAGACAGATGATGCTGAACGTTCATGGATTATACGGACTCTTCTCAAGGTGGAGTAGGAGCATAAACTACACGAATTAGCTTTAAAGGTGGATCTAACGAGTCCAAGGTGGAGCAAGACGTTATGGTTGGTACACAATGGTGGTGTGGATGAACGTGTCAGATTTTGTTCTGTGGTTGAACAGATATAGATGGCAATATGTTTGATCTCATTTGTGCTCGGTTAGCGGGAACGGACAAAGGTAGTCGGAATGTGTTAAGGTTGTTCGTCTAGCGAAAACGAGCAAAGGTAGCCTGGGTGTGCTAAGGGTGCTCGGCTAGCGAGAACGAGCAAAAGGTAGCCGAGATGTGCTAAGGTTCTTCGGCTAGCGGAAACGAGCTAAGGTGGAGATTGTTGGATTGTATCTCATTTTTGGTTGAGTGCTCAAAAGGAGGATGACAATGGAGTTGGTAATTTAGTCCCACATCGAATAGGAGGTGGGATCATGAGGTATAGATAATTGTGATTGGTTCAGACCTTACATAAAAAATTTCTTTTAAGACATATGGGCTCAATCTAATATCGTATTTCATGGACCAATTTTGGTTCGTGTCATACCGCGTTCCCAACAGGACAACGAACTGCTTTGTCCATTTTACAGTCCTACCCATGATGTATACCACGGATAAATGCGCAAAAAAAAAATTCCATAATCAGAAAGTAGACACCAACATGGAACTTTTGGCACAAGTTTCTCAAAGATCGAAATCTACATGAGAAAGATATGGGTTTGGATAGATGACCTAGCTACTTGAGTTCTACTAGAAATATTAGGAGAAGACAACACTAAAAAAGTGAATGTTGTTATAATATAAAAATACAATAGTTAGTCTCGAGTTGGCTTAAGCGGGCGACTAGGGAATTAACGGTCCAGATCTCACTCCCATATCGTGCAAGTGAGATCAAGCGGCTTTAGGTTGTGTCGGTACTGCAGTTCGTCTCGGGAGCGGCTAGTTGATCTGCTCCACCATTAATCCAGCGGTCGAGGATCGACCCCGCTTGGATCAATGGCCAGGAACGAGAATTTTAAGGCTCACGGCGAGTTAGTTTGGGGTTGCGGGTAGGAAATTGGTTAATTGTTAATTTATTTTTAATTAGTTTTAATTTCTAAAAATAGTTTTTATCTTAGAAAAATTCAAATAAGCTATAAAACTTTCAGAAAAAAAAATTCTAGAAAATATATTATGCTATCAGAAACTATTGGTATGTTTGAGGCTATTCTTATGTCATAGTTGCCAACATTAATTCCTCTAAATCCTAGATAATTTATTTTTTCTTAGTATTTATCAAATGATTACTAAAAAATCCTAAAATATTATACAAGTGCATTTAGCTATTTTGGATCTTAGGCAACCATTCTAGGCTATAGTGTACTTATTAGTTAGTTATTAATGCTTAGAAACGTGACCTAATAACTAATTTCAATAAAATTGTATTATGTATCATATTTCCTAAAATTAGTGTTAATTAGGATATTCCGAATAGTAAATGCTACACTTAGGATGTGTTTGATTGCAAGATGAAAAATATATGAAAAATAAATTAATTCCACGAAATTATTTTACTAGGAAAAATACTTCATGAAATATTGAAATTTTTTCATGGAAAACTTAATTTGTGTGTTTGATTGTCATTATTTTCCAGAAAAATAGTTATTTTCCATCGAAAATGACAATTTCTTGTGGTTTGGACCAATTTTATTTTTCACCATTTTAGAAGAAAATATAAAAAATGATTAAAAAAATTAGAAAATAATTTTATAAATATGCAATATCAAACAGTATAATTGATAGAAAATTTATGATAAAAATATTAATATTTTCTATGAAAAAAAAACACCCAATCAAACACATGCTTGATGATAACAATTACCATTCCCCAAATAGGGTATGGTATTTGTCTTATTGGATCACTAAATTCTTGGATACACATTGTTTGTACTTTGTCACATTACAGCTACAAGGATTGTACTGTTAAATTTTGATGCTAGGTAGACTCATTCACTGGTTCATGACAATGTAGTTGGGCCCATGCATGATGTTAACAACTTAGTTTAGCATATGCAGATCAAAGACTTCTGCTTAAGTCATCATCTATGCTTTTGTAGAGTATGAATGATAGCATGATTATTAATGATGAGGAGATTACATATATATAGCAGAGACTAATCCCTCTTAATATTGTTCTACCCGATGTGGGACTAAAGTCCAATACAACACCCTCCCTCAAGCTGGAGCATAGATATCAAGCATGTCCAGCTTGTTACACAAAAATTGAATCCGAAGACCCAAAAAAGACTTTGTGAAGATATCGGCTATCTGAACATCGATCCTCACGTGATAAAACTTTATCATCCCCTTCTTATACTCATCACGGACGAAGTGGATGTCGATTTTAATGTGTTTCTTCCTTTCATGAAATACAGAATTGGTAGCAATATGGATAGCAGACTGGTTATTACACCACATATCGGTTGCCTTAAATTATGCTTCTCCCCTCACTTCTTGTAGAAGATGCTGCAGATATAACACATATGTTGTGCCAACAATGGCTCGATATTCTGCTTACGAACTTGATCGTGCTGTCACACTCTGCTTCTTGCTCTTCCACGATACCAAGTTTCCGCCAATAAATATCGAGTATCCAAATGTATACCATCTATCCGTCAGGCTTGTACCCCAGTCAGCATTGGTAAAGCACTCAATACGAGTATGTCCATGGTTCTCCATCCGAATTTCTTTTTCCGGATTATGGACTAATTAGCGTAGAATTCTGAGAACTGTCTACCAGTGTGCAACTCGTGGATAAGCCATAAATCTACTTGCGACACTTACGACGAAAAAATGTCCGGGCAAGTCATGACCGCCAAGTAGTTGAGTTTTTCAACCACTCGAGGATACTGATTCGGATAGGTCATCAGGACCCCCTCATCTGGGAGTAACTTTGCTCCTGGATCCATGGACGAGGTTGCTCCCTAAGCTTGCATCAGTCCTGCATCATTTAGTATGTCCAACACATACTTTCTCTGAGATATTACAATGTTCCTCTTACCCCGTGTGACTTCAATGCCCAAGAAGTAGTTCAATGATCTCATATCCTTAGTCTGAAATTGTTCTCCCATAAACTTATTTAGTCCTACAATACCCTGGTTGACGACTCTCGTGATCACAATGTCGTCAACATAGGCACTAAGTAGTATCCTTCAAGATGATGTATTTAGGTAGAATACCGAATGATCCTTCTTTGATTGACACATACCAAACTGAGTAACAACATGAGTAAATTGACCAAACCATGCATAAGATAATTGTTTGAGGCCATAGAGGAACTTTCGCAGATGACACACTTTACCCTCGCTTGCAACGAACCCGGGAGGTTGCACCACATACACTTTCTCCTCAATATCTCCACGGATAAACGCATTCTTGATATCTAGCTGAAGCAGTGGCCAGTCATAGCGAACAGCTAAGGCCAAGAGTACGCGCACATATGTCATCCTAACAACTGGGGAGGTCTCAAAATAATTCTCACCATAGGTCTGAGAATATCCTTTAGCCACCACACGAGCCTTTAGGCGATCAAGAGTTCCATCCGGTTTTACCTTGATCATGAACACCCACTTGCATCCTACTGTCTGCTTACCAGTAGGTAAATCTACTAAGTCCCAAGTATGGTTCTCCCGAAGTACTTTTATCTCCTCATCCTTAGCAGCATTGTCACGTCCCAGTCCAGGAACACGTAAGCATGCCAGCCGTATGTATATGGCAACTCCAATATATGGATACCATCATACACACGTACGCTGTAATATAAATATAAACTCACATGTGGTATATATATTATCACAAGTCACAGATATGCTAGTCTCATCCACACAACAAGTCATAGAAAAGAAATACTAAACTAGAATAATGAGTCTGAAATATCCAAAATAATAGTCGGGTGGAGACAAATCCACTACCAAAGACTATATCCAAAACTAAAATGAGGGAGGAGTATAAAATCTCCAATATAAAAATAAGGTGATGGCAGAAGTGTATCAGCTAAAAAGCATCCATCGCTAGATGTAATCAAAGATGCTCAGAAGGTAAGACCTCATCGGCAGAAAATAATGCGTCAGGACCAGGCCCGTACTCCTGCGGATACTCCTGGTCGTCTATACCTGGCAAGGGACCAGGTCCTCAGAGGGACATAACAAGATACATAGAATACAGTGAACATGCATAATGTTTGAAAATATATAAGTATGCTGTACAAGACAATCTATATGAATGCAAATGAGGACAACTTTTTGACGTATGGGCAAGGGTAGGCTACTCGATCTACCTCACAACTCACACACACGTCAGTGGACATCAGAAATCGACATACCGCGGGAGTAGCGACCAGCGAGACTCCAGAAATCGATATACCGCGGGGGTAGCAACCAGCGCGACATACGCCCGTAGTGCGAACTATATACTACGGTTTACCAGAGTGGTTAAAAGCCCATACGCCTAATGATTGTCCTCTCATGATACTAGGTGTCAAGTGTGTGTCAACATATCTAATATATATAGTAATGACTGAACGAACTACACATTCAATGAATATAACTGAACGAAGCTACACAGGCAATGAATAAACCAAAATATAAATAGCATGCAAGGTACTGCAAATAATTTGGCAAGGTATCTTGGATGGCAAGAAAGCTGAAAAATATAATGTCAAGATGTCACGCACGCAAAAGTAGAAGTTGCGGCCTCAGAATGAACGTCTCCGGATGCTGAAATAAATATCACCAACGTTCCCAGAATAAGCAAAATAGCTAGAAAATACTTCCCTCTTGTCCAATTTGGACACAGGGGCAAAATGGTAATTTTGAATAAAAGTGGGGTCCACGTGTGGTCCACTTGCACCGAAAAATGTGTCAAGGGTAACAGTCTCTAAATAGGACAAATTATAGGTCAAACAACTCTAAATGTCAATACGAACCCAACGGTATGTCCAAATGTAGATTCCGATGGGCCGAACACAAATTCGCCCAAAAGTCAACCGTGGGGCCCGCCAATTGGCGACTTTGTCAACTGTCTCAGAATTGTGTGAAAATTGGGTCACAGGACCAGCGCATTACCACGAGTCCAGTGGTATAAGTTTCGTCGCAATCTAACGAACGTGCACAAAATGCGCACAACTTTCGTAAAAGTTACGATACGGGGTTTGTCCACGGATACGGGCTGATTCTGACGCGTACACCCGTCCGAATTAGTTTCTGCAAAATCTCACATGTCCGGTACACTGCGTGCACCGTTTGGCACACTTGGTACACGGCGGGGCGGTCCTGTTTGGCGGGACGCGCTCCGTTTAACAACTTTTGAAAATCTGGAAAAAGTGTGTTTTTAGGATTTTCTAACGAATTTAATTCTATCTACCACAATTAATAACCTAATGTTAATTAACAAAAATTAAACTAGGTCAAGTGGTCTCCGTATACCAAAAAGAAAAATCGGATTCGGATCTCTGTGGTGGGAGATACGAATCCGGAAACATAGGTGGTCACCGCAGTTTTCTGCGATCCCATAAGTTATTATTTTCTGCCAACTTTGACGCTATTTTTGCCTATGGTTACGCGTTGTTCGAGGTAAACTATCATACAGGTATTGAAGAGGGTTAAGTAAGGATCATACCGGTGAAGACGGAGTCGAGTTTGGTTGAGCAAGGTGACAGGAAACCGCATGGGAAGAGAGGTAAGTTGCTGTTGAAACTGACAGTGCGCGGGGTTGCGCGGTGTCGCGGTTGTCGGGATCGGTTTGGGCGGTTCTCCGGCTCGGCAGCGGCGCTCTGGTCGCGATGGGAAGTCTCTCTCTCTGTTTAGATGGGAAGAGGAGGAGAAGATTTAGGTTAGGGTTAGAATTTTGGTTGAAGTAAGATATATATATATATATATATATATATATATATATATATATATGGGAAAGAGAGATCGAGGGGGGGTTTACATACGCGGGTCAAAGGGGTCTTAGTTTGCTACTAGGCTGCTGTTGCATATGCTTAAGGGGGGGTGAGCGGGTTTGCTGTGGTTTGTAGAAGGGGGCGGGTGGCTCATTGCCAGCGGGTAGGTAGGTGTGGGTAGCGGGTCTAATGATCCATTAGGAGGGGGATCCAATAGTAGTATATAATGTTTTTCTTTTCCTTCCATTTATTTTCTTTCCTTTTTCTTTTTCCATTTTTTTTCTTTTAAATATATATATATATATATATATATATATATATATATATATATATATATATATATATATATATATATATATATATATACACCAATAGAAAAATCTAGAATTATATTAATGCATATCATTAAGCTAGCAACTGCTCAGAGGGTCTCCTACATCAAATAAATTCGGAAAAAATTTTAATGGCCCCATAAATCTCCTAAATGCACGAACACCTAAAATAAAAATAAAATAAAATCTATTTCTCCTAATTAGCACATAATTACTACAATTAAATTAATAATTAACTAAAAATGGTAAATACGGTTTTCTAGGATTAGGGGTTTTACATTCTACCCAACTTACAAAAATTTTGTCCTCGAAATTGACACTAACCCATATTCCTAATGATCACTATAGCTATTACACTACATTGGTATCTAGCAATGCTTCCTAAAAGTCATGGTCTGCCATTCTAACACTTTCTCATCTATTGTCCATACACTATTCTATCATCCTCTAACTCGTCTACACTACTCAACTTACAAGAATTCTACTAGTAGTCACATTCTTTGAAGCTATTATCTAGGTTGTAAGGCAAATACATTTATTGGGTCGAGAATCTTGGAATATCTGTCTAGAATCTCATAAATATGACTTTTTCCCGTAACCGTCAAGTATTGTAGTCTAATACTGCCACGCCACCTGGCCAGTATGGCTGCAAGTAATTCGACTACTCTACCAAAATCGTCTGGCTGTAATTGTCGCTACCTCGTCAGCGATTTGTCATAGTCATCAGTTCGTAACAAGTGCCTTCAACTCTTTCCTAGGCATAGTCTAAGTTTTTAGGGAAACACTTAAGGTTTTGACTAACTATTAGGGGTATGATCTATTTCAAATAATCTAACAAATTTCTATTAGGCTACATGGTGCTACTTAAGGGTTAACTAATAAAGAATACATATATTGCTATAGTACATATACATATTAAGAACTCATCCTTAGTTATCAAGCATTACTAACACATTTATGTTTTAACTAACAAAATAGGGGTAAGGTTGATATAAATCAAACAATTCGTAATGACACGAAAAGATACAACTATGATAGGAAGAGTTAAGCACAAGATAAGGAATGAATATAAAAAGAGGAGATGGGTCACCCAAGAGGGCGAGATAAGGATGGGGAAAGAATACTACTACTGCTACTCACGTCATCCATTAGCATCGCCTGTATGCCATCGGATAGAATATACATACATCCTCATAACTGTTAAACTATTATATATATAATTCTACATCTATTTGTACATCTAAGATCTTGTGTCACAATGGGGTTATGAGTATGCAAAGACAATTATAACAAAAAGGTCGTACCTGTATCTACGGCTTCCTGTGTCTGCTCTCCCATATTTGTCATAATGAATGCTTGGCCTTGTCTTTGGTTGTTCAACTGGGGTCTAGTCCCCTCCACTTGTGCAGACTGTAGAAGCAGTGGTGGGTCCCTTTGGTATTCTATACTTGAGGGTGTATGCGGTGTTCCTGATTCTAATGCCATAGACCTCTGGTTCTGCTGAGGACATCTTCGGGTTTGATGTTGATTTGATCCACATATCATGCACAGCCACAATCGACGATGACAGTCTCTATGAATATGACCTATCTTACCACAAAAGTGACAAGTACGGGGGTCCTTGGTTGGATATGGTGCGACACTATCTGGTTGCTGGACTGTCAAAGGGTGTCGAATGGGTCCTCCTTGCTGTATCCTCACTGGTCCTTGGTGACTTCTCTGCTGATTTCCATTTTCCCTGCTGATGGCCTCCTGGATCCTGGCCTCTGTCAATAACTCGGCATAAGAGATCCGGGACTATGAGCTAGTGTAGTGCTGGAGCTCCTGAGTCAGCCCACGGTAAAACCTCTTAGCCTTCTCCAAGTCATTAGGTATTAGGACTGTGCCATACTTACTGAGGCGGCTAAACTCTGCGTCATACTCATCAATTGTCTTGTTCCCCTGCTCCAAATGGAGGAACTGATCGTACAATGCGTCCCTTACAGTGTCCAGAAAGTACTTTCTCTCAAAGCACTCCAAGAATTATTCCCAAGTCTGACGCGTACCTAACTGGCGCTCCATTGATTCCTACCAGTGATGCGTGTTGCCCTCTAACTGAGTCCTTATGCCTATCATCCATAGGTCAGAAGGTAATTGTGATGCCTCTAACAACTTCTTGGTATTGGTAATCCAGTTTGTGGTCTCCTCTGGACTCTCATTGCCCTTATACGGCTTAGGGCCCATCTGCACAAAGTCCTTGACTGAACCAACCCGAGCTTGTGGTACTGAAACTAGTGCCTGGGTTGGTGTAGGGGCTAGTGCAGCCATTCTCTCAAGTGCTGTCAGAAATTCTAGCCTCTGCTCTGCTGCTTGCTGTCTCTGTTCCTGCATTATCATCTGGAAGAATTGGAACAACTGTGTCTGGCCATCTTGCGGTGCTGATAAAGCTGGAAGGGTCCCATTAGGTATCGCAAAAGGGGTTAATGGAATTTGATTGCTAGTCAGTCCATCCGGTCCGGGAAGAAGAGGAGTCGTTGAGGTCTCTCTGGGTGATTGGTCATCGTCCCCTGGAGACGTGTTGTCCTCGGTGGCGGCATGCCCGTTATGCAAATTTATCTCTCTGCAAGAGATGGACGAAGGATTAAGAAGAGTACATGAATCAAGCAGGATGCAAGTACTTAAGTAGGACATGTGGGAAGGAAGGTAAGTTATAGTCAAGTGCGGATGAGATCTAAAATTCTAATCCTAGGTGCAGGCCCATTCGGTACAGTTATGTAACCGAAACGGCTAACTCGACCTGCATGGGCCACCACAAAAATATGTCACGCCCCAGTCCCAAAATACGTACGACTAGGAACACGTAAGCATGCCAGCCGTATATATATGGCAACTCCAATATATGGATACCATCATACACACGTACGCTGTAATATGAATATAAACTCATATGTGGTATATATATTATCACAAGTCACAGATATGCTAGTCTCATCCACACAACAAGTCATAGAAAAAAATACTAAACTAGAATAATGAGTCTGAAATATCCAAAATAATAGTCGGGTGGAGACAAATCCACTACCAAAGACTATATCCAAAACTAAAATGAGGGAGGAGTATAAAATCTCCAATATAAAAATAAGGTGATGGCAGAAGTGTATCAGCTAAAAAGAATCCATCGCTAGATGTAATCAAAGATGCTCAGAAGGTAAGACCTCATCGGTAGAAAGTAATGCGTCAGGTCCAGGCCCGTACTCCTGCGGATACTCCTGGTCGTCTATACCTGGCAATGGACCAGGTTCTCAGAGGGACATAACAAGATACATAGAAACAAGCCAATTGAATACAGTGAACATGCATAATGTTTAAAAATATATAAGTACGATGTACAAGACAATCTATATGAATGCAAATGAGGACAATTTTTTAACGTATGGGCAAGGGTAGGCTACTCGATCTACCTCACAACTCACACACACGTCAGTGGACATCAGAAATCGACATACCGCAGGAGTAGCGACCAGCGAGACTCCAGAAATCGACATACTGCGGGGGTAGCGACCAGTGCGACACACGCCCGTAGTGCGAACTATATACTACGGTTTACCAGAGTGGTTAAAAGCCCATACGCCTAATGATTTTCCTCTCATGATACTAGGTGTCAAGTGTGTGTCAACATATCTAATATATATAATAATGACTGAACGAACTACACATTCAATGAATATAACTGAACGAAGCTACACAGGCAATGAATAAACTGAAATATAAATAACATGCAAGGTACTGTAAACAATTTGGCAAGGTATCTTGCCTGGCAAGGTATCTTGCCTGACAAGAAAGCTAAAAAATGTAATGTCCAGATGTCACGCACGCAAGAGTAGAAGTTGTGGCCTCAGAATGAACGTCTCCGGATGCTGAAATAAACATCACCAACGTTCCCAGAATAAGCAAAATAGCTAGAAAACACTTCCCTCTTGTCCAATTTGGACACAGGGACAAAACGGTAATTTCGGATAAAAGTGGGGTCCACGTGTGGCCCACTTTGCACCAAAAAATGGTATGTCCAAATGTAGATTTCGATGAGCCGAACACAAATTCGCCTAAAAATCAACCGTGGGGCCCGCCAATTGGCGACTTGGTCAACTGTCTCAGAATTGCGTAAAAATTGGGTCACAGGACCAGCGCGTTACCACGAGTCCAATGGCGTAAGTTTCGTCACAATCTGACGAGCGTGCACAAAATGCGCACAACTTTCACAAAAGTTACGATACGGGATTTGTCCGCGGATACGGGCTGATTTCGATGCGCACACGCGTCCGAATCAGTTTTTACGAACTCTCACGTGTCCGGGTACACTGCGCGCACCGTTTGGCACATTTGGTACACGGCGGGGTGGTCCCGTTTGGAGGAGCGCGCTCCGTTTCACAACTTTTAGAAATATGGAAAAAGTATGTTTTCGGGGTTTTCCAACGAATTTAATTATATCTACAACAATTAATAACATAATGTTAAATAACAGAAATTAAACTAGGTCAAGTGGTCTCCGCATACCAAAAAGAAAAATCGGATTCGGATCTCTGTGGTGGGAGATACGAATCCGGGAACATAGGTGGTCACCGCAGTTTTCTGCGATCCCAGAAGTTATCATTTTTTGCCAACTTTGACGCTGTTTTCGCCTATGGTTACGCATTGTTCGAGGTCAACTATCATACAGGTATTGAAGAGGGTTAAGTAAGGATCATACCGGTGAAGACGGGGTCGAGTTTGGTCGAGCGAGGTAGCGGAAAACCGCATGGGAAGAGAGGTAAGTTGCTGTTGAAACTGTCAGTGCGCGGGGTTGCGCGGGGTCGCGTTCGTCGGGATCGGTTTGGGCGGTTCTCCGGCTCGGCGGTGGCGCTCTGGTCGCGATGGGAAGTCTCTATCTCGGTTTAGATGGGAAGAGGAGGAGAAGATTTAGGTTAGGGTTAAGGTTTTGGTTGATATATATATATATATATATATATATATATATATATATATATATGTGTGTGGGGGGGGGGGGGGAAAGAGAGATCGATGGCCTCAGAGCGTTGAAGACGAGTTCGACCAATGACAGTTGACCCGACCCCAGCAAGAAGCGCATAGCAGATCTATCTTTGCTTCATCCATCCTTAGCGCATCTGCATCTGCTTTATCACAATCATGCGCATCTTTCTTCCCTAACGAGGCGAACCCTGCAGGCGTGGGCTCTCCATTTAGGTAGCTTCCCGGATCTCGCGCAATAAGCGCAAGCCGCTTTGAGTTGGTTCGTTTTCGTATGATGATTGCTCGCTTTACCTCCCTATCGGTCAGGGGGGGTTTACATACGCGGGTCAAAGGGGTCTTAGTTTGCTACTAGGCTGTTGCTGCATATGCTTAAGGGGGGGTGAGCGGGTTTGCTGTGGTTTGTAGAAGGGGGCGGGTGGCTCATTGCTAGCAGGTAGGTAGGTGTGGGTAGCGGGTCTAATGATCCATAAGGAGGGGGATCCAATAGTAGTATATAATGTTTTTCTTTTCCTTCCTTCTCTTTTCTTTTTTTTTCTTTTTCCATTTCTTTTTCTTTCTTTTTCTTTTATATATATATATATATATATATATATATATATATATATATATATATATATATAGCCATAGAAAAAATGCAACTTTAATTATATTATATGCATTATCATTATAAGCTAGCAACTGCTCAGAGGGTCTCCTACATGAAATAAATTCGAAAAAAAATCCTAATGGCCCCATAAATCTCCTAAATGCACGAACACCTAAAATAAAAATAAAATAAAAAAATTTTCTCCTAATTAGCATATAATTTACTATAATTAAATTAATAATTAACTAAAAAGGATAAATATGGTTTTCTAGGATTAGGGGTTTTACAAGCATACAAACATGGATGTTTGAGACCCTCCTCGAAAGAATTTAGAATCTGAATCCCATCAATAGTAGCTATCAAGGACTGGGTGTGGCTCGCGAGGGATGATCACGACAGGTACGACGAGGTCGAGCTGGTGGAACATGCGGAGGCGAATCAGCGGAGCTAAAGGAGGAGGATGAATTTGTGACTGTAGAAACTATCTTCTATGTTCGTTCAAGCTACGTCGGTACTGATTGAACTAGTGTTTACAGACCGTCGAACCGAGAGACTGGCTCGGTAGGGAAGTGCACCCTTACGGGGGATATTGTGTTTGAACTTGGAGAACTTGGAGAACTGGATCGGTAGTTTTATAGAAGTGGAGAAAACTCTGTTTCAACGAAGGTAACATCCCGAGAGAAAAATATATTTTTTCAAGGTAGGAGAAAAATATCGATATCCTTTCTGATCTTTAGGATACCCAAGAAAAACATATTGGATTGCCTTAGGATATAATTTAGAAAGGGTCGGTCGGGTATCCAGAACATAGCACAAGCAACAAAAAGTTTTGAGATGTAGAGGAAACGGCTCTCGTTCGGGATATAACCAAAAAAAATGGTGTAGCACCATTGAAAACCGACGATGGCATGCGATTAATAAGATAGCAAGTTGTAAGTACCTCATCCGACCAAAATCTTTTGGAAGAACGTGCTTGAAACATAAGAGCACGTGTTGTTTCCAAGAGATGGTGATTCTTGCGTTCGGACCACACCATTCTGTTGTGGTGTGTAAAGACAGGAGGTTTGGTGGATGATGCCATTGCGGGACATATAAGTATTGAACTCACGAGATAGATACTCAAGACCATTGTTACTTCGAAAGCATATTAATCGGAACACCAAATTGTGTTCGAATTTCTACGAAAAAATTGTACCAGATTTCAAATAATTCGGAGCAATTTTTTACCAAGTAGACAAAAAGTGACACGTGAGTAGTCATCAACAAATGTAATAAAGTACTTGAAATCCATTATTGATTCAACCGGACAAGGTCCCCATACATCAGAATGCACCAACTCGAAAGAAACAGATACAATTTTATTATGACTTATGAATAGGGAATCTAGTGATGCTTAGCCAAACGACGCGACTCATAATGAAAAGTAACTGGAACATCTAAAGATAGGTACAGTTTTTGGAGAGCTGAACTGATGGATGGCCTAACTGACAATGTAACTCGAAAGGATTGAGTTTCACGTCGGCACAAACAACAGAAGAATGTACATAAAACAGGTACAAGCCTCCAGCCACATGTCCCTTACCGACAGTCTTTCTAGTTTTCAGGTCCTAAAAAACACAACCATCAGAAAAAAAAATATTACTGAGCAATGCATGTCGCGAGTAATCTGACTAATTGAAAGTAAACTAAACGGGTTTCCAGGTGTATGTAATACTGAATTGAGTGACAATCCGGAAGAAAGACGGGCACTTCCTTGTCTACGGACTATTAGTGAACCACTATTGACAACAGTAATACCGAAAACATGACCCACTGATACATAATTGCGTATCATACATGTGTCGCCAGTCATGTGAGAAGACGCATCAGAGTCAATCACCCACTGCTTAGACCTCACCACACATGCCGCAGAATACCCAGCTATGGATCCAAATGTGGATGCCTCACCACGACGTTGAGCTTGGAACTCAAAAAAATATGTATATGACTCTGCAGTCGAGTAGCCCTCTAGTCCGTCCAATTGTCGAGTAGCCCTCTAGTCTTCTCGACCTTCTTTCGCCATGTCGAGTAGCCCTCTAGTCCGTCCAATTGTCGATCGACAAGTCAAATCGATAAAATCGTGATGCCAGTGCCTGTTGGTCCCGCCATTACGTTTCCGACACTACTATTTGCCTCAGTGTTTGTCATTCTTCAGTGTTCATGATTCGATCGTCGTGTTTGATCTTTCCAACCCGATAATCACATCAAATCTGCCAATGCGCTAGAAATGTGGCCAAAACCGGCATGCGCATAGGAAGCAAAGATTGAATGTGCATCATATAAGTCAGGACAGAGAGGCAACCCAGGTTACTCTATGTTAGATCATGATGTGAAGATCGAATAAGGAAAGAAATAAAGATTCACGCAAAACAAACCACGTGTCTGCTATTTGTTAAATTCCTGATGCCAATGTTGAGAGTCAGAGATTCCAGCAAACAAACTATTGTTTACCCTCTGGGAATCCCAACAGTTTACTCCTGATGCCAATGTTGAGAATCAGAGGTTCCAACAAACAAACTATTGTTTACCCTCTTTAGAATCCCAACATTTTTTTTTTGATGTGAAAAGACGGCTAGGGTTTGGGGTAGGCGGCTGAGTGAGGGTTAGAATTTTTAGACATATTTTTCAGTTTGGGAAAGACGCTAGGGTTAGGGTTAGGGATAGGATGTTGTGGTAGGTGTGGGAGTGGGGAAGGGGTGGGTCGACAATAAGGGATCTGATGGGGGGGCAAGGGCAGGGGTGTCTGTGGCAGGGGGCGGAGCAAGGGGACGGGGGGCGGGGCAGGTTGTCGTCGGCACAGGGGGGCTGCAGGCATGGAAAAAGTTTTAGAATTGAGAGAAAAAGAGAGAGTAATGACTCTGATACCATATAGAGTGGGAATGATAGGATGGTTATTATTGATCAGTAGATTACATATATATATATATATATATATATATATATATATATATATATATATATAGTAGAGACTAACCCCTCTCACTATTGTTCTGTCTGATGGAACTAAAGCCCAATATTACTAATACTTAACAACTTATATATATATATATATATATATATATATATATATATATATATATATATATATATATATATACTTCAACGTATGGACTGGAGAAACTTTCTCGGAATATCTGCATTATGAAGGGGACTAGAGATCATTCTGAATGAAATCTTCATCAGAATGTTCCAAACACACTTTACTTGTGCAAACGACATATTAAAATTGCCTGTTGATTCTACATATATTAGGGAAAAATTATCGTCAACTGGTAACAGTTTTACTAAAAATGTACTGTTTGTCTTTCTAGTTTTTGGACGACGGCAACTTGACTTGCAACCGGAGCTACCTTTTCTAACCTACAAGTAACTTTCAGGACCATAAAATAATAAAACTGCAGGAAAATTGACTGTTATGTTACTTGTAACGAGAAATTGTTCTTCTTGCAAATAAACTACATTCGATAATTAACTTTCATCAAGATAATTCTATAGGATTTTGTGTGTGGAATTAGTGTCCAAGTAGACATCTGGTTGGATAAACTCAAGTCTTCCGAAATTTATGAGAAATGGATTTCATAGCAGAAATCAATCGAATAACTTGGTACAATCATACATCACTGGAATACCTTCAATACAAGGAATGCAAAAGTTTCAATTATATTTCTTAAGCAGAAATTCCTGACAAGCTAGTTTCATATAAACCAAAATGAACACAACGTAGTCTTTTCATAAGTAATCTTATATTGATATCAGGAATTCTTCAGCATGAGTTGCCTCAAACTCGTGACGCCAAATTATAAGAGTTACCTGTATTCTTTTGCCCTCACAAAGCAAATAATAAAATCTCTCCCAGAAGTCATTGAACCATAATATCTCAAGATGCCAGAATCAACTTCAAGGGTTTACGGAATTTATCAGTATAGACATTAACTTGATGCAGTTCTTATATTTTCCAGTACACATTTATAACGTATATAGCGAACAGAAACTGAATCCGCTACTGGTGGATACAAGGCACGGCACATGGTAACACAGCGAACACCTTCTCTACCTCTATTTTATTAGTTACTCTCTCCCGGTTTGAGATGAAACCACATCTAATCGCACATCTTTTACCTATTATCAACATGGATTCTACCCTCGGATGACTTGCCATATAAGGCAGCAAACGGGAACTAGCGGTCTTGGAATGAAGCATTCATGAGGGTTATTGCTGAATCCATGAACTGCACAAGAAAAACCACCATTATGAGAAGTACAACTATATATGACATATGACAGTATATGACAGATATGAAATGTATCAGAGCAGAACATGTAACTGGACAAACTGAATGCAGTCAATAAGGCAGAGCATCAGAAGAGAATTCATGTATGAGCATGGTGGAACATATCGTCATGATCAAGAATCACCTCTTTAAAAGATTAAAGGATGTATTTTATTTGTAGAGATGGGGATAAATTATAAATTATATGATTGCTGTAAGGTTATAATAGCATCATGTATGAGGAAATTATTAAAAGTACAGGAATCTGCTGCAAGTTCCAATTTGGATCTTTAACCAATTCTAGTTATAATTTTTTTAACCTATCGGTCAAGTTTGCAAAATCAACTAAGATAGGATCTACTCAAAATTACCTCATCACTAAATTCTAGTTAATTTGGTTATAACCTATCTAGTTAATTTTGTTAACCTATCAGTTTATGTGTCCAAAATCAACTAGATAGGATCTACTCAAAATTGCCTCAAAATTTTGTTAACAAATCCCATTTGTGCCACTGAATAAATATACCTAGATTACATAGACACAGGAACGGATACATATACAGAAATGATACAACTCAAAATACTGCATTTTCTAAAAAAGTTAGAATAAGAACTATCAAAATGCACTAGTTAGAGACGGAGCATACAACTTTAGCTACTAGAGATTGCTTGGGGAGCAATTAAAAGACATACTGAAACCTTATTTTAGAACAGGGTTTATCTACGGAGCTAAGGACATGTCTTCGCTAAAAATCAGCCCAGCGCTAGGGTCGTTGACTACTCATCATTACATTTAGTATTATGTCGAATGGTCATGTTATATGGCACATGGAACTCCAGAACACAGAACGAAATGAAGAATCGTTAGGCAACTCGGGGGAAGGGTAGCGAAAATATAATCCAATAAAAAATTAGACTAAGTAAAGGCAGTTACCAACTAGCAAATAATGCAGCAATATATGTAAACAGTAAATGAGTATAGAAGAACAAACGCAACACCGAGATTTATACTGGTTTCCCTCGAGGAGGACTAATATAGTCTCGAGAACTCTTGCTCGGTGTTAAATCCACTAGCAGTGAAAATACAAGCTTTGATCCGAAGGGCTTGCGACTTCGTACAGACACGACCTTTGATCCGAATAACTCGAAGACTTCAGACACTTTGAGAAGTAGCTTTGAATAGCCAAGCTTGTACAACTAGAACGTTTCTAATCGAAACTGCACTGCCACTTAGAAGAATATGAGTTGTCTTGAAGATGAAGAAGGTTAATAGCCCTTTAAAAAATAGAGAAGATGAAGAGTGAATTAGTGAATAGAAATGGAACTCTTTTCTATTTATAGGTTTTTCTGGAGCAGAGTTCGGAGAGAACTCGGTATCCTAACGTTCAAAAATTTAAACATTGGAGCCATGATAATAGGTCTTGCACTCTGATTCAGGAGTTGGTTTTGGGTGACAGAGTTCGGACCGAGGTCGGTTAACCAAATTCTAGAATGGTCCTGATCGGGTTTTGGCTAATTGGGTTGGTGTTTGAATAGGGTATTTGGTTTAGTACGAGTTCAGAGTTGTTTCTGGTTTAGGTAGGCTTATTTTGAGTGGACTTTGGTTTAGGATTCAACTAGTACCAAAGTGCGATTCCGACTCACATAAGTCCTAGGCTCAAGTAAACCAAAATACATAATAAATGAAAAAAATAGAACCAGACGAACATTGAAGTAAGCAGTTCCCACGAAATGATTGTTGAAGGCACATTCTTGTTGTAATGCATTTCCATGTATCGACTCGTAGTTTTAGGTTAATTATCGAAATCAGGTTGACTGAGACCAGATGGGTCAACACGAAAAACGGGAACACAAAGGTTCTCGATACACGGTACATTGAGGGGCCTTGGGTGTAGGCTTCTTCATAACACACTACATTTATCTGCAATGTTGTTCACAGACACTTTTAACGAACATATATATAATATAATGTATAACGTATATTTAAGTTTCGAAGTTAATCAAATATCATAATATAACATCATCAAAAAATCAAAACTAATAAAGATTTGTAAGTTCCTAGAAATTAAGTATTTTCAAAAAAGAAGTTGCAAGTCTTATACTCTAAAAATTTTAACAAAAAATAACAAAAAAAAAGTTAAATTGCACTTAAATACCGTGAACTGGTAGACATTGGCACTCTAATATCTTGAACTTTTTCTTCGCAACTTGTTATCCTGAATTATTTATGTCTTTGCACCGTTGGTCAACTGTTCAACTTAATGGCCATGTGCCTTGCACGTGACCGTTTTATGACTTTTTTGCCCCTAAGTTTGAGGAAAATTACTCTTGTTTTTAAAAAATAAAAATAAAAATAAATCAAACATTAAAATAAAAAAATAAAACTCTAACCCTAACCATCATCTCCCATCTAGCAAGTGTTGGCGGCGGCGGTCATCTCTCCCCCGACCATTCACCCCGCCCTCTCGCGACCCCTGTCTCAGCTCAATGGCGCAGCCCACAAGGCTGCACACCGACAACGAGCCGAGGCAGGGGGCACAGGGGATCACAAAGGGGATGAACATGGATGAACAATCGGGGGAGAAGGAGATGAACAGTCAAAGGAGAGGGGGGCGTCGAAGATGGCAGATATAACCAGAAGAGGGGTAGGGTCAGGGTTAAGTCTTTTCTTAGTTATAATATGGGGTAATATTGTCCTTTGATCTCCTTTCTTAGGGATAAATCACAAAATTAGGATAGTTCAGGGTATTGAAGAAACAAAATAAAGTTTAGAGTTTCCCAAAAAAAGATCAGGATATTAAAGTGTTATAGTCCAATAGTTCAGGGTATTCAAGTATAATTTAGCCAAAAAAAAATATCTTCTTCCCTTTGAAAGCCCTGTGAAAGCATGGCTCGAAATGTAAGTAGTTTGATGTATTCGTTTGTCGAAATATAAATTACCACGTTCCAATTCGTGGCATTCCATGTTTCGGAACGTTGTTCCCAGATCGTCTAACGCTACATAAATGGTGAATTCAGGTCCCATGGGGATATTGTCACGAAAGATGGTGATGAATGTTCCCCGTTGCTGAGGAGACGTCTCTCATGGCCTGTCATCGATTATTGCTTATTCCAATAAAATCTTACTTTTTTCCAATTCCAACAACTTCTTTACTTTTTTTAATCAAAACATAGCTATTGAAGATTTAGTATTATGGCATCATGTTTCCCACAAAAGTAGTGATGGATGCTCCTGGACAACGATGAGAAGATCGTCAAAGCTCTACGTCAGTTGTTGCTAATTCCAACAGTGACGTACTAAATTATGTTCTGAAGTTTGTGGCTTACTCCAGGTTTAGTTCTGGAAATCTTTTTGTCTCCTCCCTCTGTTTTTCTCATATGTTCTAAGTTCTAACCACTTTGCAGCGAGCAAGTTGTCATTTAATAACCGAACTCGAGTGACCCTTGTGGTTACCGGCAAGAGGCATAAGAGCCCTGGCTGAGTGGCGGAAGAACGGTGGATCGAGCCACGGGGGCATATTATTCCTTCCATTTATAAAAAATGGTGGGAGTTGGGAGAAGTGGGTCAAAAAGACATACAATACAGCGTGCACAAAGTCCCAAACGTTATGCCAGGCATCTCAAAAAAAAAGTTGTCATTTAATATGCCTCAACACCACCCTCTTCCCCCGGCCTAGCCCACTGCATCTTTGCCTATTGTTGTGTCATCTCGACATGGACTACAACCACCATCACCAACCATAGCTTTTCGTCTCTCTAAATTCAAAATGTTTGCTCCAACAATTATATGTTGTACTATAAAGATAACAAGGACAAGAACAGGTTTTTATGTCATCATCCTCGTTTAAAGTAAGACACAAATGTAGTACAAAATAAAAACTAGTGCTCAAGTTGATGCATTACTTGCCTCTAACTCCAAGATTGCATGCTATACATGTCCAAATGGTAAAAAATGCACCCTAGAACATATGAGTTAATAGCATGAGAATCTTCAGCAAATTAGCATGTTCTTACATCATTCTGATATAGGCGTTGATATAGGCATTCTTCAGCAGTTTTGCATGTTCTTACATCATTCTGATATAGGCGTTGATATAGGCGTGGAATAATGTTGTTAGAAGCGGACGCCTCGTCGCCTTAGATAGACGCCTATGTGTTTCAGATGCTCTAATGGCTAGAAAGCTAGTATATAGGCAACGAGGTCCTAAGGTGGCCACCTTGGCACTGGTTGCAACGAATCTTGTTGTGTCGGACCGCATCAAGCAACTTGACCCGTCTTGACTTAAATGTGACCGACTCATGGCCAAATTTAATTTGAATTTGGAACCCGATCCAAACCCAATAGCTTAAAGTTAAAGACGTTATTAATAATTTAATATCAAAATTAAGGAGGAGCAAAAAAAAAAAATTCTCTTCCCTTTCATGTATGTCATAACCCACCAAATCACATTTGTCCCTGCCTCTTAGCAATTGTTTCTTGACAATTTAGTGAAATTTTCTTGATTAAAAACTTTATTTCAGTTAATCACAAGCTTGGTAAGATTGCATAAGGCATTAAGGCCCCAATGGTCAAAAGGGCTAGGCAAGGGCCTTAAGATGGTGAAGGGGCTAAAAAACTAAATTGGGAGTATGTAGAAAGTTGAGACAATGTTTACTTAAAGCGGAACTTTGATTTAAAATATAAAACATATGAAGGAACTTACTTCGCAGAACCTGGCAAACAGGAGGGGGAGGGGCAAAAGCAAAGGTTCATTTCTTCTTCTTTAATAGCAATAATTAATTATTATAACTTTGAGTTATTGGTCCTGAGTGAG
This sequence comes from Iris macrosiphon, assembly GCA_036927795.1. Lineage (NCBI taxonomy): Eukaryota > Viridiplantae > Streptophyta > Magnoliopsida > Asparagales > Iridaceae > Iris > Iris macrosiphon. The sequence goes on from JAYESA010000002.1 coordinate 115,828,619, forward strand.
GTTCCAAATTCAAAAAGATGACATGCCGAATCACATTTAAGTCGAGATGATTCGTGGCAGCTCTCTAAAGGGGCGAGGCACCATATCATTTGCAACGCCTAAGGCGGTTGCCTCTAATTACTTCCATCAAGAAGAATGTCTCAACTTATCTACTGCATACCGCTAATTTTATTCTTGAGAGTTTAGTTCCCCAAGTCGTTGCCTTAAAGCCAGTCTAGGCCTTTTTGTCCTCTTTTACTTCGCAAGCTCGACATAGAAGCGTTTTGATTGGTGTCAGCCTCATTTTTCGATGAACCATGAAAGGCCATATTGGTCCTTTCATTTGATGGATTCACTCAACATGGTCATTGTCAACTCCATACTCTTGATGGCAAGACATTGTCACGCCATGTAACTTACATACATGAATGTGTATAAAGATTCCCTATTAGTTTTTTATTATGTTCATCCTGAATCCCACTAACCAGAACATTGGTGTGTATTTGTGAACACTAATACATGAGAAAAAGCAATTATAAGAAGTTGGTAACAATATGTGATGTTTCTAAGGAAAAAGATTAAACAAGAGTTGCATCAATGAGACTATGATAATTTTCTTGCTTTTGGCATGTTCTCGGGTTGGAATATTCATGGAATACTCTCGTCCTTATTGCATGAAACGTAATAAGGCTTTACTCCTAAAGAATGAAAAAGGATTATCTTTCTTCAATTGTCATCATCACTTCTTTTCAATGAATATAATTCACAAAAAAAAAATGATATATCTTCTTTAAAAGATGGGTCGAGACATACCACCAAGTTTTTATCCGGAGATGAAAGCCATTAAGCAAAACCTGGATACTAGATGCTACCAAGATTTGCGAATAACATTATTGGATAAAACATAATATACTTTAGGGCCTGGCTTATTGGAGAATTCATTCATCACAATCTTGATGTCATGAGTATTAAGAAAAATATGTTCACCGACTTCTTTAATGTTACTATGTATGTTGTTAAGGACAAGGAAAGAGACAATCCTAAAACAAGACAAGACAAGACTGTAAGTAATATCTTAAGCATCATAGGATAGAACTCACACTACTATATAATAATGGTAGATGTTCAAAACATAAAACCTCATCTACAACGAATGAGGGAAAGAATTTTATAAGTGTGTTAAGGGTATAAAGTTTCGAGACGGATAAGCTTCAAACTTGTCTAGAGATGTCAATATAAATCAATGCAAGCTAACAAAGATGGGTCATAATTATCATGTGTTTATGGATAGGTTAATTCCATTTGCTTTCACAAACCTGTTGTAGGTTGTTGTATGGAATCTCATGACCAGACTTATGTTTCTCAAGGACTAATGTTCAAGTCAAATCTCCTGGAGAGTGCATAAACAGACTCAAAGAAAACATTGTGCGTACTTTGTGTACAATAGAGAAAATATTTTCCTTACGGATTCTTTAATTCGACAGAACGCTCGCCAATCTATTTGGCTTATAAAGCACGAATTGATGGGTATTTACAGTATCGATGCATATATCCATTTGAGAGGTAGTTACAAGTTTACGGTATCCAAATTTATGAGCTTGTCTTTACATATCCTTATTTTGTGTGTGTATACAAATAATATTTAAGATTCGGGAGCCAATACTATGGTTTTGTTTGTTAGGTTTCTCTATTGTCTCAAAGAAGGTTAATAATAAGCTTATATGAGGACTCGATTTACAAAATATGTAGAATCAATAAAGTTCCACAACTTCTATTTATTTTACTTCGAATCGCATATCGAAAACAACCAAACAGAAGCCGGTAAAAATGATGATTGTGATAATGTCTACCCCAATAAAGATATCTCCTCCATTAATTGCATGAAATGATTGTAGAAACATAGATTGATGTTGAACTAGACTTAGTATTCAACATCCTTGCAACTACTAATATGGAGAATGTTTCTTACAGCCCTCTTATAACAGAGTATCCACATCTCTCAACATATTTAACGACCTTTGAGCACAAGTTAGATCCTGAGGGATTTCAATTCTCATTCTATAAAGATCAAAATAAAGGCTTGTTGCATCTACAACTATATTTATCCCGAAAGACTTCAACTATTATATTGTAAGGATCAAAATTAAGGCTCGTTCCATCTACACGACTATATTATGAAACAAATTGGGTTTGAATTCATCGTCAACCAAATTTATCACAATTGTGCATCTAATGCTCATGTCCTGTTGATGTGTTATTGGAAATGTGTCCTCTCCATGTGAGATCCAGTGGTAGTTTTGAAACCCTTTTGTTAAAAGTGTAGCTTCACAATACGTTATTGAAACACAGGTTCTTGCAATTAACATAAAAAATGGAAACACTAGCTTCATTGGAGAAAACATGACTACCACCATCAATTATACAGACTCTTGTCGGACTGGCTTCAATATGAATAGGTTTCAATTGAGATTCAAAATAAAAATATGCATAAGTTGAAAGTTTATTCAATGATATATGCTTCAAGAATTGAGCTCTTCATGAGCTTTATTATTCACTTTTTCATAAGGTGATGGAGAAATCTAACAAATATAAGACTCCTGATTACCTCTCGAATGTTAAATATTATATATATAATAAGACGTGTAAAGAAAAGAACATAAATTTGGAGACAATTAACTTATAATATCTCTCGCATGAATATTGTACAGGTCCATCAACCCAATCCTAAGTCACATGGATTGGCATCTGCTCCATTGAACCAAATCTAGGAGCAAATATCTTTTAAATTTTAGATGAAATGACCACAATGTGCTCTTCAAGCTTTTCCATATGCACTTCATGCAATTGACTTGAATATATATACTTTATAAAATACATACATAGCCTGCTCATGGGATTCCAAACGGGCATCGGACAACAACTCCCTTAAAAGAATTAAAAGCAACCTCCAGTAACACATGATAGTCGTAACTCTGTCCGGATAACTACCCTTCATAAATGTCAACATGGAAACAAGTACGAAGTATATTTGACTGGGAACTTCAAACCATACATTTACAAAGTATATATTTCTCATGTTCAATATAAATGGCTTTAAGTTTACTTTTACCATTCTCTATTTGTATGAGCTCCACATCTAGTACTTTAAGATGTAACTTTAAAACCAGACTTGGTTTAGGATTTGTCTTTTATATTTCCCTTAACATTCATAACTGTTTTGAAGATGTTGTAGAACATATTTTTCTCGGTATGCATGAAACCAAGATTGTGACCAATGAGATTGATTCTCAAATAAGTTGAGTCCCAAAAAATACTATATTTTGTCTAGTTATCTTAATTAACAAATCCTGATAGTTTGTCCGTCCCAAGTTGTTTGGTTGATTTCGAAAGTCTGAGACAGCTTTCAAACGTAGATCCCCAGTCAACCTTGATGGTGGAAGAGATGCCTCAACCTTGATATATCTTAAGTTATATCTTAACCTTGATATGTTTCCAAACTTAGATCCCCAGTCAACATTATATAGTAGTGTAGATGCTTAAGATATAACTTACAGTCTTGTCTTGTTTTAGGATTGTCTCTTTTGCTTGTCCTTAACATACATAGTAACATTAAAGATGTCGTCTAACAAATTTTTCTTAATATTCATGACATCAAAATTGTGATGAATGAAGTTGGTTCTCCAATAAGCCAAGCCCTAAAGTATATTATTTATATCCAATAATCTTGATTCGCAAATCTTGGTAAGTTATATTCATGACATCAAGATTGTGATGAATGAAGTTGGTTCTCCAAAATGTTGATTCACAAATCATGGTAAGTTATATCCAAGGTTCTAAATGGCGGTAGGCGGATATACGGTGGAGAGAGTCCGCCTACCGCCTAGGCCCCACCTAGGCGGTTGATATTAGAGGTGAGCATTATTCGGTTTTGGACTAAAAACCAAACCGAATAAGAGATTCGGTTCGATTTGAAAAAAAATCGGTTCAGTTTCAGTTTTGAAAATACTAAAATTTCTTATTCGGTTTCGGTTTTGGGATTCGATTTCGGTCCAAAATCAAAAATCGAATAAAAATTGTGCAATTATATAAATATTCTCAATTATATGCATATGTTGTAATTAAAATGTATATATTTTGAAAACAACAATTCTATGTATATGTTTTGAGCCAAACTTTGGTAATTTAACAAGTAGTCTAACTTTAAACGCAAATAAAACAAATGTGTGTATAAAAATTATAATTTTTAATATCATTCAACCATGATTCCAACTTTGGACCCTACCCATTAAACAATACACATAGCCCAACCGAATAAACCGAATCGTTATACGGTTCGGTTTCGATTTTGGCTAATTTCGGTTTAGTTTCGGTTTTAGATTTTTAGAATTTTAGTTTATTCGGTTTTGACTATTTCGGTTAGGTTGAAACCGAATAAACCGAACGCTCACCCCTAGTTAATATATTTTGGACATTTTTTTTTACTCTTTTTTACATAATATACATATTTTAAGGGTGTTTCATGCATAACTAAGTTGTATAACAAATATTATGAAGTTTAAGTCTTGTATAAGTCTATTATAGGCCCATAATGCTTACAAAACCTTTTGGCCAAAATATCTTGTTAGGTATTGCTCCGCCTAAGCGCCCACCTACGCTGCCTCACCTCTGCCTACGCCACCAAACCTCTGTTAGCCGCCTACTCAACTGCCTACCGCAAAAGCGATGCAGAGAGACCGCCGACTGCATAGGCGGCCGCCTCAACCGCCATTTAGAACACTGGTTATATCATAACATAGTTTGCAGTATCGGATGATACTGATTCGATACAAGCCGATACCGATACAGTTTGGTATGTACTAATCCGATACTTGACCGATACCGATACCGATACGATACTCAGGGTCTCTTTCCCAGTCAATTAGGCAAAGAATTTTTTTAAAAAAAGACTAATAAAAAAGAATGTAAAAACAAAGTAAGGTTGTATAAGTATGAAAATGAAGAAAGCTTATCCATCGCAGGTAAACTAATCAGCGACAGTGACTATTATTTCATTCAATTTCAAAACTACAATGAAACAACACAGAAAATACTTAAAATTGTCTAAATGCCTAAAATATTTTCTCTAAATGTATTAATAATTATGTGTTTTTCGATACCAAAAAATTCGATCCTCCGATCCGATACCGTCGATCCCGATACTCATAGGAAGGGTCCGATATCGATATTGAACCTTGATCTTAACCTTGATATTACTAACACAAGTATAACTGAATAACTACTAATAACTTTGGCTCAGCCCTGCCACTATTCCACCAAGCTTGGTACTTAACCAATCTTCCAGTTTATGTACGCATTGCCTAACTTTTCCAAATCCAAGATAAGACCCCCCTAATACCAGCTTTAGATATCTAGTGTCTTCAGTAACCCTCTCCAATTGATTACAAAAACTCTTTTAGATTGTGTCGGTTAAAGAGGTTCAAACTTCAAAGAGCAAAATGAAACGGGAACTGCGATATTTGCAAGAAGATGAAATCATGAACAAAAAGGGCAAATGTTTAAGTGTAAGCTACTCGAAAGTAAATCATAAAACACATTGACCTTGTAATACATTAATGTCAAGTCACCTTGTATGCTCCATGAAAAGATAAGCCAAGAAATTCAGGAAATCAAACATTCATCATAACGTCTTTGAAAAGCCGTGGTGATGCATAAATGTTAATAACTGTAATCAGATTAAGACTACCAATGAGGGTAATATATCCTAGAAATGCATAAACATCTAAATCAAAGGTGGATGTATTTCTATATGAATTATTATGGAAAGATATTTCCCAGCCCCAAAGTATATTAGTATACTCCATTAGAAGTAGCAAAGCAATTGCTATTTATAATTAACAGTCAATGTATTAACCTTAATCTTATATATCTAATATTTGCAAAGACATGAACACTGGTCAAAATCTAAGATCCACAACATCAGAATTACTTGTCAAACGATTGTACTATTTTCAGAATGTTATAAAATAAAAGTACTATTTTCAGAATGTTATAAAATAAAATAAAAGAAAAGAAAAGAATACTAAGGTCAGAGTGTCACCTTTCCGATAGACTGGAGTTCCCGGCCAACAGGTTCCATAAACTTCAAATCAAATCCTGTAATAGGCCATATCTGCACATGATTGAAGCATACAAATACTTTTCAAAGACAGGTCACAAATTTAAGAGCAGTGGATAAAGCCTTAAAGCAAATATTTCCTAAAAGGGATCAGACTACTAATAGCAAACACATTAGTAAAGAGTACAAAAATCATCTTAAGAAGTAGAGGAAGTATAATGTATGATCAATGTCCTCTCTCTTGTATTGGTAATTGCCATTTAACTACTTAAGCACGTGAAGTACAGACAGGGACGAACCAACATGCAAGAGAGTGGGGGCTCAAGACCCCACTGGATTTCGAGAGAAAAAAAGTTACAGAGATTTTTTCCAAAACTTTACAAGATATATATATATATATATATATATATATATATATATATATATATATATATATTCCACTATTAAAGTCATTGTCAAACACTAGTCTAATTGGTAAAGTAGTTTGATTATATGTGGTAGTGTTCAGTTCAAGTCTTCTGGCACATTTGAAACGTTTTATTTATTTTGTTTTGCAGCAGAAGCCTCCTTTGCAACTATATTATGAGCCACCACTGACTAAAATGCCTGTGGATCCGCCTGAGTACAGAGACAGTTATGTCATAAGAAATCATATGAAATCAAACATCGCGTTAAAAGCAATTAAGATTTATTGGGGGAAGAAGAAAAAAGAATTCAAGGTCATAACCAAAAGGAACACGACTCATCCCATTTATTTGGTGGGGAAGGTCAAAGCATGATTATAGTATGTCAAACATATATAAATGAGAAAAGAACACCTATGCAGTTACACAACATAGTCAGAAAGACTAAATGCCCAATTATAGTGTACACAATGAACTATAGATGTAGTTCCCTGTGGACTGTCTTTCTCGAGTACAACTTTTTAGTGGCATAAAAATGGGAACAAGTTGGCGATAAAAATAATAAACTCGATGGTTGCAAACAAACTTCATGGAAAATCTCCACTTGCATTAGAGGGTTCAAAGGATTTAAAATTATACGCTGTGAAGCAACATACTTCAAAATGTGTCCCCTACCTGTACCAGAAATGTACCCATTAATCATACTGTTCGGGTAGGGTAGGACAACTAACGCATACATTCTCAAACACCTGAAGTACAGCTCTTAACACTAGAAATACGACATTGGTACGGTTGCCTACGGTTCAGTATAGCTTGAACATTTGGATTATAGCTTGGGTACAGATCCAGCACAAACCTGCCAACCTGGACCAATAATCTTATCTTCCCAACCCTTCAAGTTTAAGGTTTCTCAAACTACAATTTGCTCAAATCATCCCCTGACCCCACTTCTTACACACCCCTTGTTTATTTCATGTAACTATGTTTTTCAAATTCTTCATACTTCAGTAATCTTCTGATTTCATGACATTTTCATATATTTTCACTGACTTTTCATATATATATATATATATATATATATATATATATATATATATATATATGTGTGTGTGTGTGTGTGTGTGTGTGTGTGTGTGTGTGTGTGGTGGTGGTGGTGGTGGTGGGGGGGGGGGGGGGGGTGTTATTCGTGAATTTATACCATTTTAGGAGGCCTTCCTTGCACCATATCACACCACCTCATCATGTGCCATGTCATTTAAGTTATGTCATGTCCTTCAAGAGAATTTTAAATTACATATCACCAAGATTATTTAAAGATATGGAAAATTTAAATTACACATCAACAAAATTTATTCAAATTCAATCTTATCCAAATCTAACTCTATAAATTTAATAATCTTAGTATGTTTTTGCACAACTTTAATCTTAACATTTAAAATTAGATTTTCAAGTACTAACCATATCCAAAATCTAAAATTCAAAAATATATAATTATTCATATATACATATCTAGAACTTATCTATAGGCTATAGCTAAGCAAGTTCTTTTTGCATAACTTCAAGTTTATCCTGATCTATCATTTTGAATTTTAAATTTAAATTTAAATTTTAAATTTTAAAACTCCAAAATTACATTAATATAGTATCTAATATTAGTAAATATTGCACTTGGATAAATTATAAATACATATATAAGGTAACCGTGTGGTGCATAGGTGTGTGTGTATATATATAGAGAGAGAGAGACGAAGAAGTGGTTGTGCGGGCAGATGGGATAGTAGTATTGACGATCAACCCAAGTCATGGAACGTGCATGGGAGATCAACCCTATCGATGGATAGCGAGATGGTGAGATTGGATTCGGACTATGTTCGGGGATTTGATGTTATAAAGAAGTCACATGCTTAAGCCGGCAATAAGTATAGAAATTACTTGTATATATATATATATATATATATATATATATATATATATATTGATCCGGGTTTGATTTCAGGGTCATTGCGGATGGAGAGGCTCGAACCCAGCCGACCTCCCCCGGGTATAGGCGGTGCTCCCACTATATATAATATATATATATATATATATATATATATATATATGGGATTGTCATTCATTAACTCTCTGTCATTATGTGTTTAAAAAGATGACTGCAAACAAATTTTATCATCTTACCTCTTTGTCTAGACTTTCTATAGTCAAGACAAACTTGGAGGGTACTCCTTGATTGCATGTGCTTAAACTGCAATAAAAAAAAGGTAGGTCTAACAACCTGTCAACTGGCCACTTTGGTTTTATAGCATAGCCCTCTTATGTTCATAGCTATCTTGGATAGGAATTTGATTCCAAAATAGAGGGTTGATGTCATATTGATAGCCATATTGATAGCCGGTCATAAAACTTTGTCAAATCTTGTATGGAGTTGTCTTATATTCCATAGTCGACCATATTCTAATGGTAAAACGTTTTGGATGATGATGATGATATATAATTTTGTACATAAGGCGTACTCTAATCATATAATTTTGCAAAAAAAAAATAATCTTATAGCATACGCTAATTTGCATAGTTTTGTAAAAAAATCATATGGTGTACCCTTATTGTACCTTTATCTTACATCTTTGACAGTTGTCGTACTCATACATTTACCGGTGCTTCATTTGATTACAAGTGCGGTATAATGTACAAAAACAGCCAATCTGTAGGAGTGGAGATTTGGGTGGCTTCTATTTTGCTACTTAATGAGTACATCTATCCTCATCTCCAACACGTAAACTTTAGTACATAGCAAGAGAATAGCCAACCCCAGACTAATGGATGGTCGTAGGAGCAGCAGAGCCTATTGTTAAGTGTATATAACTATGTTGGAGATACGAGTTGCCTTCTTCTTTCCTCTAATGAGTATATCCACTCTCTTCTCCAATGCGTAAACTTTTAGTACATGAGCAAGAGAGAGTCAAACAAGTCTGCCAGTTGGTTGTAGTCGCAGAGCCCTATTGTTAAGTAGGTATACCTGTATATAATTGTAAAAGTGTTCACATTTATATTCACCATAGAATGCACAAGCTAAGGTTGCAGCCAAATAAAACTGTTCAAGCCATTGGGACTTTGTTCTCCAACTTGAAGTGATGAGAAAAACAAAGTCAAAACATATCAGCTATTGAGTTAGTGCAGAAGTTTGAACTTAGGGTCTGTTTGGTGATTGAAAGATCACGTACCTAAGGGACTTGGTTGAAGTTGGCCAGTGAGCCCACTACGAGTTCCATTGGTTCTAGATGAAGTTGTTGGACTTCTCATGGTTGGTGGGGAGAAAGTAGGGGGATGTATGAACATGAGGAAGTATGTTGGTACCAGAATGTAACTGGGAGTTAATTTGAGGTGGGCCCCACTTCGAATTCTAAATTCTCCAAGTTCTCTCCAACTTGGAAGAAAGTTGAGAGAAAGCTTTAGGATGAGATCAAGCTTTAGACAGAGCCGCCCAAGCATTTAGATTCTCTCCAACTTCTCTACTCTGGTTCCTTTATTTGCTTGGTGTATTTGTCATCTTTGTTTTGGATTTGGAAAGTAATGTTGTATCTGGTAAGTATGATGCTCATCTCAGACTCTCAAAAGTCACATTTCATAACCAATAAAGATCAATTAGTGAAGCTTGTAGATAAAACAGTATTAGTATATTAGGTTATCCCGTAGAAGTCGTTATGTAATATCAAATTCTAGTCTTTCTAAAGAGAGAGGAGACTCATTAATCTATGATTTTTTTCGAAGGTTATTGGTTTCATTACCAGCTTAGTCCGAGACCCCGAATGTAATCAAGAGTACTCGATGATTACTCAAGTTACTTTGTACACAATTACTTATTCGCAAAAAAAAATGATGAATAATTCTATAAAAAGGGGGAAATAGAAAAAAAATATATAAAGAACATATGAAATATATGCTCTATTGAAAAATAACGCATACGGAATGACAATCAAAAACATAATTTGAATATTAAGAAATCGTGGAGGAGAACGGCAATATACTATGTTTATTATTTTATTTGAAAAGAAAAAAAAAGTAAAGAAATGGTGAATATGATGAGGATTGTGACGGCCACGTCAAGTTTTATTGGTTTTAGTTGTCTCTGGAATTCTATTACCAAACCCAACTTTCTAAGTCAAGCTTCATGATAGATTAAAATTTAGTTAAATTAGTATTGCAACTGATAATTACCCTCTCTGTCTTAGGATATATTTTGTGATTATATGTTGATTTATCTTGTGATTATATGTTTCAATTATCCATGTAAACTTATATATCAACTACTGTAAATAAAAATGAAAGAACCATATTTATATTTGATACGGTATCTGAGCGAGATTGACGATCCTCTCTTCATATCCTCTCCTGGTTACTCACCACCCATATGTTGTTATCGTCCTCCCACTAGCATAGCCGCCATTATCTTTATTCTCAACCTTTCGTTGTTATTGTCTTTATTGTCATCAGCAACTTTTCTCGGCAACCTTTGACGTGTTTCTGATAAATTTCGTCAACCTCGATGAACTTTTTTTCGACTTCTACCTCAACATATAATGAACTTTGTTATCTTTTGGCGACCTCCAAACAATTTTTGACAAACTTCAACAACATCAATCACTTTCATTGTCTCATGATCATGTTAGCGCCTCTCTCATCGTCATGTTGGCTACCTCTCTCTTTGCCAACTCTCCAAGCTTTCACTTCTTAATCGACAAACTTGTTCATGTTTGCATTTTTAGCTTGAGAGGGAGTGCTAAGAGATTAAATTTTAGACAAATTATTGTCACAAATTATTTCAGGATATATTTTGCGGTTATATGTTTCAAGGTAGTCAAAGGCGCAAGGCGCACTCAAGGCACAAAGGGTCCAAATCGCCCGAGGCGAAAGGCGCACTTAAGGCGAGCGCCCGAGCGACACGAGGCGCAAAAATTATATATATATATATATATATATATATATATATATATATATTCACATCGGATTTTCTACATTGATAAACATGTGTGCTTCAAATTCTCCCATGTCTAGGTTGCAATCACTTTGAATTGAGTGAGTGAGAGAGAAAACAATAAAAAAAAAGTAAATCAGTTCAAAAAAATAGTCTAAAACAGTACAACAGTTAAAAAAATAGTCTAAACATGTTATTTTTTCACAAGATTTTAAGGCACGCCTAGGCGCGCCTTAGCTATTCCAAGGCGCTCGAAAAAGGCGCAACTAGGTGCGCCTTAGGTGCGCCTTAAGAATTGTGCCTCGTCTGGAGTGCCCTGAGGCGCTGCCCCTGCGCCTAGGAGCAAGGCGCGCCTTAGGCGCGCCTTTGACTACACTGATATGTTTATAATCTTCTTGTTTTATGTCAAAGAAAAATATTATTTGGAAAAGATACTTTTCATTTGATATATGGTATGGATTATATAAACTATTGACATGTATTTTGGCTAAAACCAATGAATCATTCATATATTTTGAACCAATTAGTAACTAACTATATTAGGGTATAGATTTGGCTAACGATAAAAATAACTTCACTAACAAGAATGGATGTAGTGTAGTTATGCTTAGCCTAATACTCTCCCTCAAGTTGATGCTTGAAGGTTGCGAACACAACAACTTGGACTTGAGATAATTGAAGAGTTGCTGGCCTTGGTAAAATGTTGTTTCTTTGTATGGCCTCGAAATCTTAGATGGCCAAATTAATTCTGTTGCAACTTTTCGTACATAATATGGAAATAAATTTCCATATGCTTTGTTCGTTTATAGAAAACTAGATAAGCAACGATATGCAAAGCAAACTGGATATCACAAAAAAGGTAGATAAATAGAAGTGCGGACACCAAGATCACTCGATAGGCAGTGTTCTAAATGGTGCCCACCTCGGCCACCTAGGCGGTAGACGGTCGCTCTCCGCACCGCTTTTGCAGTTGGCGCCTTGGCGATGGAGTAGACAGCCAACGGAGGTTGGACGGCATAGGCGGAGGTGAGTACGTGGCACGCAGTGTACTCTAATTCAAATTATGTAGTAGAATGAGTTAGGCGGCGGTGTAGGCGAACATCTAGACGGAGCAATACCTGACTAGATGTTTTGGCAAAATAATTTTGCAAGCATTATGAACCTATGAGTCACTTTACATGACTTAAACTTCATAAATCTTTATTCTACAACATAGTTATGCATAAAAAATCCTTAAAATATGTATATTATGCAAAAATAGTGGTAAAATAGTAAAATAATATCCAAAATATATAAAACGCCTAGACGGCGAAACGCCTAGACGGCGCCTAGGAGACGTCTAGGTGTCCTAGGTGGTAGGCGGACCCTTTCCGCCGCGCACCCGTCTACCGCCGTTTAGAACATTGTCGATAGGTAAGAAAGCCAGGTGACTACACAAGTAGTGGCAGCCATAACACGTTATCCAGCTTCGACAGAGAAGCAAGAGATGACATATTGTTCTTGATCTTCTAGGACATGGGACTGGAAAACAAAATTAGTAGCCTATGGTAGAATGTCTAGAATCACAAAATACTTGTAATGAAAGAGGATATGATAATTGAAGAATGTGTTATCCGGAAGTAGACTTGAGAGATTTAAGTAATTGCATGTCGAATACATGTGATGTCTATCATGACTTGTGAAGTCATTTGGCTTTCTTACCTACTCGGTGATTTTAATATCTGCACTCCTCTTCTTGTACTTCTCTTTCGTGGTAATCAGTCTTCCTTGCATATCGCTACGAATTCAATTTTCCATGAACGAACGAAACATATTTAAATTGATTGTCATGTGCGGGGAAAGGTGGAATAAGCATTAATTCGGTCATCCAAGATCCCGATGTAACATCAAATAGCAGATATTTTTAACAAGGTCATTAGCGTGCAACAATTCAATCATCTTAAGTCCAAGTTAGAGTTTGTATCTTCATGCACCAATTTGAGATAGGATATTAGCATAATTACATTAATTATTGTTTGCAAAATGAGTTGTATTGTTAGCCAAATCTAACCTAATATAATAATTTATTAATTAGTTCAAAATATATCGTAGATACATTTATTTAGCCAAAATACATGATAGTAGATTAATATATAATTCGTACAAATATATCAAATAAAAAAATGCATTTTCCAATTAATATTTTCTTCTTGATAACATATCAAAATATAAAATGATATTTTATATCTTTATTCACAATAGTTATACGTATATAATTTAAATGTTTATATAACCACAAGATTTATCCTAAATATGGTGGAATAATCATTTGGTTGTAACAATAATTTGACTTGATTTGAATCTATCAACACTCACCCTCAAGTCAAGAGTGGAAAACATGAACAAGTTTGTCAATAAAGAAGTGGTACTACGGCTTAGCGAGTTAGCAACAGAGAGACAATCAACTTCACGATGAGAGACGACTAATATGACGATGAGACAGTAAAAAAATGGAAGTTGGATGTTGTTGAAGGTTGTCAAAAATTTACCTGAATGCCACGAAAAGATAACAGAGTTCGCTATAGGTTGACGGAGAAATCACCCAAAAAAAAGTCGACCAAGGTTCACTCTATCGAAAAAGATGTCGGAGGTTGCCGAAAAAGTTGTTGATAACAAAGAAGACTACATAAATTCTGGGAAAAATGACAATAACAGCTACACCAAAGACGACAATACAAGAGAGTTCTAAGAAGAATGACAATGGTGGTAACACCACCGACAGACGACACGTGAAGAGGGTCATGAATCAACCTCTGATATCATATCAAAATAGAATATAACTTTATCATCTTTATTACAATAGTTAATACATATATAAATGTTCCTAGATAATAGGAATATATAACCGCAAGATAACATATAAAAGATATATCCTAAGAAATTACAGGATAATTATTTGATTGTATGTATAATTAACTAAATTTTAATCTACCAACATGACCAGCTAACCCATTAACAAGGACTAATCCGATTAATCGTTATTCGAAGGGTAATTGTCATCACGGGTCTGGGTTGTTCTTCACTAGGACTACTACTCGTCTAACCAAGTTTAATATCACTGATTCTTTCTCTCCTAATATTTTCTCCTACCATTGTTGTGAATGGCGGACCAGGAGTGCATCTAACATGAGGCTGACGTGGCTCATCCCTTGGCTCATCCCTCAATGCCTCCATGTAGGTAGGGGCCAGGGCGAAGCTTCCTTCATGATGCCCATACCTCACAATGCTTCTTGGCGAGGCTTAAGCCTATTCGAGGTGCGCCCCATACATATTTTACTTTATATTTTAATTCTAATTAATTTTCCACTCGTCATAGGAAAGTAAGTATTTAAATTCCATCTTCCTTTTAACTTGGGTTCTTGGTTTCTTGGTGGGGTCTTGGTACCGCTATTAGAGTATTAGAAATGCTATATTGCCTATTAGTCATGTGAACAAAACATTACAAATTAACTAGTTATATTATTGTGTAAAGAAGAAAACTATAAATCATCAATAATATATTGTTCTTTTGCTTGCAACTAATATTTATTACATATATATACATGAGCGGATCTATTAAGGGTCCAAGGGGGGCACGGCCTCCCCAAAAATTTTAAAAATATTGGTAATAGATTTTTTTTTGTAATTTAAAAATATATATTAGTTTTGCCCTCTTTTATACAAAGAATAAGCTAGTTCCGGTGGTAGTGCTTTGGCTTTCAATTGAGAGACACGAGTTCGAATCTCATCTCTCCTAATTGTTTTACATATTTTAAAAATCATTTACGTATAACTTTTTGCTTCCTCTGTTCTAACAATTTGTAAAAATATATTGACTTTGCTTTTTTTCTTCCTTCTTGTCTGAGTTTTTTATAATTTTTGCTATTGATTTCAATTAACATAATAACTTTAAGGATTTCTATGTATTAGCACGGCCCCTCTAGAATTTTAATCCTGGTTCTGCCCCTGTATATATGATCTATAAATAACGTCTACGTAAATCTTGAATAACGTTTACGTAAATCTTGAATAACGTTTAGCTTCGCCTCAGGCTCTCGCGGTCGAGTCCTACACATCCTTTGTTGTGCCTCGGCGTGCCTTGCCCTTTAGTAACTAGGAAAAATAGAAGAAATGAGAGAACGAGTGAGTAGGAGGTTGGGATTTGACCTTGAGTCCGAGTAACTTGATCGGTGCGACCTGGCCGGGGACGATACATTCGGGCCCGGCCGATTCGATCTTGGCCTCGAGCGCGAAGCCTTCCCCGATGGGGTCGGGGCGCTTCATGACGGCCAGGGCGTAGGCGGAGGCAGGGTTGTTCTGGGGGAGGCGGAGGACGGGGCTCTGGTGGATCCTCGGCAACGGCTTCTTCCCCTTCGGAAGAGCCCGCCATGGCACGTCCTCCGCCAGCATCACCTTCTTGGACGACATACGGAATGGATGGATGGATGGATAGTTGGATTAGGGATTAGGAATATGTGGGGAATGGGAGGGTACTTTGTTTGGCTTTTGGTTTGGTATGTGATTTGTGTTGTGGGCTTGGGAGTTCGGCTTGGATGGAATTATGTAACTTGGGATAGGTAGCAACTTTTTCGCATGGATATCATTTTTTTTTTTTCAACTTTTGGGTGGAGGAGAGACATTTATGCAAAAATGTAACAATTGATTCTCTCTTTACTTATACGAGCGGTTTTGGAAACTGATTCAAAATTGAGCTGCCTAAACTATTTTTAAATATTTTATTAATTTTTTATTAATTATTTAATTATCTAATATAATTTACATATAACTAAATAATTCTAACTCAAGTGGTTAAGGTGGGAAATTTTTTTTTGATTGTTTGAGTTCAATTTCTAAGAACGACGGTATTTATAATAAATTTATATTAAAAAAATTAACATTTTTTGTATGTGCATGTAATGCACGTGCACATCACTAGTCTTATATAATAAAAGCTAAACTATTTTTGCCAAAAGATACAAACATCAAAGAAGGAAAAAGTAATGGATCGGAGGTATATCAAATGAGTATAATTAATTAATATAAATGAGAAGCAATTTAAAAAACGGAATTATCAAAGAGTGTCTGAGGTGCGAGGATAACTAGTATAAAGAGAAGCATTTGTAAAAGTCCAAAGAAGCTCAAGTAGCACATGAGGCCTAAAAAAGCTAGTGACAACCTACGTGTGAACCTAAAGAAAGCTAATCATACCTCACACCTAGAAAACACAACAGTTATGCCATAATTGTAAACCCCCTGATTTTTCAAGAATTTTAAATTTGGATTTTTCACAATTTTCTGAAATTTTCTGGGATTTTTCTGTAAATAAAATCAGGATTTTAATTATTAAATAATTTTTAATCGATAATAAATAATATTAAAATATTATAAAAATAATATTTTATTGTGTAGAATTAAAAACTGGACTTAGGGTAATTTTTCTGGAATTTATTGGGCCCCGGACCTATTTTAAAACACCTAAAAACTATTATATTTATTTATTTATTTATTTAAACCCAAGCCGGCCCAGCCCAGCCCGCGGCCCACCTAACTCGGCCCAGCCCGGCCATTGGCCTATCGGGTCAGGTCGGGTCGGTCAGACCCGCGAGCCCGACCCGCGACCCGCTGCTCCACCCCGCACGAACCCGGTCACCCCCCCCCCCCCCCCGCGTTTCCCACCGGCAGCTCCGGCCACGTCGCCGGAGCCCGTGCCTGACCCGCCCGCGCCCCACGCCACGACCCCGACCTCGCCGCCGCCTCTCCCGGCCAGCCCCCCTCCTCGGCTCCCCTATATAAAACCTCCCTCCCTCACCTTCCTCCCCCAATCGACTCCCCACCTGAACCCTAGACCCCCGCCGCCACGACCCCGGTCATCCTCCAGCACCTCGCCGCACTAGCTCCGCTGTCGACCTCGCCCCGCCGACGGCCCCTCTCCTCCTCCTTCTCCTCTTCCTCCCTCGAGCCTCGCCGCTGAGCTCAGCCGAGCTCCCAGCCCGACTCGCCGCAGCCTCCGCCGCCACCGGACCTCGCCGCCCGGCCACCCCGAGGCGTTCCCGAGTCCTCGCCGACCTCCGGCCGGCCCCTCTTCGCCGTCTCCGGCCAACATCAGAAGCCCCAAACCCTAACCCTAGGGTTTGGACTCGGACACGGACACGTCGAGTCGTGTCGGACACGAGAAAATCCAGTTTTTCTAGAGCCCCATTCAGGTACCCGTATCTCTCTGCTCGTTTACCCGTTTCTGATTTCGTCTTTTGCATCACGAAGCCTGCATGACCTTCTCGGTGCCCGGGCAAACCGCTCGGTGCATCGCGTCCTGTGGCGATCGCGAACCGCGATCCAAAAACAGGAAAAATAACGACCCGATTCACCCCGGAACTGGGTACGCTCCGCCAAACGGGATGACTTGGTCGCATGCGGTCTTCACAGATACGTGCGCGCCGTCGATACGGACGTGTGGGATTTCGCAGAAGTCGATTCGGGTGTGCATGCACACCGGGATCAACACGTATCCGCGAACAACGTCCCGTATTAGACTTTTTTGGATCACGTCCTAATTTTCTGTACACACGTCGGATTGAAATGAAACTTGCGTCATCGGACTCGTAGTGATATGCTGGTCCTGTGACCCAAGTTTGGTTCAATTCCGAGAACGTTGACGAAATCGCGTGTCATGGGTCCCACAGGCCCCGCTCGACGGGCGATTTTGTGATCGGCTCATCGGAATCCAATTCTGGAAGTTCCGTTGGGTTCGTATCATCGTTCCTGACCTGTTGACACTAAATTTGGTGAATTTGGAGACCTTTGACCCTGACACATTTTTTGGTGCAAAGCGGGCCCACATGTGGACCCCATTTTGACCCAAAATTGTTGTTTGCCCTTGTCTCCAAATTGGACTCAAGGATAGGCGTTTCTAGCTATTTGATATCTTCTGAGCATGATGGTAATATTTATTTCAGCATCCGGAGACATTTCTGAAAATTTCCCGAGGATAGAACCGTAGTTGGAATCCAAACATCAGGCAAGTACCTGCTCTTCAAGTTTATTTTTTATATTATGATAATTAGATCCTTGCTCTACTAGCACCATTGGATGATTACACTTAGTGTTAGGATTTGGAGTTCATGTCTTGCTTTTCGTGTCGGGAGGGAGAATACTAGGAGGCATGTAGTTTACCCTTCCCCCTGTCCTGACTGATAGATGTTGGTACGCGACTGTACCATCAGCCGGATACTCGATTATTCCTGACTGATAGCCGTCTATGACGTGCCTGATTAGCCTTATAACCCCCTACATGCCAACTATGTATTCTAAATACAAAATCACACACACATAGTTTCTTTATCTTGTTGCAGTTCCATTTTCTTGTCTCATTATAATCCTGTTTTACTCATGTCTCTAACTTATAGCATTTAACCCTTAGTTAATTTTACTACTTATTATGCATGTTCTTATCATGATACTTAGTCAGTTTTTACTACTTGCCATAATTATTTAGTTTAAGCTTTGTTATGTATTGGTACTTTGCTCCTTTTCTGACTAGATCCGTTGATATTAGGCGATGATGAGGACTATGCCCCCACCTTTTATGGCCCATATGACGTAGCAGATGATACTATTGAGGAGCCGGTTCCTACTCAGGAGACTACTTTTGAAGAGTAGTTAGCCAGTTAGCTAGTATTTTCTTTCAGCATAGCAATCGGGTTTGTCCCCGATTTATCTTCTGGTTCTGTAATAAACTGTAGATTTGTTTGTCACAATTTGTCTTATAAAATCTTAGCATTCCTATTTCCTATTATTATCCTTGCCTATTTATTTATTGTGAATGAGCTAGAATTAAATTTACCTGTGAAAATGATGTAGACAGCGTACTACCCCGATACTGCGGCGTAGACTGGACGTACTCGCGAACCGGTACCCGATTCCTCTGGGTGCGGGTCGTGACACATTTTTATGGTGGCCCATGCAGGTCTAGAATCCTTAAATAGTGTAGTATCCTAGGACAAAGTATGAAATAAGATTGAAGATTTTAGGAAAAGCTCATTCACAGAATAGGATCTTTTATTTCAAACCTTGACATCATTCCTAGTAAATTTTCCTATCGTCCTTGATTTCCAAGTAATCTATTCTAAGCCTACTATCCCTTAACCTTTCAGAATGGTTCAGACAAGGAATACCGTAGGAGGCACATCCGAACCCGTCGAACAGACTGTGCTTGAAACCCTTGCGCTCCCTCCGCCTCCAACTACTTTGACAGTTACTATGGATGGAGCGCAGCTACTCGGAGTATTCGAGGGACTTATAGAATCCCAGAAGGAACAGACTGCCCTGCTACGAACTAGCCTTTCAGATGCTCTTCGATCTCAGGAGGCACCACAAAAGAGGCCAGGAAGTGCCAAGGACTTCAAGAACCTTGGACCCTTGGAATTCTATGGGACTGAAGGTATTCTCTATGCCGATGAATGGATAGAGAATGTGGAGCGACTCCTGAAAACTGCTCGGGTCCCTGATGATCTTAAGGTGGAATCTGCAAGCCTGCAACTATTCGACATAGCTCAGACTTGGTTTAGAGATGAACCTCAGTTATCTGCTCCTGAGCTCACTTGGGAGAATTTGAAGAGGCTGTTCAAGAAGAAGTTCTATCCCGAAGTGGCTCGAGAAGCTCTCGAAAGTCAATTCGAGAGGCTGGAACAAGGTAATCTTTCTGTTGATGAGTACACTGCTGAATTTAGCAGACTGAGCCACTTTGCAGAATATATGGTTCGTACCCCTAAAGATAGAGCTCGTAGATTTAAGAAGGGGTTGTCTCCTGATATCCGCCTTGCTGTCACCACTAGCCGAGCTCGTACATACGAAGAAATCTTGAGCGTGGCACAAGGTGTTGAAAGAGACATGGGACCTAGACTAAAGCGGGAAAGAGATGCTGGAAGTATGGGACCCCACAAACGCCCATTCCAACCACAACTACAGCAGAGGGCCCCGCAACAAACCCAGCATCCTCTCCCTCGAGCCACAGCACCCCAACACCAAACTCAAGGACAGAACCAACAAGCTCTCACTTGTAGCTTTTGTCATAAACAAGGTCACACTTGGCAAGTTTGTAGAAAGAGGCTAGGTGCCTGTCTATATTGTGGATCAGCAACACATCAAATGAAGGACTGTCCTGCTGCTCAAGGATGCACAGCTGCACAAAAAGTTCCAGTTCAGGTCAGGCCCCCAGCAGCGCAGCAGAGAAGACACCCACTCCCAACTCAACAACAACGCTTTGCTCAGCACCAGCAACAGCAACAGAGGGGTGCACCTCAACAAGGCCGTGCTTTCACAATGACTCTAGAGAAAGCTGAAGCCACAGCAGATGTGATAACAGGTTCTGTACTTATAAATTCAGTACCAGCCATTACTTTATTTGATTCTGGAGCTTCACATTCATTCATGTCCGTAGATTTTCTTATGAAGCATAGCTTAGTCACAGAACCTCTTAGGAATTGTTATAAGATCATTACCGGTGGAGGAATTATCCCGGTTAGTGATGCATGTAACAATTGTCCTATTACACTATGTGGGAGATAATTATATGCGAGGCTACTCGTAATGCCAATTCCCAGTTTCGACATTATCTTGGGTATGGATTGGTTGAGTCAGCATCATGCCACTATAGATTGTCACAGGGGTAGTGTAATCTTTAGGCCCCCTGACAAGCCAGAATTTGAATTCGCTAGAGGTTCTAGAGAATTGGGTAGTAACCAAATTTGTGGATCCCTAGTACCAGAAGAATTGCCACTACCTATCATTTCTGAATATCTTGATGTCTTCCCTGAGGATCTCCCAGGATTACCCCCAGACCGAGAAGTTGAATTCTTTATTGACTTAGTGCCAGGAGCAGCGCCAGTATCTCAAAATCCCTACAGAATCAACAAGAAAGAGATAGTAAAATTAAATGAGCAGATAAAGGAGTTAGAAGACAAATGCTTCATTAGGTCTAGTGTTTCACCCTGGGGAGCTCCAGTATTATTTGTGCCAAAGAAGGATGGAACATCTCGAATGTGTATTGATTATAGGGCTTTGAATGCTTTAACAATCAAGAATAAGTATCCCCTACCAAGGATAGATGATTTATTTGATCAATTAAGTGGAGCTCGGGTATTTTTGAAGGTTGACTTGAGGTCTGGTTACCATCAAGTAAGGGTGAGGAAGGAAGACATCCCTAAAACTGCTTTCAATACCCGGAACGGACACTACGAATTCTTAGTGATGCCGTTCGGGTTGACTAATGCACCAACAGTATTTATGAATTTAATGAACAGAGTCTTCCAACAATATTTAGACAAATTTGTAGTGGTTTTCATTGATGATATTTTGATTTATTCCAAGACTCCAGAAGAACATGAAGAGCACTTGAGGCTAGCATTGGAGACATTAAGGAAGGAAAAACTATATGGAAAACTATCTAAATGTGCATTCTTCTTAGACAAAGTAAAATTTTTGGGACATGTTGTAACCGGAGATGGCATAGCAGTAGATCCTAAGAAGGTAGCAGCAGTAGAATCATGGCCCACTCCAGACTCTGTAGCAGAAATTAGAAGTTTCCTGGGACTAGCTGGCTATTATCGGAAGTTTGTGAAGGACTTTGCTAGAATTGCTGAACCAATGACGAAATTAACAAGGAAGGATGAAGAATTTATCTGGACTGATGAATGTCAACATGCTTTTGAAGAATTAAAAACAAGGCTGACTACTGCCCCTATTCTGACCTTACCATCTGGAACCGGAGGATTCGCTATATACAGTGATGCTTCTGAAAAAGGCCTAGGTTGTGTATTAGAGCAGAACAAAAAGGTAATAGCATATGCTTCTAGACAGCTGCGACCTCATGAAAAGAACTATCCAACTCATGACTTAGAATTAGCAGTTGTTATCTTTGCTCTTAAGCTTTGGAAGCATTATCTTTATGGAGAAAGGGTGAAAATCTTTATAGATCACAAAAGTCTAAAATATATCTTTACTCAAAAAGAGCTGAACATGAGGCAAAGAAGGTGGCTGGAGTTAATGAAAGATTTTGACATCACCCTTCAATATCATCTGGGGAAGGCCAACGTAGTTGCTGACGCTCTAAGCAGATATCCTATGGCAATGTACTTGACGATGGACCGACACTTGCTTGAGGACTTGGAAAATTTGGGAATTGAGATAATTATTCCAGGAATAGAAGGTCAAATGATGAATTTGAAGATCCAATCTACCTTAATGGATAAGATTAAGGAGACTCAGTTTCAGGACGAAGGCCTACGAAGCATTCGAGGCCAAGTACAAGCTGGATTATTGGAGGAATTCAAAATTTATGAAGATGGATCACTAAGACATGAAGATAGATTATGTGTACCTCAAGGAGATATAAGAGAAGAAATTATGCAAGAAGCGCACAGATCGCAATACTCTATACATCCAGGAGCCAACAAAATGTACAAAGACCTAAGGATGCATGTTTGGTGGTATGGCATGAAAAGAGAAGTAGCCAAGTTCGTATCTCGTTGCTTAGTGTGCCAACAAGTCAAGGCTGAAAGATAAAGACCTGGGGGATTACTTCAACCACTACCCATTCCGGAGTGGAAGTGGGAACACATTACTATAGATTTTGTTTCTGGGCTTCCAAAGACACCTAGTGGGAAGGATGCAATTTGGGTGATAGTGGATAGGCTGACCAAGTCTGCACATTTTCTACCCTTCAAAGTAGGGCTACCTACGAAAAAGTTGGCAGATTTATATATCCGAAAGATTGTTAAATTGCATGGAGTTCCAGTAAGTATTATCTCCGACCGAGATTCAAGATTTATCTCTCACTTCTGGAAGAGCTTACAAGCTAGCTTGGGGACTCAACTCAAATTCAGCACAGCTTATCATCCCCAAACCGATGGACAATCTGAACGTACAATTCAGACACTTGAAGATATGCTTCGTACATGTGTTCTGGATTTTGGAGGATCGTGGAAAGATTATCTACATCTTGTGGAGTTCTCTTATAATAACAGTTACCAAGCAAGTATTGAAATGACTTCATTTGAGGCTTTATATGGACGAAGATGTCGTACCCCACTATCATGGGACGATGTAGGAGAGAGAGCTTTACTGGGACCAGAGATGGTGGTTGATTCAACCGAGAAGGTGAAACAAATAAGGGAAAGACTTCGTGTGGCTCAAGACAGACAACGACATTGGGCAAATAGCCATTGAAGACCATTGGAATTTGAGGTAATCAATTTTTGAAATTCAAGTTAATTTAACACTATGATTATGGAACTAAGACTTGATTATGACTTTATTAAAGGTTGGAGAATTAGTATTCTTGAAGATTTTTCCGACACGTGGCACCATTAGGTTCGGAAGGAGCGAAAAACTCAGCCCAAGATTTATTGGACCGTTTGGCATACAGAAAAGAATCGGAGAAGTAGCATACCGTCTGGCATTGCCACCCTCTCTAGATGGGGTCCATAACGTATTCCACGTATCGCAACTGAGAAAATACGTGTCAGATCCAAGTCATATTTTGGATCATTCAGAGCTCGAAGTGGGCCCAAGCTTGACTTACCAAGAGCAACCTGTGGGGATACTGGACCGAAGGGAGAAAGTTCTAAGGAATCAAGTTATTTCCCTTGTTCGTATAGCTTGGAAGCATCATTCTCCCGGCGAATCCACCTGGGAGCGAGAAGACGATATTAGGGAACGCTACCCCTATCTTTTTGAACCTTGAGGTATATTTTAACTCTCGATCTTCCTTTTTGTGCCATTGTTATATTAAATTTCGAGGACGAAATTTTATAAGTTGGGTAGATTGTAAACCCCCTGATTTTTCAAGAATTTTAAATTTGGATTTTTCATAATTTTCTATAATTTTCTGAGATTTTTCTGTAATTAAAATCAGAGTTTAATTATTAAATGATTTTTAATTGATAATAAATAATATTAAAATATTATGGAAATAATATTTTATGGTGTAGAATTAAAAATTGGACTTAGGGTAATTTTTCTGGAATTTATTTGGCCCCGGACCTATTTTAAAACACCTAAAAACTATTATATTTATTTATTTATTTATTTATTTATTTATTTATTTATTTATTTAAACCCAAGCCGACCCAGCCCAGCCCGGCCATTGGCCTACCGGGTCGGGTCGGGTCGGTCAGACCCGCGAGCCCGACCCGCGACCCGCTGCTCCACCCCGCACGAACCCGATCACCCCCCCCCCCCCCGCGTTTTCCGTCGGCAGCTCCGGCCACGTCGTCGGAGCCCGCGCCTGACCCGCCCGCGCCCCACGCCACGACCCCGACCTCGCCGTCGCATCTCCCGGCCAGCCCCCCTCCTCGGCTCCCCTATATAAACCTCCCTCCCTCACCTTCCTCCCCCAATCGACTCCCCACCTGAACCCTAGACCCCCGCCGCCATGACCCCGGTCATCCTCCAGCACCTCGCCGCACTCGCTCCGCTGCCGACCTCGCCCCGCCGACGGCCCCTCTCCTCTTCCTCCCTCGAGCCTCGCCGCTGAGCTCAGCCGAGCTCCCAGCCCGACTCGCCGCAGCCTCCGCCGCCACCGGACCTCGTCGCCCGGCCACCCCGAGGCGTTCCCGAGTCCTTGCCGACCTTCGGCCGGCCCCTCCCCGCCGTCTCCGGCCAACATCAGAATCCCCAAACCCTAACCCTAGGGTTTGGACTCGGACACGGACACGTCGAGTCGTGTCGGACACGAGAAAACCCAGTTTTCTGGAGCCCAGTTCAGGTACCCGTATCTCTCTGCTCGTTTACCCGTTTCTGATTCCGTCTTTTGCATCGCGAAGCCTGCATGACCTTCTCGGTGCCCGGGCAAACCGCTCGGTGCATCGCGTTCTGTGGCAATCGCGAACTGCGATCCAAAAACAGGAAAAACAACGACCCGATTCACCCCGGAACTGGGTACGCCCCGCCAAACGGGATGACTTGGTCGCGCGCGGTCTTCACAGATACGTGCGTGCCGTCGATACGGACGTGTGAGATTTCGCAGAAGTCGATTCGGGTGTGCATGCACACCGGGATCAACGCGTATCCGCGGACAACGCCCCGTATCCGACTTTTCTGGATTACGCCCTAACTTTGTGTACACACGTCGGATTGAAACGAAACTTATGCCATCGGACTCGTAGCGATACGCTGGTCCTGTGACCCAAGTTTGGTTTGATTCCGAGAACGTTGACGAAATTGCGTGTCGTGGGTCCCATAGGCCCCGCTCGACGGGCGATTTTATGATCGGCTCATCGAAATCCAATTCTAGAAGTTCCGTTGGGTTCGTATCATCGTTCCTGACCGGTTGACACTAAGTTTGGTGAATTTGGAGACATTTGACCCTGACACATTTTTTGGTGCAAAGCGGGCCCACATGTGAACCCCGTTTTGACCCGAAATTGCTGTTTTGCCCTTGTCTCCAAATTGGACTCAAGGACAGGCGTTTCTAGCTATTTGATATCTTCTGAGCATGATGGTAATATTTATTTCAGCATCCGGAGATATTTCTGGAAATTTCCCGAGGATAGAACCGTAGTTGGAATCCAAACATCAGGCAAGTACCTGCACTTCAAGTTTATTCTTTATATTATGATAATTAGATCCTTGCTCTACTAGCACCATTGGATGATTACACTTAGTGTTAGGATTTGGAGTTCATGTCTTACTTTTCGTGTCGGGAGGGAGAATACTATGAGGCATGTAGTTTACCCTTCCCCCTGTCCTGACTGATAGTTGTTGGTACGCGACTGTACCATCAGCCGGATACTCGTTTATTCCTGACTGATAGCCGTCTATGACGTGCCTGATTAGCCTTATAACCCCCTACATGCCAACTATGTATTCTAAATACAAAATCACACACACATAGTTTCTTTATCTTGTTGCAGTTCCATTTTCTTGTCTCATTATAATCCTGTTTTACTCATGTCTCTAACTTATAGCATTTAACCCTTAGTTAATTTTACTACTTATTATGCATGTTCTTATCATGATACTTAGTCAGTTTTTACTACTTGCCATAATTATTTAGTTTAAGCTTTGTTGTGTATTGGTACTTTGCTCCTTTCCTGACTGGATCCGTTGATATTAGGCGATGATGAGGACTATGCCCCCACCTTTTATGGCCCATATGACGTAGCAGATGATACTATTGAGGAGCCGGTTCCTACTCAGGAGACTACTTTTGAAGAGTAGTTAGCCAGTTAGCTAGTATTTTCCTTCAGCATAGCAATCGGGTTTGTCCCCGATTTATCTTCTGGTTCTGTAATAAACTGTGGATTTGTTTGTCACAATTTGTCTTATGAAATCTTAGCATTCCTATTTCCTGTTATTATCCTTACCTATTTATTTATTGTGAATGAGCTAGAATTAAATTTACTTGTGAAAATGATGTAGACAGCGTACTACCGCCGACACTGCGGCGTAGGCTGGACGTACTCGCGAACCGGTACCCGATTCATCTGGGTGCGGGTCGTGACAATAATACTAAGGGCTGTTTTGGATTATAGTTATATTTCATCATATTTGTTCAAACATCCATTTTTGGGGATACTTGTTAGGATAGCTTTTTGGAAACTCCCATTTGACCTCGAAATAAATGACACATTTGAAAAAATATATATACATAATGAAAGTTGTTTGGCTCACATATTGCTTTTGATACCAACTTGTTAGTCCCGAGGCTTAATCAAAGATGGTAAAACCAAAAGTTGTAGTCGAGATCAGGAGTTCACACAAAAGTTTCCTCTCTGATATACCTCGATTCCAACGAAGAACTATATTCAAAATATATCTCGATTACAACTTACGAATATTACACATAAAAAAAAGGAATAAACCTCTCGTTATTGCAATCATAGTTGCAAAACGGACAGAACAGATTGCAACTTTCAGAAGAGAAGAGGAAAGAGAAGAAGCTTTCTGCTTGTTGGGGTGATGATGACCACCGTTGCTCAAAGCAAGATTCGCCCTACACGATCTGCTCCCAAGAACCAGCAATTTATGAAAAGAACTACTGGAACACTCGCCGTCACCTCGTCTGGACTCGCACGAACTCCATGGACTCCAATGGCGGCCACAACAGCAACTATCTTCGTCTATCTATTTTTCGAAGTAAGTTCTCAAAGAGGCACGGAGAGAGTATTTATAGAGGAGGACAAAAATCCTAACCCTAATCATGGCCGCCAAATGATTAAGAAAAGATAGGAATGAATTAAATTCAAATCCCACAAAAAACACATCTGAAATAATAGCCCAATCTTTCCATAACAGTTTAAATCCCGTAATCAGTGGGATCATGCGCCAACCGCACTCTCTCTGCATATGCGTGCAGCAGCCAAACTGAACCGCTCATGTGTGCATAAGCCAACAGCGCAGCGGCCCATGCGCGTAGCAGTGCAGCAGCATATGCGTGTAAATGCACATAAGCGCATAGCCGTACAACACTTGCATACATGCCCGCGCATGCACCCTCGCGATACCCACTCAGCACCTTGCTCATGCGCCTGTGCTAGCAACAGCTCATGCAACTCGTACATAAAACGAGCATATGAGCGCATCAAATGTGCACAAGCGCCATACGACGTGCATAAGAGCCATGCGACGATGTTGACGTGCTAAGTGCAAAGTGAGCCAACAAAGTACCACTTTGTGCCCTTGATCCCGAGCCCGAGTCCGAGTCCGAGTCGCTAAGCCCCTGTCACTACCACATTCCAAAAACAGGGGTATTTTCGACTTTTTATATACTATTAATATTATGGTATTTTTATTAAATGATTTCTCGATATGTGTATTTAAATTAAATAATTGTGTGAGATGTGTATTTAAATATATTATTATATACAGTGTTCATTAATGTTTGAGCTGGTAGACTTGACCTAGAAGCTCACTAGACGAACACCTGACCGAATTATGGGATTATGTATTTAATTATTTTATTTAGAATTAAATTATTGGAGGTAGTAATTAATTACCGTAATTTTATTTAATTGTTGCGCATTGTCGTTGCTTCGATATTTGGAGCGCTACCCTAGTTTTTGCCTTCCAACAAATTTTGCAACCTTGCCCTAAACGTGCCCGCCTTCCATTTTGCCATTTTTGTAATTCATAATCATGTTCCCTTGTGCTTCATTTTAGCCGCACAATATTTATCGTGGACGTTTATTTAATTTCTAAATAAATTCCAATTTTGTACCGTTGTGCGTTCCAATCGAAATTGGAGACAATCTTGACCCATTTTTCGTGCGATCCAAATTAGGGTAATATTTTGTTATGAGTCTTCTTCACTAATGATATTGGTGACCCAACCTAATTTTGGCCCCATGTACTCCTAATTAATTTTAGAACACAGCTTGCATTTATTTCTAATTAAATTGGGGATACCATTTTGACTAATCCCGTTAATCCCGATTTAATTCTAATGCCCCACTAATTAAGCCCATACCCAACACACAACACTCCCTCGCCCTACAAAATGCCAAACACCAAATCGCCCACCAAATTTTCATCATTTCATGTGTCTGTGCAAATACCCAAATTTAAGGGGGCTAATTTACAAATATTGAATTAGGTGTCAACACCCCATTGGTTCACACCAAATGGAGAGCCCAAATAATTTGACTAGTCAACAACCATCATCCCTACATGAAGAAATTCCTCAATGTCTAATCCTGACCATCCATTTAATAGGTGCATCTACACCATTCATTCCCACACACCCTCTCCATATTTAATGTCCCATCATCCCCTCTTCCCAAGAAAACCCTAATCCCCAAACCTAGGGAAGCCCCCATCTCCTCACAAGCCCCCAACCGTAGCCACCCTCCATTTCTTCATTCTTCCTTTCTTCTTCTCTTTTCTTCTTCTTCTTCCCTTCTTCTTCTCCTTCTCCTTGGTTTTTTTAAATTTAGAGAAGGGGGGAACCTCACATCTTCACTGTTCACCATACAACCCCGACCCCGGCGCTGTACTCCAGCTCCGGCACAGCTCCCTCCTTCAGTCGACCTCCTCCAACTCCTCTCCCGGCCGAGCTTCACTACTCCGGTCATACACTCCCGACCCCGGCCAGGCCTCGACCCGAAGCCCCTCCATCGAGCCGGCCTGCACACGACTTCACCTGACTTCAGCTCCGGCCTATCTCCGGCCCGGCCACGGTTCAGCCTCCGCCGGTTTCCTCCTCTTCTTCTTCGACCACGTTACTCCACCACTGTAGCCCGGCCACTGCGGCACCTCCCTTCCCGGCTATGCCACCACCACATCACCACCAATGCCATCGTCATCATCATCACAGCCGAGCTTCGACCCCGACTCCTCCCTGCCTACTCTTCACACCACCACCATCACACGACCACTGCTCCTCCACCTCTGCAAGCCCTGACCCGGAGTCCCGAGCTCCTTCCTGACTACCCGGCCGAGCCCCGCAACTCCCCGGCCTCCTCCTGCATTTTCTCCTCCTCCTTACATCTACTCCGGCCCCGCACTGTCAAGCCCGGCCGAGTCTCGAGCTTCGACCCCGGCTACTCAGCTCCGGCTCCCTGCTGCAACTCCTGTCAGCCGACCCAGCACCACTACCACCCTCCTCTGTGAGCTCCCTCTCATCTCCCTCTCCCTCCTTCATTAGTAATATTTATACGTATTAATACGTATTTTTATGTATATGTATATATATATATACCTCGTATATTTCTCTATATGTATTAAATGTATATATATATATATATATATATATATTATTATTATTATCTGTATATATATATATATATATATATATATATATATATATATATATATATATATATATATATATATATGTAAATGTACGTATTTTGGTATATATACCTGTATATAGTATACGTACTATTTTGGTATAAATATATATATATATATATATATATATGTATGTATGTATTTGTATTGGTATATATATAGATACGTAATTTGGTATATGTATTAAGATTTGTATATATATATATATATATATATATATATATATATTTAGTACATATATATTCTTTAGTATATGTATATAAAACTTTGGTTTGGTGTATATATAAATGTAAATATATTTGGTATAAATATATATATTGTACTGGTATATAAATATGTACATATATACGTATATGGTATATGTGTAATTTTACTTGGTATATACTATATATATATATATATATATAGTACATCCTCAAATCAGTATATATGAATATATACCTATTATATGTTAGTATATATGGTACATGTATTAGCATATGTTAATTGTATTTTGGAATTTAGTATATATAGTAAAATTCTAATTTGGCTTATATTCATATGTATATATCTTGTATAAAATATTTCCTAGTGGATATTTTATAATTAAACATACAGTATTAATTTTACTTAAAAATATATAAATACACATATCTATTTTCGTACCGAATGAACATTAATGTATATGTTAGTAGTAATATGTATATATATATATATATATATAGGTACTAGATGACCGAGTGTAAATACGGATACCCCGTAACTACACCTGACCTATGACCCTATGAACTGTTAGCAGATTGCCACACGTACACTGACGTATTGGCAAGCCCCGTACCGTTTTGATCGTCTATCTTGCCCAGCAATCACAGACGCGACGCCGTGCAACTTGACGCACTTAACCCTAACTGACTAGTGCCATACCTGGCATAGCCCCTGAGTTCAATGTATTTGTGTTGTGTTAGTGTAGCATCTGATACAAATGTTGTATTGTTTTATTATATGTCTATAGGACTGTTGGATCCTCCAGACGATACTCTGGGACTGGACATTGGTTTTACCAGCTAAGGACCCAAGGCGAGTACATTCTCTGATTAGCTTCTTATTTATGATATCCCCTATGTTCATTGTATCTAGTGTAAATATATATATTCTTGACACGCTGGTTACACGGATTGGTATATCCAGATCTCGTCATGAGATATTATTCCTTGTTCATGGTGTAGCTTGTACAAGTCTTGTTTCCTTGTTATCTTGTGCATGTACATACACTGATTTTCGGGGAGACTTGCTACCTTCCTAGGGAATCCCATGCCATAGCATACCATTGTTGGATCTACTATACCAGTCGGGGGTAGGGAGTATTTTAGTGCAGATATGTGATCATACTCAACTCTACATGCATCATAGCTTACCCCATATCTCACGTCGGGTGCGGCCTGACCATTACATGCCTTATAGCTATTATATATGATTAGCCTGACCTCTACATGCCTTATAGCTAACCAAATGGTTAGCCTGACCTTACATGAATCATAGCTAATCATATGTAACCAGCCTGATCAAGTTCCCAAGCCGATCACATGTTAAAGCTAGTACTCACACACTTGGTCATAGTATTCTTGCTCATTGACATATTATTCTTTCCCGCATTTACTTACAGTATTTCCAGTATTTCCTTTATTATATATCTCTCGTACATGTACATGCATCTTGTATATTTCCATCTATTTCACTGCTACATAGCTTATATCATTGATATAGAACTGCTATTAGAAATGTACTTTGCTCTTTCCTAACTGGAAACATTTTTCCAGACTATGCCTTAGAGGACCGGTATCCGACACTCTATGGACCATATGGTGAGTAGCTGCAGACTTGGACTTAGTAGTTCAGTTGTGATTCCAGGAGGTCTAGCCGGAATCACTAGTTATCTAGTTAGTTCCTTTCAGTAGTTTATTTGGTACCGAATTTGTCTCCGGCATATTTTGTTGAGACTTGAATATTTATTGAGTTAGATTATTTACATTTTAGACTTGTGTTGTAGTTTATTTTATTTCTTCGATTTCTTATCGTGTTGTAGTTATGTGATTGAGTATGTTGTTCATTTATATTGTGTTAATCCGTGTCTCCTTATGGAGTTGGATACTCGTGTGAGATTGTTTAGATAGTACTTGACCTAGACAGCATTCTATCGTCGATGCTGCAGCGTAGGCTGGACGTACCCACGTACTCGTGCCCAAATTCTGGGTGCGGGTCGTGACAGCCCCTTTGGGGCTTAGCTCCTAAGAAATTTCTTTGAGGAGTATAAATACTTTCTTTGAGGAGTTAATCTTTTTTCCTCCTAAGAAAATACCCCACATGTGCCCCACCACACCCCATGTGCACACCTCAATACAAGCAAAGCATGATTTTGAGATACCTACTTGGTGGTGTAGCTAATGTGGGACTATTTTACTTAGTCCATAGGCAAAAATACCAACAATCTCCTACATATCTCAATATATGGGTTGAGCATTCCCCACAATGACTGTCCATCATACATTAGGATATATGTCGCTTCGACTTGAATCTTCTCGTATTGGTCAAATAACAGTATAATACAAGAATGGACTAAGCCTTGAATTCTGCACCATAGTTATAATTTTTTCCACTTACACAATGACATTAGTTGTGCTTCCAGTTGCACATTAAAGGCCATGTGCCTTCCTGGTTTTAATATATTTATATTAGGCGTCTACAAGCTTACCCTCAAGAGACGACATATATCTCTTTCCATACACTCTAGGTGAGTTCTTTTAAAGAGTCGTAGCATGAAATATTGCGCTTCATTGCGGTAATACGCCGCTATGACATGGCCCAAAGTCGAGGCTACACCTCATTGTGGTGTCATCCCACTGTAGCATGAGGTCCCAGCCTCTTTGTAGTGCCATATTATCCAACATGAAGCATTATGCTTCTGTGCGGTGTTACGCCGTTGTGACATGGCTCGCGAAGCCAAGGCTTTATATCTTTTACCTCTTTGTGGTGTCACACTACTATAACATGAGATCGCCGACCTCTTTGTAGTGCTGTCTACCACTCTTCATTATACAATATTAGGCTACCTGCCTATGTGCGGTGCTACGCCACTGTAACATAGCCCGAAGCCAAGGTTTTACCCTCTCGAGGCACCTCAACGTGGCGTCACCCCACTTTAGCATGGAGTACTATGCTCCTTTGTAGTGTTGTGCTACCCGTGCTTCTTGTAAAGCACATTGAACATTCAAAATATTCGAGAACTCATTAAGGCATCTAAGCCATCCTCCCACGGGACTTGTTTTATATAACGAACAAATAGTAGACAACAGTGGTTCTAGGTCCGTAATCCCTCAATGTCTCAAAGGACTACCCATTGTTCCTGATATTCTTCCAGTCAATGATCCTTCTTTGAACCAAAAGCTAGATGCCTAGTATATTTCTCTTTGAACTAATAACATAAAACTTTTGCTGTAAAATTACAAAGACACAATATCAGAATGTCTTCAAGTTCATTTTGATTATTGTGTCCTCGACCAGCTGGCGCTTGAGACCTTTGGTGAACGGATTTGCCAGGTTCTCCTGGCTCCGAACATCAATCACGACAATGACTCCAATCTTGATCAGATCATTCACTTCCCTGTGCCTCAGTCATACAGTCCACTTCTTACCATTGAATAGGTTATTTGATGCCACCACTACAATCTCCTGGTTGTCGTAGTAAATCGGCATCGCCGGAATCTGCACCAACCAATAGAAGATTATATATGAGCTTTTGAAGCCATTCTTCATCTGCTGCAGCCGCTAGTGCATAGAACTCGAATTCCATCGAGGAATAAGAGAATATTGTCTGCTTTTTCAACTTCCACGATATAACAGCTCCACTTATGGAGAAGACGTATCCTCCTGTGGACCTTTCGCTCTCTACTTCTGAATACCAGCTTGCATCACTGAAGCCTTCCACCACCGTCGGATACCCGATGTAGGATAGTGCATACTTCTGAGTCCTCTTAAAATATTTTATCACTCATTTCACAGCTTTTTAGTGCTCCACATAAGGGTTGCTCGTGAATCGACTCAGCATCCCCACGGTGAAAGCTATGTCAGGCCTTGTGGCAGTTGTTGCATACATTAAACTTTCAATGACGATTGAGTACTTCAGCTGCCTAACGCTTTCCTTAGGATTTGGCTTCAGCTTCTTGTCACACCTGTACGGAGTATCGATTCCTAGAAGATCCTGATATCCATAGCATGCAAGCATCTTCTCAACATAATGATACTGTGACAGCGCCACTCTAGTGTTCGTCCGTATGATCTTTATCCCCAGGATAACATCAGCTTCCTCCAAGCCCTTCATACTAAACTTGGATGAGAGGAATAACTTTATCTCATTGACACATGCTATTTCCGTACCAAGGATCAACATGTCATCCACGTACAGGCAAACGATAATTTCTCTTCCGTCAGTGAACTTTATATAAACACACTTGTCCGTCTCACTGACTCTATAGTTATTTGATCTTATGACTTCATTAAACTTCCCATGCCACATCTTGGGAGCTTGCTTCAGACCGTATAATAATTTTACCAACTTGCAGACTTTGTCTTCAATCCCTTTGACGATAAATCCTTTTGGCTGTTGCATGTAAAAATCTTTGGTCAATTCTCCATTCAGGAATGCTGTTTTAACATCCATCTGATGTATAACTAGCTTATGAATTGCACTTAGCAATCAATATCCTGATGGTTATCATCCACGTTATTGGAGCATATGTTTCGAATAAGTCAATCCCCTTCTTCTGATAAAAGCCTTTGGATACCAGCCTTGCCTTGAACTTGTCAACAGTTCCATCGATTTTTATCTTCTTCTGAAGATTCATTTGCATATGATTGGTTTAACTTCTTCAGGTAGATCGACCAACACCTAAGTGTTATTGGAGGTTATTGAGTGTCACGACCCGCACCCGGTTTAGGGCACGAGAGCGTGGGTACGTCCAGCCTACGCCGTAGCATCGGCGGTAGAACGCTGTCTAGGTCAAGTACTATCTAAATAATCTCACACTAGTATCCAACTCCATAAGGAGACACGGATAACAACATACTCAATCACAATTACAGCACGATAAGAATTTGAAGAACAAAAGAGTACAACACAAGACTAATGATAAAACAATCATACCTGTAATCAGTAACAACAAATCTCCAAGTGTCAGAACAAGTCCACTAAGGTCACAGTCTGGAAAAATATTTTCCAGTCAGGAAGGAGCAAAGTATATCTCTAAATAGCAGTTCTATATAAATGACATAAACTATGTAGCAGTTCTAGATGGAAATATACCGGATGCATGTATAGGTACGAGAAAATGTACAATGAGAGAAAATACTGGAAATACTGTAAGTAAATGCAGGAAAGAAACATTATGTCCATGAGCAAGAGTTCTATGACTAAGTGTGTGAGTACTAGCTTTAATATGTGATCGGCTTGGGAACTTGATCAGGCTGGTTACATGTGATTAGCTATGATTCATGGAAGGTCAGGCTAACCGTTGGTTAGCTATGATGCATGGAGAGGTCAGGCTAATCACACGTAACAGCTATGAGGCATGGAGATGGTCAGGCCACACCCGACGTGAGATGTGGGGTGAGCTATGATGCATGAAAAGTTGGGTATGATCACATATCTACACTAAAATACTCCCCAAACCCCCGACTGGTATAGTAGATCCAATCATGGTACGCTATGGCACGGGATTCCCTAGGAAGGTAGCAAATCTCCCCGGGAATCAGTGTCTGTACATGCACGAGATAACAAAGAAAACAAGTCTCATACAAGCTACACCATGAATAAGGAATAACATCTCATGACGAGATCCGTGTATACCAATCCGTGTAACCAATGTGTCAAGAACATGGATATTTACACTAGATACAGTGAACATAGGAGATATCATAAATTAGAAACTAATCAGAGAATGTACTCGCC
Organism: Iris macrosiphon; assembly: GCA_036927795.1. Classification (NCBI taxonomy): domain Eukaryota; kingdom Viridiplantae; phylum Streptophyta; class Magnoliopsida; order Asparagales; family Iridaceae; genus Iris; species Iris macrosiphon. The sequence continues at coordinate 115,864,870 of JAYESA010000002.1, forward strand.
TTTGGTCCTTAGCTGGTGAATACCGAGGTCCTGTTCCAGAGTGTCCCCTGGGTAAACCAACAGTCCTATAAACATATCACAAGCAAAACCACATTTGCATCAGGTGCTACACTAACACATCACAAATACATGAACTCAGGGCTCTGCCAGGCATGGCTCTAGTCAACTAGGGTCATCTAGTAGGGATACGTATATAAATACACATATTATTAATTATCATTAATACTTACAATATATATTCATGCATCAATTTAAATGTATTTACAATATATATATATATATCTTTTAAATACATATTTGATTCATACTAGTTGAACATTATATATATATACTCATACATATGCTAAAATACATTTTAAAAATATATATATGTATATTGTCAATGTTATTATTAAAATATATACTAATACTAGTACATCACCTTAAATACATATACAATACGAAAATATAAACCTACAGACATATATATATTTACCAAAATACGTATTAAATTAATATATACATTACCAATATATTATAGGAAATTACTAAACTAGTTATATTTAAATAAAACAATTTACATTAATCTCCAAACTAATTACAAATTAACTAATTTATTAAGAAATTACTAACTGGTTATATATAAATTGACTAATTATACATTAATTAACTATTTACATATAACTAAACTATTCACATAAAATAACTAATTATTAAATTACATATATGTAATTATGAAATTAATTATATGTAATTAATAACTGATTACTAATTAATTTCTGATTTTTAATAATTAACTAATCAAATCCTTAACTAAACTAATTCTATAAATTAATTAACCACTAATCTAATTAACTAAATAACACTAAACTAATTATATATAATTTATACTTGATCTAATATATACTAACACACAGAGTGAACAAGGGAAAGAGGGAAAGGGAGAGAGGACTCACCGAGGGATTCCGGCGGTCGTCGGCGCGGGCTCGCCGAGGCGGTGGCGGTCCGCATCGACGGTGGTCGACACCGAGGGGCGGCGGCGTTCGAGGAGGCGCTGTGGCGATCGACGGATCTGGCCGCGGCGGCTGCTCTTCGACTCAGCGGCGGCGGGAAGTCGACTCGGCGGAGGCAGCGTTCGGCTCCGGATCTGAGGCGGCGGTCGACTCGAGACGGCGGGCGCTCTGATCAAGACGGCGGGCTCGGCGCTCGAGGAGGCGGGTTCTTCGAGGCGGCGGCGGCGGTCGTAGACTCAGCGGATCTGAGGCGGTCACCGGTCGAAGGTCGGCGGAGCTCGACGCGGGGTGCTCGAGGTGGCGGTTGCAGGCGGCCACCGGCGTTCGACGACGACGAGGGGGACTCCGTCGCCGGCGGCAGCGGGATCTGGGTTAGGGTTAGGTTCTGTCGTGTGTCCGGGGTCGGGTACGTGTCCGGGATGGACACGAGGGTAGCTGTACTGTGGACGTGTCTGGGTCTGCCGGACACGGGGATGAGGTTGTACAGTGGAGGATGTGGATGTGTCCGGGTGTGTCGGACACGAAAATCTGTTTGTAACGTTGTAACTGGACACAGAAAATGAATGGATACTGTGGGACACCCGGGGTCGGACCCGAGGCCATCACGGCTGACACGGTGATGCTAGACACACGGACACGAGCACACAAGATGATGGTGGCTTTGGTTAATTTTGTGGAGGCTAGCCAATGAATTGAAGATTAGGGTTTCTAGGGAAATGTGAGAATGAGAACCTAAATAGGGAGAGATGGTGTGGGATAAAGGGTTGCGGGTTGGCCCAATAATGAATGGCCCAGAATTAATCAAACGGGTTTCTCACGTGGGAAAAATGAGGGTGTGGGCTAGTTAATGGGAAATGGAAATTTGTAAAAATAACAAATAAAGATTATAATTTCAGAAAATATTTTTAGGAAAGCTAGCTAATTTCCAATTAGCTACTATTTAATACATTTTGCAAAATCTTGGAAGTATGACATTTATTTATCTACTATCCCAATAAATAAAAATTTGTTTTATTTCATGAACTAGTCTTTTAAATAAATATTTAGTTAAAACAATAATTTTTTTGATTCAAACCAATAAATATTTGAAACTAGAAATATATATATTATTATTTATGTACTTATTTTATAAGAAAGCGACATTTATAAAAAAAATGATTTTTATACAAGATTATAAATTATCTTCTACAATCAAACATCGTTCAAATCCTAATAAAAATTTCAAGGAGAGATATTTTATAAAACTTGATATTTTTAAAATAAATTAAAATCTAATTATTTTGGAAATTGGAAATCGGAGGTTACAAGTCTATCCACCTTAGAAAAATTTCGTCCTCGAAATTTTTGGGATGACTAGGATAGAAAAAAATTTGTTGTTCATAATGATGAATATATCATTGAAGAAAATATTTTTATAAGGAGAATACTTACCAAACAGAAGAAAACATGAAGAAAAAGAAAATATGGTTTAAGACAGGAATAACTTGAAGGAATTATGGCTCGGCCTTGAATCCTCTAGAAGGTTTAGGTTTTGGGAAGTAGACATGATCACAAAAACAGATAATTGGAATAATGCACGTTACCTTTTCAAAGTAACTAAACCAAGGAAGACCCAGTATAAGGAATGATATAGACATGAAAGTTATAGCTAATCCGAAAGATACGGTCAACAATTTGATTTAAGAAACTTAAATACATCCTTCAGAATGTAATCAAGAGACATCTAATCGCCTTTCTTGATTCTAGGAAAAATAGTTTTTACTACCATCTGGAAAATAATCCTTCCTTTTTATCCTCGTTCATTCTACTTTTCTCAATTTTGTGATTCATCATTAACTAACATCTATAAAAGTTTCAAATTCCACAAACTTTATTAGATTAGATCTTAGAATTTCTGAATCAAAATTTATTACCTGTCCAAAATCCTTATCATCAAATTCGAGTTTGTTTATCTTAAAATCAACTATACCTCGATTATTTTCTTCGATTTCAAATGTTACTGTCATGGTCAAGATTTAATTTAAATCACAACCTCAATATACCATGATCTTACCTTACGACCTTCAATTATATGATCCCATAATCAATTATATTAAAATCTTCTTTACCATGAGTTTCATTTCATTCCATATTTCTTTATCCGCATATATAATGTTTCCGAAATTTGAACTAATATATTTTTTTTTTCATCCTCTGAATTTATTATCCCAATGAAAAATTTACTACTCAATCCTCAATATTTTAATTGAATTCCAGTCGTATCATAATCTCCTCAAATTTTGAGTAAATAACTAAATACAAAATTTACTATCCAATCCTTTTAATTGAAATCCAATCAAAGCATATTTATAAAACTTAAAAATCTGCATCCCAAAATTTAACTTTAAACACTCATCAATCATCTAACTCAAATTCAATTGATGCTTATTCCAATCTAACTCCTCATCCCAAGAATTTAATTTGACACTATTCCATTTACGATTTTATTTCCTGCTTTTCTTTTTCCTCAAATACTCAACGATGCGATGCTCCCAGTATCTTCAATGCAACATTCATACTATATAAAATTTCTATCTTGCAATCAAATAGATAAGATAATCTCTCAAATTTCTCAATTTTGTTTTTTTTTTTTAATAATCAATTCAATCATATCAAGACCTCCTTAAAATTAATAAATCCTCAAATTTTTGGCTCTGTGAAATGTTTGTCCTCGAATTTAAATCATACCTCGATTTTCATAAAATCAATGATCCATCAACTCCGTTATAACAACCCCTAAATTCTTTATTTAATTTAATGCTCATCCACCAATTTAATCCTCTTGTCTCTTTTGTCAGTCATAACCTCGTCATAGATCTTTGCTATGGTCAAAACCCCATGATCATGGTTTAAGAAAACTCTACCTACAGCCATGCAATTTAAGAAGATATAGGTCATGTGTCTTTGGTCATGGTATTTCAGTCTCTGTTAGGGGGGTACTACTAGTTATATTCTAACAAGAAAATCATGCATGTGAACCACAGTACTAGGAAAATCAACCAATCAATCGAAAGGCGAAAGAAAAGGAACATTAGGAAGGAAGAAGGATCATGTTAACATATTACTTGTAGTGTCTACTATCTCTAACAAACACTTAACTCTAGCACACTAACAAATTCCTATTCATGTACACTGGTACCCATATCAACTAATCATATATTAATATTCATATCTCTCATCTACCAAAATAAATCCTCAAAATAATCGTCAAGGTTTAACTTCCCGATCAACTTAAAATAAATGCATATACCTCCTCATAATTAGATACTTCACATCGAAATAAAATTTAATCACTTCTAAAATCTTTGTAGCCTTAACTATGTTTAGTGAATCAATTTTAAATCCTCAATATTTTAACAACATAAAATCTCAACTACTTAAAATTCTGAAAATTTAAAATTCATTTCCACCTTTTAATTTATAACTCCTCAATGTACATATGAGTGCTCACGGTCTCCAATACTCAAGGTGCACTCAATACCTCTATTGTCTAGAACTGTGTACTAAATTTGTACTGCCCGAATCACTTGCACTATTACCTCCAATGATCAAAGTTATCATCAACGGTGTTTTCTTTCATGATTTCAATTTATGTCAATTGGTATATCATCTAATTATCAACACACAGAGTGCTGACTGTTATTAACGTCATCCTTGACTAATCCTCGATATAGAATCATTAGCACTCTAGGTATTATATCACTAGCTGCATTAATGGATTATCCCATCGAGCTCATTAGACTCATGATCACCTGTATCCTCTATAACACTCATGTTTCTTTACTCTCATGGGTATGTGTATGGTTCCTCATCTCGATGGTTGTATATGTTTTTCCTTCAATCCTTTAAAGCCTATTAAACTAATCCGTGATACGCTTCATAACTTCCATTACTAAACCTGATATTTCTCTACTTATGACATCTCATTAAACCCTTTATACATATACATTTCTTTACCTTTAACATTTCCGATATCAATCATCAAATTGGACATCATGCTCCATAAATCCTTAACACAATTCCCGGATACTTAATCGTTTACATAAATCACTCAATTACATAATCATGATTATCCAGGACGGGTAATTGGCTCTGATACTGACTCGGAGAACTATCACTGATACCCTATACTCTCCTTGACTCTCAGTCTCTAATGACACTACTCCTAGAATCATTGGTACAAGGTACTATGCTAAGGGCTAACTCTAGATTAAAGCCTACTGCTCACACGTCCCACTAAGAAGCACTTACAACTCACTAGCAACACAGTCAAAACTAATACAAGACACAAACAAAATTACAAGCCACTAATCACCATGCTTAACAAGAAATCCTCAAGGAATAGGAGCTCAAAGACTGAATTGAGGACAGAAGGTATCTTTACTGCTAGTAAAGAAAGAAGTGGTGGAACAAAGTCCGGGAATAACAGAAATAGATAAGTCTTGAGATGATATTTTAAGAACCAATTTAGGATACAACCTGATAATCATACACGTCTGTCTGAAATCATGACACTCAGAATCCTCGCCACGCCAGTAAGCATAGATGCGATAAACGATAGGTTTCGTAACTAAGGTATGCACTCTATAATCATGTCGTCTAGAATCTCGCCACGCCAACCGGTATGGCTGCGAAAGACTCTAAGCTTCATAACTATAGTATGTACATCCAAGTCAGGTCCCTACGTTCTCGTCACCACAGCTAATATGGCTGCGATAAATTCTAGGTTCCATAACCAAAGTAGACGTTTTACCTTCCTCACTGTCTTCATCAATATATGTCATCAGATGATACCATAAATCCTAGTCCGTAAAAATTCATCTCAATTTGAAATCAACTCAACAACGATACCAGGAATTAAAGTTAACAACTGGTCAACAAGAATCAAACTCAACAATGATACCAAGATTTTAATTTAAAACTGCTCAACAAGAATCAAGTTCAGTAATCAACAAGCGAGAGCGGGCGGAAACAAGGGAAGATTTAAATTGAAAATAAGATTCTCATGGGGTCATCCCAGGAAATCTTTCAAGAATTTGTGATTGAGTATCCTCTCTCATCCTAGTATCCTATGTCCTATATTCAATAGCAGGTACGCAGTAGTATAACAAGGATGCCACACTACTACGACATCGCACATCTCGCGAAGTCAGACCTGCATGGGCCACCACTAAAAACGTGTCACGACCCGCACCCGGTTTAGGGCACGAGAGCGTGGGTACGTCCAGCCTACGCCGCAGCATCGGCGGTAGAACGCTGTCTAGGTCAAGTACTATCTAAATAATCTCACACTAGTATCCAACTCCATAAGGAGACACGGATAACAACATACTCAATCACAATTACAGCACGATAAGAATTTGAAGAACAAAAGAGTACAACACAAGACTAATGATAAAACAATCATACCTGTAATCAGTAACAACAAATCTCCAAGTGTCAGAACAAGTCCACTAAGGTCACAGTCTGGAAAAATATTTTCCAGTCAGGAAGGAGCAAAGTACATCTCTAAATAGCAGTTCTATATAAATGACATAAACTATGTAGCAGTTCTAGATGGAAATATACCGGATGCATGTATAGGTACGAAAAAATGTACAATGAGAGAAAATACTGGAAATACTGTAAGTAAATGCAGGAAAGAAACATTATGTCCATGAGCAAGAGTTCTATGACTAAGTGTGTGAGTACTAGCTTTAATATGTGATCGGCTTGGGAACTTGATCAGGCTGGTTACATGTGATTAGCTATGATTCATGGAAGGTCAGGCTAACCGTTGGTTAGCTATGATGCATGGAGAGGTCAGGCTAATCACACGTAACAGCTATGAGGCATGGAGATGGTCAGGCCACACCCGACGTGAGATGTGGGGTGAGCTATGATGCATGGAAAGTTGGGTATGATCACATATCTACACTAAAATACTCCCCAAACCCCCGACTGGTATAGTAGATCCAATCATGGTACGCTATGGCACGGGATTCCCTAGGAAGGTAGCAAATCTCCCCGGGAATCAGTGTCTGTACATGCACGAGATAACAAGGAAAACAAGTCTCATATAAGCTACACCATGAATAAGGAATAACATCTCATGACGAGATCCGTGTATACCAATCCGTGTAACCAATGTGTCAAGAACGTGGATATTTACACTAGATACAGTGAACATAGGAGATATCATAAATTAGAAACTAATCAGAGAATGTACTCGCCTTTGGTCCTTAGCTGGTGAATACCGAGGTCCTGTTCCAGAGTGTCCCCTGGGTAAACCAACAGTCCTATAAACATATCACAAGCAAAACCACATTTGCATCAGGTGCTACACTAACACATCACAAATACATGAACTCAGGGCTCTGCCAGGCATGGCTCTAGTCAACTAGGGTCATCTAGTAGGGATACGTATATAAATACACATATTATTAATTATCATTAATACTTACAATATATATTCATGCATCAATTTAAATGCATTTACAATATATATATATATATATATATATCTTTTAAATACATATTTGATTCATACTAGTTGAACATTATATATATATACTCATACATATGCTAAAATACATTTTAAAAATATATATATGTATATTGTCAATGTTATTATTAAAATATATACTAATACTAGTACATCACCTTAAATACATATACAATACGAAAATATAAACCTACATACATATATATATTTACCAAAATACGTATTAAATTAATATGTACATTACCAATATATTATAGGAAATTACTAAACTAGTTATATTTAAATAAAACAATTTACATTAATCTCCAAACTAATTACAAATTAACTAATTTATTAAGAAATTACTAACTGGTTATATATAAATTGACTAATTATACATTAATTAACTATTTACATATAACTAAACTATTCACATAAAATAACTAATTATTAAATTACATATATGTAATTATGAAATTAATTATATGTAATTAATAACTGATTACTAATTAATTTCTGATTTTTAATAATTAACTAATCAAATCCTTAACTAAACTAATTCTATAAATTAATTAACCACTAATCTAATTAACTAAATAACACTAAACTAATTATATATAATTTATACTTGATCTAATATATACTAACACACAGAGTGAACAAGGGAAAGAGGGAAAGGGAGAGAGGACTCACCGAGGGATTCCGGCGGTCGTCGGCGCGGGCTCGCCGAGGCGGTGGCGGTCCGCATCGACGGTGGTCGACACCGAGGGGCGGCGGCGTTCGAGGAGGCGCTGTGGCGATCGACGGATCTGGCCGCGGCGGCTGCTCTTCGACTCAGCGGCGGCGGGAAGTCGACTCGGCGGAGGCAGCGTTCGGCTCCGGATCTGAGGCGGCGGTCGACTCGAGACGGCGGGCGCTCTGATCAAGACGGCGGGCTCGGCGCTCGAGGAGGCGGGTTCTTCGAGGCGGCGGCGGCTTCGATCTCGGCGGCGGCGGCGGTCGTCGACTCAGCGGATCTGAGGCGGTCACCGGTCGAAGGTCGGCGGAGCTCGACGCGGGGTGCTCGAGGTGGCGGTTGCAGGCGGCCACCGGCGTTCGACGACGACGAGGGGGACTCCGTCGCCGGCGGCAGCGGGATCTTGGTTAGGGTTAGGTTCTGTCGTGTGTCCGGGGTCGGGTACGTATCCGGGATGGACACGAGGGTAGCTGTACTGTGGACGTGTCTGGGTCTGCCGGACACGGGGATGAGGTTGTACAGTGGAGGATGTGGATGTGTCCGGGTGTGTCGGACACGAAAATCTGTTTGTAACGTTGTAACTGGACACAGAAAATGAATGGATACTGTGGGACACCCGGGGTCGGACCCGAGGCCATCACGGCTGACACGGTGATGCTAGACACACGGACACGAGCACACAAGATGATGGTGGCTTTGGTTAATTTTGTGGAGGCTAGCCAATGAATTGAAGATTAGGGTTTCTAGGGAAATGTGAGAATGAGAACCTAAATAGGGAGAGATGGTGTGGGATAAAGGGTTGCGGGTTGGCCCAATAATGAATGGCCCAGAATTAATCAAACGGGTTTCTCACGTGGGAAAAATGAGGGTGTGGGCTAGTTAATGGGAAATGGAAATTTGTAAAAATAACAAATAAAGATTATAATTTCAGAAAATATTTTTAGGAAAGCTAGCTAATTTCCAATTAGCTACTATTTAATACATTTTGCAAAATCTTGGAAGTATGACATTTATTTATCTACTATCCCAATAAATAAAAATTTGTTTTATTTCATGAACTAGTCTTTTAAATAAATATTTAGTTAAAACAATAATTTTTTTGATTCAAACCAATAAATATTTGAAACTAGAAATATATATATTATTATTTATGTACTTATTTTATAAGAAAGCGACATTTATGAAAAAAATGATTTTTATACAAGATTATAAATTATCTTCTACAATCAAACATCGTTCAAATCCTAATAAAAATTTCAAGGAGAGATATTTTATAAAACTTGATATTTTTAAAATAAATTAAAATCTAATTATTTTGGAAATTGGAAATCGGAGGTTACATTGAGTCATACTCATCATTGATAGCCTCCCTCCAGAAGACAGTGTCTCTGGTCTTTATCGCCTCATCATAGGTAAGCGGACCTGCTTCCACATGATAGGTAACAAAATCATCTCCGAAGTCCTTTTGTCTTCTCACTCGCTTAGACATCAGTTCTGCGAGTTCTGGTTCGAACATTATATCTGGAATGACAACTTCTTCTTAGACTACATCTTTATTGAAAGTGTTAGCCACTTGTGCACAAATACTATTCTCCAGAATATCCGCGATAACAATGTTCTTGCGCCTTGTAAATTTATCTTCAAAGAATTCTGCGTTGCGAGATTCGATGATATGATTTGATTTAATATTAAGAAACCTCCGAGCATCACTCTTCTCAACAATACCCAGGAAGATGGTCTTTGTAGTCCTCATACCCAGCTTTTAAATCTTCAAGTCTGGAAGCTTCACATGTCACGCCCCAATCTCTCGCAGGTTCGACCATCCCCGTTGGATGCGAATCACCGCGCCAGTGCTCCCGCAGGACGATCGTTCCATCAGGACGTGATGCCATGTGAGCATAAGTTGTACCCGCGTAAGGCCAGGTTCGAACATGCGATGAAATAACTAAGCTACAGAGTCGCACACATAGTCTCCAATACAGCGGATATTTGAATGATACGAGTAAATGACCGTTCGATAACTACTTCGCAAAGTCGATATAGTGGAAGCATAGAATAAATACTAGTATGATAGAAAATAAGCTCTTTATTGATAATAAAATAAGGTTACAAGCGGCGCTAGGCCAAGATTACAAGTCGCTCAAGCCCTCTCTCTCTCTCTCTCTCGAAACAATAAAAGCGTACCAAGTGGCTTACAACATGGGATGATACATAGGCGATGTTCCAACATTATGTCCTATATATGTGCTTCAGCTCCGAACGCAACACTCCAAGGCTCCAGAGCGAACTCCATGACTTAGTGCGCACTAGAAGATACTCCTCACCGAATGAGGTTCTCCCGCACCCTACAAGCAATCTGGTGGGTTATCAGTACATTGAATGCATTGGTGGGGAGGCTTCTCGCCCGCTCAACAAATCCAAACACGTTATATTAGTTTTGTGCACAATCTATTAAGTTGACTTTCTAATCTTACCTTAGGATTAATTTTATTGTCAATGATGTAAAGCCTAACTCGTGTGGCAGTACGCCGTGCGATATAAAAGAGAAATACGATGAAACATACCAACTTACTATTCGCCCTTCCCTGAACAAAGATGAAACCAAATTAACCAAACATAATATATATATATATATATATTGACTCAAAATATGCATAAGGAAACACAAGCGTCTCGAGCGTGTTTCTGATTCAAGTGAACGATATACTCAGATTTTTGATACTCAGGTTACTTTGTTACTTCGATTTTTAAATACATTATACTCAATCTGTTCAGGTGTGTTATATTTAGATTACTTATTTTAATACAATAACTCGTACGTGGATTGCCACAGATTGAGCAGTCTTAATATATATGAATTGGTCACTGGCACCATGAGCTATTTGGACTGATAGTTTGGGCGGAACGATGATCCATGCAGTGCAGGATAGCTAGCCCCCACTACATGCCCCTGCCTCCCCCACGCTAGCTGGGAAGACGGTGACCCTTGTAGTGCTGGATATGTTTCAAGTCCCCGTTGCAAGCCCCTGCCTCCCCTATATTGATGTTGCTAGCTGACTATCCCGGGTTTCACCCTAGGTCGACACGGTGTCGATGCTCCGGCGCACCGTTTTGCAGGAACCAAAAATCACAAACCTTTTGTGCAAGTTCTCCATGACCATGCAAGTTTCTTTTTTTACTTTCTTAAATATTACATACATGCCCTACGAGCTGATGATTCATTATGGGATCCACGAACTGATGTATTTCCTTATCTTTTATCATTATGTAGCTCTCGGTTCGAGAGTTGCCTTGGCGACCCAAAGGTCCGTAAGTCTTTCTATGTTTTTCCAATACTTGGCTCGGAATGACTATTTTGATAGTCTTCCTGCCTCAGGTGAATGAACCATGTTTTATGTTGTGCATCCTGATCGTGGCATTATCTAGGTGACAAGTATTTCAAATATATGAGGCAGTATAGTACAAGGAACATATAAATAGTCTACTTGAAATATAAGTGCATCTTACTTGATCAAATCTATAAAGATAGTGCGAGGATTGAAATTATGCAGAGGCATATAGAGCGGTGCATAAGAAAATCTATCAAGTTACTTCTTTTCCATGTTCGAGACGAGCAATACAAGATGGAATTATTTTCTTAACTAGGTGCGTTGTATTCTTTATTAGCATAGAAGAGGTAATTTTCCTAGCGACTAGCACTTATTGTCCGTGTTTTATGTGTGCAGGCTAAGCAAAGACAGGTTCATCGTATCCACCCACCTTAGCGATGATTCATCTTGGCCTAACGATACTCCGAGCATACCTCTGAAAGTCTAAGTCTGAACTCCTGAAGGGCCAAGTATGGATTATTTCAATCAAGCGAGCCATCTCACCGAGCAAGGCGGGACGGGCCATCCCACTTGTGTCGTTTGAATCGGCTCTCCATGTTGAGCAAAAATAGGTCGTTATATTATACACCACTCAGAACAAGTCTCGTCCTCGAGACTTTCTTGAGCGGTACTCGTCCTACCGTTTCTCAAAATCCTTACCATACGTATGTCATAGTCAATTCCCCTCAAATGACTCTATCATTCGACGACACTGAATTATACTCTACTTAATCATTGTATCCTTCACTTAATCACTAATGTGCCTAGCGCAACATCGCACCACTATCGAATCTGACACAAGCATATCACTTTGTGTCATTAGCCCCGTTTGGACACAACTTCTAACTCGTTTTCCTCATTTTGTGTAGCATGCGTGCTTACCAAGATTTTATTGAATGACTCTATCATTCAATCCAAGTTAACTATATCTACTCGGTCACTGTGTTCACTGACTCGGTCTCTACTGCGCCTTAGCGCATGACATATATCGCTTAACGCAGGATACGTTATAATCCATCGTGTACAGTGATCTTTGGTTTAGGCTAGCTTACTCAAATCGTTATACTTCTCCAAGTGCATCTAGTATATACACTTGTACTAGCATTCAAGCTCAGCATATCGTGGAGTCTGGATCGTATACATATTCAAGGCGTCCCCCAAACATATGCATGTCAACCAACTTAACGATAACAAAGTCTTTGCACTCGAGTTTAAAATATCACTATGTCTTGGATCGTGCACACGTTCAAGACATCCCCCAAACATATAAATTTTAACCAAACTGAGAGATAGCAAAGTCGGACAAGCTACTCACAAAAATCTCAAGTGTTCTCGTCTTATGAATCATAATGATATCTCTAACGGGGTGAATCAAAATCCAAGTTATTGCCAATCCAACACAAACCAAGAGTTGTACTACTATCAATCATGATCTATCTGATCTACCGACTAGCGTCCAAGTCCTATCGTCCATTCCGTTTGGATCAAACATAGCGTATACTTATCGTTCCAAGCCTAAATCTAAGTCTTGATGTCCCAGTTATATGGCTTGCCCAAGCAATACTCTAAAGTCGGTCATAAAAGTTCTTTCACTCGTCATAGGATCGTCTGCCTAACCGCTAGGTTGGCTCACAAAGTTATAGGTACAGTTCACGTTCATGATTTTTATCATGCTAATTTGTTGCACGATGCTCGCCCCAATTCCTAAGGTCAAACCATTATTCATTCATACAGGGTATTCTACCCAAGCTTGTTTCACTCAGATTTTTAAACATCGAGCACATATCATCCTACTCACATCTACATATTTGTTTGTACAGGGTCCAAGTCTGTTTCAATAAAGCCGTTCCTAAGACACGCTCGTTCAGTCGAATCCATGATATATTATATCGCACGTTAAACCTAGCGACTCGCATAGTCTATATCCTCAATTATATTTTTATAGAATCTACCTATCCATTCATTTCTTAGTCTAGACCACCAAGTCATGATATCATTTCTATTTCTTCAATCTTAATCATAACCTTAAGTCGTCTAATACAATTCACGTATTCGTTCACGAAACTATTAAGCGTGTTACTTCACGTTCTAGACTAACTCATCTTCTAATTACCTTTGATTCACTTGAATCCTAAAATTTGTCTTATCGTGTCGAACCACAAGTCAAAATAATCATTCAATTATCATGCTCCAATCTCCCGCAAGTTCAATCATCCCCGTTGGATGTGAGATCACATTGCTAACGCTCCTGCATGATAATCATCTTCATCCGGACGTGATGCATGTACGAACAAGGAGTTGCACTCACACAAGATACGAACATTAAAAGTTATGGTTATCATCAAAATGATCAAGACACCTTATCATTATACTTTGTTTCATCCAAGTTATACATTGATCCACCAAGTCTGGTTTATCTAATAACCGTTCATGCCGTGCCGTTCGATCAATCCGTAGTCTACCTCTAGCATTCTTTAAACAACAAAGTTCAAAATCTTCGTTATGCTCCATTTTATCGAGTTCGTTTGTATAATCTTCGAACATATTGGCCCTAATCTTTTGCGAGTTCGATCATCCTCACTGGACGTAAAATCACAACGTCAGCGCTCCAGCAGAATAATCGTTATCATCTGGGCCTGATGTCGAGTGCTATCCTTTGAACTCGATATCATATCAAGTCTTCCAAATTTGAAACTATAATCATCCATACTAGGGCTAATTATATCGAGCGATATCCTACTCATTCCAATTCTTGATGTGCGATATCCTTCGTTCGCACTATCGTTCCAATCAGGCTAACTACAATCACATCATCGAGTATTCAATCTCAAAATCGTACATACGATCCACTAAGTTTTCTCGATTTGCTCGAATATTTTCAAGATGATTCATACACCACTCATGGTTTAAGCTATACTCTACGAATCTTCAAAACTCACTCTATCCTCCGATAACTTATTTGTTCCTGAGCTATCGCATACACCACTCAGGAATCGAATCATCCAAATAAATTATCAATCATGTTCGCATCACTAACTCGTATATCAAATTCATTCCTTATAACTCCAACACGATCTCTATGCATCGCCTCAACAAATCATAGTCTCGTATATTCTTCTTTCGATAGTCATCCACACAACTGTATTCTGATTCGTAACTTATTGACACAAATAACCATCTGAACCATTCCTCAAAATTTAAGCACGATTTACTATATTCGCCTTAGCGATAATATAATAACGTTTCTATTGGTTGCCATTCTAAGTCTGACTTATCCTTATCTGAACGATATCCCAATCTCGCTTGCAAACTTGCTCGCACCAAAGGGTCTTGGCGCACTATACTCAACACAACTTAGCTGAAAGGCTGCATGCATAGCTAATTATTTGAATGATATTCTATCTCGTACATTAATCCACTTGGTATTCACGTATAGGTATTCGGGTTTGCACATAACTTGCCAATTGTAGCACGAGTCTATTCCCACAAAGTCTGACATAGGTCGGCACAAGGGTCTTCGCATAACTATCTTGTTCAAGAAATCATATCATTCGCATACATTTTTTGAAAAATACTTAAACTTATTGTATGGAATATCTCAATGGGACAATGAGAGAGAGTGTATGTACCTAACCCACGAACGAGCTTTCAAATCTAAGAGAATCGATATAAAGTCCAAGGACGTAAAGCCATGCTCTAATACCAATATGTCATGCCCCGATCTTTCGCAGGTCCGACCATCCCCGCTGGACGCGAATCACCGCACCAATGCTCCAGCAGGACGATCGTTCCCATCAGGACGTAATATCGCACGAGCACAAGCAGCGCTCGCGCAAGGACAGGTCCGAACAGATGATGAAATAACTAAGCCACAGAGTCGCACATATAGTCTTCAATGCAGCGGATATTTGAATGACACGAGTAAACGGTCATTCGATAACTAGTTCGCAAAGTCGATATAGCAGAAGCATAGAATAAACACAAGTATGATTCAAAAATAAGCTCTTTATTGATAATGAAATATGGTTACAAGCGGCGCTAGGCCGAGATTATAAGTTGCTCAAACTCTCTCTCTCACGAAACAATAAAAGTGCACTAAGTGGCTTACAACATGGGACGATATATAGGTGATGTTCCAACATTATATCATGTATATGTGCTTTAACTCCGGACGTAATACTCCAAGGCTCCAGAGCAAACTCCACGCCTTAGCGCACACGAGGGAATACTCCATACCGAATAAGGTTCTCCCGCATCCTACAAGTAATCTGGTGGGTTATCAGTACATTGAATGCACTGGTGGGAGGCTTCTCGCCCGCTCAACAAATCTAAAAATATTATATTAGTTTCGTGCACAACCTATTAAGTTATCTTTCTAGTCTTGCCTTATGATTAATTTTATGGCAATGATGTAAAGTCTAACTTGTGTGGAAGTGTGACGTACGATATATAAGAGAAATACGACGAAACTTATCAACTTACCATTCGTCATTCCCTGAACAAAGATGAAACCAAGTTAACTCAAAAATTTCATAAGAAAACACAAGTGTCTCGAGCGTATTTCTGATTCAGGGGAACGATATACTCAGATTTGTGATACTCATGTTACTTTGTTACTTCGATTGTTCAAATACATTATACTCAGTCTATTCTGGTGTGTTATATTCAGATTACTTGTTTTAATGCAATAACTAGCACGCGGATTGTCGCAAGTCGAGAGGACTTAATCTATATGAATTGGTCACTGTAACCACGAGCCATTTGGACTATAGTTTGGGCGGAACGGTGATCCATCCAGCGCAGGGTAGCTAGCCCCCGCTACTTGCCCCTGCCTCCCCCGCGCTCGTTGTCCGGATGACGACCTTCACAATGCTTAATATGTATTGAGTCCCCGCTGGAAGCTCCTGCCTCCCCCATACTAATGCTTCTAGCTGATTATCCCCGGTTCCAGCCTAGGTCGACATGGCCCCGATGCCCCGGTGCACCGTTCGCAGGAACTAAAAACCAAAAACCTTCTGCACAAGTTATCCATGACCATGCAAGTTTCTTCTTTACTTTCTTAAACATTACATACATGCTCAATGAGCTGATGATTCATTACGGGCTCCACGAGTTGATAAATTTTCTTCTCTTTTATCACTATGCAGCTTTCGGTTCAAGAGTTGCCTTGGCGACCCAAAGGTCCCGAAGTCTTTCCATATTTTTAGTACTTGACTCAAAACGACTATATTGATAGTCTTTCTGTCTCATGTGAATGAACCATATTTCGTATTGTGCATCCAGATCATGGCATTATCTAGGTGACGAGTATTTCAAATATATGAGGCAGTACAGTACAAGGAACATACAAATCGTCTACTTGAAACATAAGTGCAAAGTCATTTCATCAACTGCCTATTGTGCACAAGTAGGATACTCATAACGCCAAAACTCTCAATACTTAACCAATACCATAAATACACATCAAATACATCTATATATGACTAATACAATTTGCTACAATAGAATTTGGAATAAAATTTACTAGTATGCACAAAACTCCCAAAATAGAGCCTCATATCACAACGTATCACACTGTATCATGATACACTCTACTCGTATCCAATTATGACATGTAGCTAGCCTTGCACCACTAATACAAGCCTAAATAGGTCTACTAAACCTAATGACAAATACTTGGTGCTCCAATCTCGTATTTTTCCAAATTTGGTACAAAACTCAATGTAAAAGTCACAATAGGGACAATTAGAACCTAATTAGAGAAAGAATCTTAGAATTTACCTATTGGAAGATAGATTCCCAATGCAAAGTCAAGTGGACACAATTTGGACACTAATTTCTTATCTAAAGCCTTTATCTCCAAGTTCTCTTGACAACCCAAACTTCTAGTATCTTTAGATGGTGAAGATGAGTGAATTTAAGAGGGATTATGAAAATTTTGGTGGAGGAATGGATCAAATTAGAGAAGAACACCAAATGGGAATTAATTGGAATAAAAAATAAGAGGAGAGAGAAAGTCTCTCCCCACATATAAGGCCGGCCACCTAACCCCTCTCCCAAGTAATGTATAATGTCTAGAATACCCCTTGAGGGTTATCATAAAAAAATTAATTAAGGAGGAAGCTTTTCTTCCTAATGAAGGTTAAGTCCAAACACTAATCTAATGAGAATGGTTAACTAGTTGGGTCTAAATGGACAAGTCTAACTAATTGGTTAATTTGTCATGTCAAATTGGTTAGGTCCACTAGAGTCATGTCTAATCAAATAATCCAATCTACCAACCAATAATTATATTAGTCACCAATACATATATAACATGCACTATATTAAATAAATTATAATCAAAATTTTAGAATAAAACAAAATGATAAAATTATCCCTATTTTAGAAATATGGTAGTTATAATGGTCATGCCAATCGGATTGACCAATGCTCCAGCTGCCTTTATGGACTTGATGAATCGAGTCTTCCATCAGTATTTGGACTAGTTCGTAGATATCTTCATAGATGACATCCTTGTATATTCGAAGTGCCACGAGGAGCATGAGAAGCACTTGCGGATTGTCTTAGAGACATTAAGGAGAGAGCGGTTATATGTGAAGCTTAGCAAATATGAGTTTTTCTTGGATAAGGATCTCTTTTCTTGGACATGTCGTCACTAGAGATGGTATTTTTGTAGACCTGGATAAAATCTTCGTAGTTGAGACATGGCTCTTTCCTTTGTTAGCATCGAAGGTGAGAAGTTTCCTTGGACTTGCGGGATATTACTGACGGTTCATGAAAAACTTCTCAAGGATAACTGTCACGACCCGCACCCGGAATAAGGGCACGAGTAGAGAACAACGCCCAGCCTACACCTCAACATCGACGGTAGAATGCTGTCGGGGTCAACCATATCGTCTAAATATCTCATACAATATATATATGGTACATGTTAATGTCATCTCAACTCTCAACGAAGGAACAATATGGTATATGATAATGGTAAACAATACCCAATCACAAAATAAAACTAAAGGAGGATAAAAGCATGATATGGAATAAAAAAAGGAAATAAGAGTCACAATACATCCATAAGTCCAAAATAATATATATACATGCTATGAGTCTAGAATGAGACTAATACAATATCCAAAAATATAAATATAAATAATCCGCCTGAGACACTGGCACTAAGTCCTCCTGCTCTAGGGGAGAATCGTCTAATGGCTCGCCGTCTTGCGGCCCATAATACATAGGACACTGATCCACAAGTCAGTCATCTAAAAAATATATTCAGTCAGGATTGGAGCAAAGTATATACCTCTGAAAGTAGTTCCAAATACATAATAGATCATATTTAATAGATAATAGAAAAGAACACAAGATAACTAGCCATAAGAAATGGAATAAATTAGAGTGAACATGTAATATACTGGAATGACGAACAAGCAATATGAATAATTGCAAGTAATAAAAAAGATGAAACTAGCTACTGTGCCATAGAGTACAAGTTTATTATGTGATCGGTTTGGGTTGAACACGAATATAATATGGTAATTCGATTACACGTGTGATATATAATCGACATGTACACGAATATACTTGTACTTGATCACATAACCAACTCTTACTCCCCCATCCCCAACCAATACTTATGGATCCAATCATAACACGTTAGGAACACGAATATAAGCATACTGAACACGAGCAATGTGTGAACACGAAGTACACTAAAATCAATATCCGATACACATGATAAAATACATGTGAAGAAGTATCCGCTGAACATGATAGGGGATAACATCTCTTTACAGGATCCATATAGTACCAGTCTGTGTAACCACTGTATCGAAATCAAGTATATATTTCTAGAACATGCCACATATACACTATCATGTAATGAAAACTAACAGAGAGAATTACTTACCTCTGTCCGGAATAAAAGTTGTCACTCGGTGTCCGAGCTGGTGTCACAATCACCTAGATATGTATGATATATCAAAATAAGTGTGATAAATACACTAAAATGCATTAAGGATGCTCTTGTAAATCATGACTAGGTTCTCACTAGGTTATTAGGCCAAATTTAGTCACTTAATTAGCTAATACTAACTAATAGTAACTATACAAGATTATTTCCTAACTCTCAAGGTTAATATTAATAACTACCTTAACTATTTATATACATAACTTATTTTCAAAACCTATACTAATAACTATCACTCTAACTTACTATTGGCTTGCTGACTGTTATTAACTATCAGTTACACTATATAGGTTATAAAACTAATACTAACAGCATTCACCTAGTACTTTATCTAACAACTAACTTATTTAAACTTGTAACTAATATTAACAATACTCCCAAGGACATTTATATACATATACTTATCTATCTAATACTAATAGACACTAATTATACTAACTAAATACAACTAGGACTCTAACTTGGACACACTTCATCAAGGGATACTTACCTAAACATATACCCTTTCTTCATATAGCAAAATTATTTCATTAACCAACTGACATTACCTTACCTACCATAGTCTCCACCTTACTGCTGTACCTAAAGCCTAGTACCCAAACATACTGGAACCTAAGGTCTAGCACAACAATTTTAGATACTCACACTGACCACTACCTAGAGCTAAGACTTATAGTCTTGAAACCACTGAGGTCACATAGTTGATGTTCCTAAGGTTTAAACCACTGCCAAAACTATAACTGCATGCTTAGTGCACTCAGTCTAACACTGATACACACCTACATCCTCTATGGTGACTGATACTTTGGTGTATCAGTTGTCACTTGCCACATTCGTTCCCAGGTACAAGGTTTAAATTCTAAAATACATTAACTACAAGTTGATACTTTCACTCGAGGCCTGCTTATCCCCTAATTTCACTGACATTCACCCCACCTGCAATACCTAGTAAGTTATGATACTGACTTACCCATTACTCAAGCCTGAATTTCTAACTACCTGTGTCTAAGGCAATCACCAAACTTGCTGACACAACAATACTCACTAATCTCTAACCATTAACTGATACAATTTGAGCAAAACCAACATAATCGTTTCCAACAACTAACTGATCCTATAACTAACATTACTATAATATATGCAAATAATATAACCATTCAAAACTAATACATACATCACAACCCTTGCACCTATCAGCTACTACCCGCACCCCAAATCCCAACTGCACAACCGAGCCACCAATGCAGTGCACTGCTGTATCAGAGCATATACTAAAGCTCGAATGTCCACTTGCTTGCACACAGTACTCTGTTCGAGTCTCCTCCCACAATACTGCACTGTATATATGCTGCCAATACCAACACAGCAATTCAGTTATTGTGCAAACACTTAGTAACAGCCTCACCTATTGTCCATGTTATTGAGATCCTCATAACTTCATTTTAAGACACAAGTCCTCACCAATTACTAACAGTCACAATATAACTACCCACTCAATGGTTAATTATAAAGGGTAATTAAGAAAGGATATAATGGGAAGATTTCTAACTAATCCAAATTATGTATAATCCTCCTAATTAATTAGTGGGAATGATTCTAATGGGAATAGTCCATGTTGGGCTCACTAGTTGTGACAAGTCTAATTGGGTTCACAAGTGTCAAGTCCAATTAACTAAGCTAGCCTACTAATTATAAATAAATCATACAAAGTACTAAATAATTATATAGCACACTAAACAATATTTAATTTCCCAAAATAAAATAACTAGGCCAAATTACTAAATTATTCATATTTGGAAAAGTGAGGGTGACAATCCTACCCACCTTAGAAAAATTTAGTCCTCAAAATTTAAGGAAGAAACTATCTACAAAAAGCAATCACAACAAGCAAGAAAGAATTATACCTTACGGCTCAAACAGATAAGGGTATCGCTCTCGCATCTCGGATTCCCTCTCCCAGGTAGATTCTCCTGGAGAGTGATGCCTCCACATGATGCGTACCAAAGGAATCGTCAGATTCTGCAATACTTCTTCCTGTAGTCCAGAATCTCCATGGGCTGCTCTGGGTAGCTGAGAGTCGGACCAACCTTTATCTCCGAGTGATCCAATACATGGCTAAGATCTGCCATGTACTATCTCAGCTATGACACATGGAACACGTTGTGCACTCCCTCTAATGCAGGCGGCAAGTCTAGTCTGTAAGCCATCGTAGTGACCCTCACAAGAACACCAAAGGATTCGATGTACCGTAGACTAAGCTTCGTGCCTCCACCAAAGCGAATCATGCCCCGTATCAGAGAAATCCTCAAGAACACTAGATTGCCAACCTAGAAAAAACACAGTCTTAGCACTCTATCTAAAATAAGGCAAACACAAGCAACACAAACAAAACATATACCTCAAACTCCAACGATCTCTAGTAACTATCGGCCCAATGTCGCTGTCTGTCCTGCGCCACCCGAAGCCTATCTCTAATATTTTTCACCTTCTCAACTGCATCCACAACTATCTTAGGACCCAATAAGACTCTCTCACCAACATTATCCTATGATAACGCAGTGCGGCATCTCCGTCCATACAGTGCCTCAAATAGTGACATCAAGATACTGCCCTAGTAGCTTTTGTTATAAGCAAACTATATCAGGTGAAGTTGATCCTCCCAAGAGCCTCCAAAATCCAAAACACAGGTGGTAGCTTATCCTTGAGAGTCTGGATAGTCCTCTCCGACTGTCTATCTGTCTCGGGATGATATGCGGTACTAAACTTGAGCTGGGTGCCCAAGCTAGCCTGCAAACTCCTCCAGAAGTGGGATGTGAAGCGACTATCCCGATCAGAGACTATGCTCATAGGAACTCCATGCAATCTGACTATCTAACGCAAATACATCTCAGTAAGCTTCTCCATAGACGTACCTACCCTGAATGGAAAAAAGTGGGCCGATTTGGTCAACCTGTCCAGATGACCCAAATCTCGTATTTCCCTCCTGGAGAACGATGAAGCCCCAAAACAAAGTCCATCATCACATGCTCCCATTTTCACTCTGGAATGGGTAAAGGCTAAAGAATTCCATCTGGACTTTGTCTCTCTGCCTTTACCTGCTAGTATACCAAACATCTGGATACGAAGCTAGCCACCTCTCGCTTTATATCATACCACCAAATATGCTATCTCATGTCCCTATACATCTTGTTGGCACTTGAATGTATAGAGTACTGAGATCGATGTGCCTCTTAAAGATCCTCCTTGCGTAATGCTCCACTCTGCATACACAATCTGGTACCGTGCCGCAATGATCCATCCTCTGCAATACTAAAATCCTCTGCCAATTCCATCTAGACCTGCGCTCTGATGCTCCTCAGAGACTCATCCTTGAACTGTGAAGCTCTAATCCGGTCAATCAACTCTGACTATACCTGAAGTCCCCATATCTGTGTCGCAACTCCAGGAACTAGCACTTCAATACACAAGCTATCAAGATCGGCCAATAAATGTCTGCCCCCTTGTCAAGTACATAGCCACTGGATACCTGCTGAAGGCATCAGTGACTACGTTGGCCTTTCCTGGATGATACTGTAAGGAAATGTCAAAGTCCTTCATCAACTCCAACCACCGCCTCTGCCTCATGTTGAGCTATTTTTGTGTAAAAACATATTTCAAGCTCTTATGGTCTGTAAAAATCTCTATCCGCTCTCCATACAAGTAGTGCTTCTACAGGATAAGAGCAAAAATAACTTCTGCCAATTCCAAGTCATGGGTAGGGTAATTCTTCTCATGCAAGCATAATTGTCTGAAAGCATAGGCAATCACCTTCCCGTTCTTCTACAACACAACCCAAATCCTTACCCGAATTATCACTATATAAAGAAAATCCTCCTGCCCCCGATGGCAACATTAACACTGGAGCTATAGTCAACCTCTTTTTCAACTCCTCAAAAATGGTCTGACACTCCTTAGTCCAGACGAACTCTACGTCCTTCCTGGTTAGCCTAGTCATCGGCTCCACAATCTTGGAAAAATCCTGAACAAATCTCTGATAATATCCTGCCAATCCAAGAAAGCTCATAATCTCCACCACTGAACTCAGGGTAGACCACGACTCAACTTCTGATATCTTCTTTGGGTCTACTGAGATTCTGTGTCCTGTAATCACATGCTCGAGGAATTCAACCTTATCAAGGAAGAACTCACTCTTCATAATCTTGCCATACAGCTTCTCCTTCCTGAGAGTCTCTCAAACTATCCTCAAGTGCTTCTCATGCTCCTCCGGAGTCTTCGAATATATTAATATATCATCAATGAAGACCACAATAAACTGATACAGGTACTGATGAAACACCTTATTCATCAAATTTATAAATACCGCCGGGGAATTGGTCAACCCAAATGACATCACTAAGAACACAAACTGCCTATACCGAGTCCTGAAAGCTCTCTTCAGAATGTCTTCCTTCTTCACTTTCACCTGGTGTTACCCCGACCTCAAGTCTATCTTCGAGAATACCTTCGCTCCGCTCAACTGATCAAATAAATCGCCAATCCACGGTAACGGGTATTTGTTCTTGATAGCGAGGTTGTTGAGAGCTCTGTAGTCGATACACATGCGTACCGACCCATCCTTCTTCGGTACAAATAATATCGGAGTACCCCATGGTGAAGAACTAGAGCGGATGAAGCCCTTGTCCTGTAACTCATCCACCTGCTTCTTCAACTCTGCCAGTTCGTTGTTGTTCACCATATAGACGTGCTGTAATATCGGCTCTGAGCCTAGCACTAAGTCTATAGAGAACTCTACATCCCTGTCCAGTGGCAACCCCGACAACTCCTCCGGAAAGACATACATATACTCTGCTATCAAATGATGTGGAAGCTCATGCTCTTCCACCGAAGCTCCACAAAAGACTCCCTCGCACTGCTTTGCTGCTCCTCTGGGAACTAAAACTCTGGCTCTCCTGGCGTCTAAAACAAAACTCTATCTCCACGAAAATCGATACTAGTATGTTGCCTACTCAACCAATCCATCCCGAGTACTATGTCGTAGCTCAGAAGTGGCATTATGAGTAGATACACGCTCAACTCTCTGCCTCTCAAAAAACTCTCCGATCTTTGCAATCTTTTCAAATATCACTGACCAGGATAATACCACCCCCGTTCGTGATCTTACAAGTCCTTGCCAACGGTTCAGTCTCAAGATGATGCTTCAACGCAAAATATACAAATACGAAACTATATGAAGCACCAAAATCAAATAAATCATGAGCTGGAAAAGAATCAAGATAGATTAAACCTGAAATGACATCTCCAAATGGCTCCTTCTCATCGACTGTCAAGGCAAAAGCTTTCCCCTACTGAGCACCTCTCTGTTGCTGCTGCTTGTACTGTATGAACCTCTGTTGCTGAGTCAGCAACGGAGGTCCTCTCTATTGTCCCGTTGGTGGTCTTACGGGCATTCTCTGTGCCTAGGCCCCTTCCTGAGCTGTACGAGCTAGAGCTCTAGGATAAGCCCTCAACTGGTGGTCTCTTGATCCGCAGAATAAATACTGGCCCGATCTCATCATGCACGCATCCCATCCATGTCTTGGCTTCTTGCAGAATGGGCAAGGAATAGCTGTCCTCTGGATCTGGTGCGCCTGTTGTACTGGCGCTCTAACGGGTATAGGGTACTGCTACCTTGGTTGCTGGAAGTGTCTCTGATGCAGTTGTTGAATGTGAGGTCGCTTCATTGGACCCGTACTAGTACTGGATCCTCCTACGTCCCTCGGCCTATTGGAGCCAAGCTCTAGATAATCCTCTGCCCGTTGTGCCTGCCTCAGAATCTCCTCAAAAGTAGCGGTGGAGTCTCCATTCGTATGTGATTTGATCTCCTTATTCATGCCCTTCCTGAACTTCTTAGCCTTCCTTCTGGGTTATGTCCCTCCACAAAGCGGCCTAATCTGCAATATTCTGTCGCATACTCATCCACCGTCATACCTCCCTGAACGAGGTACTAAAACTGACTTTCTAGAGATGTCAGAGCCACATCTGGAAAGAACTTTTCCTTGAAGAGCTCCATAAAAGCTTCCCAAGTAAGTCCCGGTGCTAAAATCCTGGGGTCTATCCTGAACCAATTCAATATGATATCAAACATCATGCTTCATGCGGCCTCTAACTGTAACCTCTTTGGAATATGGGTCAATCGCAGGTTTCTCTCAATGTCTGCTATCCAATCATCAGCATAAAGAATTTTCTCCATGCCTTTAAAATCCTTCGGCCCCATCCTCTTGAAATCTATGATTGTCCCTGGCCTCGGTTGCTGCGGGGTAAAATATGGTGGTGTCGTCTGTGGTTGTACTAAGGCGACTCTCTCGACTGCGACGAGCATAATCTGGTGGGTATTCTCAATGCCCTGCCTCATAAACTTTGACTAGCGTTGTTGTGCCTCCATCATCTGCTGAAAGAGCACAAATATCTGTTTCTGAACGATTACTGGTGGTGGAGGTAAAAGATCCTCTGAGACTGTCGGTGTTGTCATCTGTACCGGAGGTGGAGCACCCCCGAAAGCTACTGCGGAAATGCCCACCTGGATCGATGAAGTGGACCTCTGAACTGAAGCTGCTGGAATAGTATTTGCTGCTACTGCCCTCAAAGGTAACAAAGTGACCGACCTTGCTGACACTGCACCTGAGCGCTGGAAACGCATCTTTGGCGGCATCCTGAAGATAGATTGAACAAATGAATCAATATTGAGTAAGATACGATATCATCAAAGAATGACATATTTATTCAAAGTAAAGCAAGCATTCAAATTGATTAGGATTGTGAAGTAAAATAATTGAAAGTGTTTCTAGCTGTGATTGAGTATATACTCATCCTATACCTATATCCTAAAGCAGGCTCATAACAGTACTCTAGGTGAGCACTATTACGATATCGCTCTAATTGCGACTCTTGGCCTACATGGGCCACCACTAAAAATGTGTCACAACCCGCACCCAAAATAAGGATACGAGTAGTAAACAACACCCAGCATACGTTGTAGCATCGACAGTAGAACATTGTCGGGGTCAACCATATGTCACGACCCGTACCCGATGTAAGGATACTAGTCGAAAACAACGCCCAGCCTACGCCACAGAATCGGCGGTAGAACGCTGTCTAGATAGTCTATCTAATGTAATGAACCACCAATAATGATAGAATACTCAATCACAGAACTAAGATAGAAATGAGCACGAATCAGATAAAGAATAGAATAGTTATCATACAACTCATGAGTTAAAATAATACATCAATGAGTCTGAAGAGTAACAGAAATAAGCTGAAGACAAATCCAGTACAAAAGAATACTACCATACTACAAAGCTACACTCCAGGGTCAACTGTCTCAGTTGGGATAAGTCCCTCTTGAGCCAGGGTCTCCGAATCTAAACCCACAACATCCTGGGATCCATAATAGGTAGGGTACTCCTCAGTGTCATCTGGAAAAATATATCCAGTCAGGAAAGGAGCAGAGTACATCTCTAACAGCAGTTCTAATCCATGATAAAAATTATGTAACAGTAAATAGCTGTGGATAAACAAGATGCACAAAATAGATACAAGAGATATATAGACAATAAGTAAATACTGGAAAGAAATACAATAATGAACAATATGCCAATAAAATAATAATACTAATGACTAAGTGTGTGAGTACTAGCTTAACATGTGATCGGCTTGGGCAAGATACAATGCGGCCTGGATAATCATACGTGCGGTGCATGATCAACACTATTGGCTTACCAATACTTTATTCAATAGGGATTTGATCACATATCTATACTAATACTCCCCACCCCCAACTGGTATAATAGATCCAACCACGGTATGCTATGGCACTAGATTCCCCAAGAAGAGAGCGACTCCTCCCGAAAATCGATGTCTGTACATGTACAAGATAACCAATGAAACAATACTTGCACCATATACACCATATACCAAGGAATAACATCTCATGACGAGATCCGGATATACCAATCCGTGTAACCATAGTGTCAAGAGAAACATGTATATCTACACTAGATACAACGAACATAGAGGATATCATAAATGAGAAACTATCAGAGAATGTACTCGCCTGAAGTCCAATGAAAAAGTCTCACAGATGTCTGACTCGGTGCCTCGAAGACCTAGATATGGAATACCACATTAATACAAGGTCCCGGAAAGATAATAAGTCAAACTAGTCAACTACTAGGTCAATAAATAAATTCTAAGTCAAAAGTCAACTATGGTCAACTCTAAAGTCAACTAAAGTCAAACATGGTCAAACCAATGTCAACCTCACAAAACCTCTATAGAAAATAAAATACAACAATTTAGGAATCAAAATTAGATTCCAATAGATACCCACACAAGAATACTAATAATACAAATAATGCACACTCTAAATAATGTATATACAAACCAAATAGAATAATATATTATTATTAGTATTATACCTCACAAAACACCTATATATATACATATATATATATACAAATATAATATGTAATATATAAATTAAAACTGCCAAAACGTTACTGAAAACAGTGAGATAAAATACAAATTAAATAAAAATAGGCTTTCAGTGACAGTTCCTACTGTCACTGAAACCACCGTCGCCAAAACCGCTGTGCAAACTGCACTGCTGTCACCCATTGGTGACAGTACTCCACTGTCACAGAAAAATCCGTCGCTGCTGCTGTGAATCCCGCTCACTGCATGGGTTATTAATGACAGTGGCGGCTCTGTCATTAATAGCCCGCCGCCACTGTTATAGCGGCTGCTGCTGAACCGCCTAAAATAATGACAGTTTCACTGTCATAAATCCTACTGTCACTAAAAACACAATAATATATATATAAATATATATATATATAAATCTATATACAAATCAATATATATATATATATATATATATATATATATATATATATATATATATAAAGCAATTAGATAAATATATATACTTATATATATACAATTAAATATTATTAATTACAAAACACATGCACATATTAATGTACGTATTTTACATAGCTAGAAGCACACATAAAAATATATTCATTAATATACAAATAATTATATAATAATTATAAATAATATAATTACTCATTAAACACATAAATATATTTTACAAAACCTTTATTGTATAAAATATTTTATTAATATAAGTACATATATAATTGCATGCAAGAAAGCTACATACATATATTTATACACCACATTAGAACACATAGAAATATCTATAGATCTATGCTACAATAAATACCATAATAAATATACTAAAATAATATATAATATCTATATATATTTACTAATTATAAATAAAGAATTTAAAGTATAAATAATTAGATCTATACATAAACACACCAAATTGGAGAGTATCATACCGTATCCCACTAGATCTAGGATACGCATGTGACACGAGTCCAATACACAACCAATTGTACCCCGAAGGACACAAACAAGTCACAAATAATATTTATGAATAAATCAAAGTGTCAAAAGTAGATCTATGTGTCCGTGTCAAAATACGACATGTACAAAGCCCCGTGTCGGAGGGAAACCCCCAAAATGACACGTATTACCAAATAGTTGGGATACGAACCACAAGTACCAAATATGGACACGACACAATCCCCAAACATATAAGCACATGCCCAATTGATCTATAGGATCAATTGACACACACAACAAAATATAAATTCGAAATTCCAACAAAATTGACACAAAAAGTACCATAACTTTCTCCATGGGGATGAACACAAAATAAAGTCCTATGGATAGTACATACATATAGGTTGATTTTACATGATTAAATCTCAAATTTAGAAGCTATTTTAATGGAAAAAAGTAAATTATACCTATTGGGAGTTGGATTCCCAATGAAACCTCCAATTGAGATGAACTTGCTTCCAAATTGTAGATCCTTGCTCCTCTTTGTAGATCCTTGCTTCCTCCTTCTAGATCCTTGCTTCTCAACTTTCTAATGGTAAATTGGGAAGAATTTGGAATGAATTTGGTGGGGAATTGGAATGGGAATGGAAGGAATTTGGGAGTGAAAAATTCTAGATCTAGATTTGGAATGAGAATGAGAGGAGAGAGAAATTTCCCCCCTCTAATATAGGCCGGCCATGCCCCCTTCCCCAAGCAATTATAAAATGTCCAATGTACCCCTTGGGGCCTCTCATGAAGAAATAATTAAGGAATGAAGCTTCTAGTCTAATCACTTAATTAATTTAATCCATCTCCTTAACTATGGGCTTTCTAAATGGGCCAAGTCTAGCTATTTAATTCATGTTGGTCCATGGGTCCAAACTACACTAGTTGGGTCTACTAAAATAAGTCCAAAATAATTAAATAACATCCAACAACAATTAAATAATACAACAAAAATTATTTATCATGCACAATATTTATTTAAATAGAAAATTACTAAAATACACTTTTTCCTAAAATGTGGTAGTGATAAGTCTACCCTCCTTAAAATAATTTCGTCCTCAAAATTTAAAGATAAAAACTACCCCCAGAAAATCACAGAACAGAACTAAAGAATCACAACTAACTAATGAACAAAACATAACAATGAACAGAACATAGCTAGAGAATTAACATACCTCAAGGTACAAACAAATATGGATAACGCTCTCGCATGTCATCCTCTCTCTCCCAGGTAAACTCCTCCGGAGAGTGATGCCTCCATGCGACGCATACCAAAGGAATAGTCTGGTTCCTCAGCACCTTCTCTCTCCGATCCAGAATCTCAACTGGCTGCTCTGGATAGCTAAGAGTAGGGCCCACCTCTATCTCTGAGTGATCCAATACATGACTAGGATCTGCCACATATCGTCTCAACTGTGACACATGAAACACGTTGTGCACTCCCTCCAATGCAGGTGGCAAGTCTAGTCTATAAGCAACTGCACCGACCCTCTCTAGAATAGTGAAAGGTCCGATGAATCGCGGACTAAGCTTTCCGCCTCCACCGAAGCGAATCGTGCCTCGTGTTGGAGAAATCCTCAGAAACACCAAACCACCCACCTAGAACAAAACACCATCTTAAGAACTTAATCTATAACAAACAAGAACAAGCACAAACAAAATCTAAACTATACCTCAAACTCCAAAGGTCTCCGATGGCTATCGGCCCAATGTCGCTGTCTGTCCTGCGCCACTCGAAGTCTGTCTCTGATCAACTGAACCTTCTCCACTGCATCCACAACCATCTCTGGCCCAAGCAAAACTCTCTCTCCAATATCGTCCCAAGACAAAGGAGTACGACACCTCCGACCATATAGAGCTTCAAAAGGTGACATCTCTATACTGGCCTGGTAACTGTTGTTGTAAGCAAACTCTACCAAATGGAGATGGTCCTCCCAAGAACCCCCAAAATCTAGTACACAAGTGCGCAACATATCCTCGAGAGTCTGGTTAGTCTGCTCAGACTGCCCATCTGTCTAGGGATGATATGCAGTACTGAAATTGAGCTGAGTGCCCAAACTCTCCTGCAAACTCCTCCAGAAATGAGAAGTGAAACGACTATCCCGATCTGAGACTATGCTGACAGAAACTCCATGTATCCTAACGATCTGCCTCACATATATCTTTGCCAGCTTCTCCGTAGACAAACCCACCTTGAAAGGCAAAAAGTGGGCCGACTTGGTCAACCTATCAACAATGACCCAAATTGCGTCTTTCCCTCCTGGAGATCGTGGAAGTCCGGACACAAAATCCATAGTAATGTGTTCCCACTTCCACTCTGGAATGGGTAATGGCTGAAGTAACCCTCCTGGCCTCTGCCTCTCGACTTTCACCTGCTGGCACACTAAGCATCTGGATACAAACTGTGCCACTTCCCTCTTCATGCCATACCACCACACACTCTCTCGCATATCCCGATATATCTTGTTAGCACCTGGATGTATGGAATACTGAGAGCGATGCACTTCCTGCAATACCTCCTCGCGCAACTCCCCACTAGGCACACACAATCTAACTCCATGCCTCAAAGATCCATCCTCTGTAATAGTGAAATCATCCTCCAATCCTGCTCTCACCTGAGCTCTGATACTCCTCAAAGATACATCATCATACTGTGCTGCCTTAATCCTGTCCATCAAATCTGAGTGTATCTGCAATCCCCACATATGCATAGCACACCCAGGAACAATTACCTCAATGCCCAAGCTCTCCAAGTCCTCCAACAAATATCGATCATGCGTTAAGAACATAGCTACCGGGTACCTGCTCAAAGCATCGGCAACTACATTGGCTTTCCCAGGATGATATTGTAAAGAGATATCAAAATCCTTTATCAATTCCAACCACCGACGCTGCCTCATGTTCAACTCCTTCTGCGTGAAAACGTACTTCAAGCTTTTGTGGTCTGTGAAGATCTTCACACGCTCTCCGTACAAATAATGTTTCCACAACTTCAGAGCGAAGATGACGGTTGCCAACTCCAAATCATGGGTAGGATAGTTCTTTTCATGAGGACGCAATTGTCTGGATGCATAGGCAATCACTTTCCCATGCTGCTGACACAACCTAAATCCTTTCCCATGCATCACTATAAATAGTGAAACCTCCGGACCCTGATGGCAACGTCAAAATAGGAGCAGACGTCAACCTCTTCTTCAACTCTTCAAAAGCAACCTGGCAATCCTCCGTCCAAACAAACTCCACATCCTTCCTTGTGAGTCTGGTCATCGGCTCGGCAATCCTCGAAAAATCTTGCACAAACTTCCTGTAATAGCCTGCCAATCCCAAGAAACTCCTGATCTCTTCTACCGAACTCGGAGTCTTCCAAGATTCTACTGCTGAAATCTTCTTCGGATCCACTGAAATACCATCACCAGTCACAACATGCCCCAAGAATTCTACCTTATCCAAGAAAAACTCATATTTGGACAATTTTCCATACAACTTCTCCTTCCTCAGCACATCCAACACAATCCTCAAATGCTCATCATGCTCCTCCGGTGTCCTCGAGTATATGAGTATGTCGTCGATGAACACCACCACGAACTTATCAAGGTACTGGTGGAACACCTTGTTCATCAAGTTCATAAATACCGCTGGTACATTAGTCAAACCAAACGGCATCACCATAAACTCGTACTGACCATACCGAGTTCTAAAAGCAGTCTTCGGTATGTCCTCCGGCTTCACCTTCACCTGATGGTAGCTTGATCTCAAATCTATCTTAGAAAAATACCTTCGCACCACTCAACTGATCAAACAGATCATCAATCCGTGGCAAAGGATACTTATTCTTGACAGTGAGATTATTCAAAGCCCTGTAATCAATGCACATGCGCACCGATCCATCCTTCTTTGGTACAAATAATACCGGGGCTCCCCATGGTGAAGAACTCGATCTGATAAACCCCTTATCCTGCAATTCGTCCACCTGCTTCTTCAACTCGACCAACTCGCTGTTGTTTACTCTATAGATATGTTGCAAAATTGGTTCTGCACCTGGCACCAAGTCTATAAAAAATTCAACATCTCGATCTGGTGGCAATCCTGGCAATTCCTCAGGAAACACATCCAAGAATTCTGCTATCAACGGATGCGGCAACTCCTTGTCTTCCACCATAGCTCCACAAATAATGCCTTCCCCCTGCTCCGCAGCTCCTCTAGCAAACTCGAACTCTGGCTCTCCTGGCGAACCAAACAAAACTCTACCTCCTCTACTATTTATGCCAGCACGGTGCCTACTCAACCAATCCATCCCAAGTACAATGTCATAGCTTGGAAGTGGCATTACAAGTAGACACGCACTCAACTCCCGGCCTCCCAGAGTAACTCTCCGATCCTTGCAAATATCATTAACCAGGATAATGCCTCCCCCGGTCATGATCTTGCAAGTCCTAAGCAAAGACTCAGCTACCAAACCATGCTTCAGAGCAAAAGAAACAGATACAAAACTATGGGAAGCACCACTATCAAACAAAGCTAAAGCTGGAATGGAATCAAGAAGAATAGAACCTGCGATGACATCTCATGTGGGTTCCTCCTCTTCGACGGTCATAGCAAACGCTCGTCCCTGTCGAGCACCTCCCTACGTTTGATGCTGGGCAAAATGCTGCTGCTGTGTCGGAAGCGGTCCCCTCGGCTGTGCTGCAGGTGGTCTCGTCTGTGTCCTCGGAGCTGGAGCTGCTCCATGAACTGCACGATGAGGATACTCCCTTGATTGATGCCCTTCAGTACCACAATACAAACAAACTCCTAGCCTCCTCCTGCAAACTTCCCAGATGTGGCTAGGCTTCTTGCAGAAATTGCATGGAGCTTGCTATAACTGTCTCTACTGCTGAGGTGCCTGGTGAAAAGGTGCTCTCGCTGGAGTCTGGTTCTGCTGTGGCTGCTGGAAAGGTCTGGACTGGAAATGAGGACGTTTGGCAGATACTGCACTGCCGTTGGCCCCCAGAAAAGAATCACGGTCTCTCTTGGTCTTCAAACCCAGATCCCGCTCAACCTTGCATGCCTCCGCAAGTATCTCCGAGTATGTCTCATAAAAAGACGGAATGAGAATCTTCACTTCCCAGTTTAGACCCTCTCGGAAACGAATAGCTCGAACCTCCGGCTCCCTCACCAAGTATTCTGCAAATCGGCTCAACCTACCGAACTCCGCAGCGTATTCCTCCACAGACATGCTCTCCTGAATGAGATTCTCAAATTGTCTCCCCAAGTCAAGCCTGTCTATCCAGGCGAAAAACTTCTTCTTGAAAAGGTCCTTGAATACCTCCCAAGATTGTCCTTCATCAACTAGAACCGACTCATTCCTGAACCAAGTACGAGCGACGTCGAACAGTTGAAGTCCTACCGCCTCAACCTTCAGATCTTCAGAAAGACGGGACACCCTCATAAGATGCTCAATGTCCTCGAGCCAATCATCAGCATAGACGATGCCCTCCGTCCCTTTGAAAACCCTAGGCTCCAGTTTCTTGAAGTCCTGAATGTTGCCTGGCCGAAGCTGAGCAACTTGAGGAACAATCTGCTGCTGGATCGGAACTCCTCTCTCAACTACAGCACGAGCAAGCTGATGAGAACTCTCGATGCCCAGCCGTAGGACGTCGGTCTGCCTCTGATGTGCCTCTGACTGAGCCCTCTGTGCCTCGAGCATCTCACGAAACAGTGTAAACATCTGTGACGCCTCTGCTGGCACAGGAGGTGGAGGTAGAAGCCCCTCAGATACAGCTGGCACAGTCCTCTGAGTAGGTGGTAGACCTCCGAAAGTAGCTGACACTCCAATCACCGGAGAAGTGACTGGTGCAGGCCCTCGGGATGTCGCAGACCTCTCAGAAGCTGCTCTCCCCTGCTGTGATCTAGTCTTAGGCGGCATTCTGAGACAAAGCGAAAGAAAGAATCAATATGGCACAAGATGTAAGACATCAAGGAAAGGACAGTTTAAGGGTTCAAGTATCAATGTCAAAGGAGAATAGTTGAATCAAAAGAATTTTCCTAGATGTGATTGAGTATATCAGCCTATATCCTATATCCTACCGCAGGCTCGCAGTAGTACAACTAAGTTGTCGCACTACCACGACATCACATACTTGTGAAGCTAGACCTACATGGGCCACCACCAAAAACGTATCACAACCCGTACCCGATGTAAGGATACTAGTCGAAAACAACGCCCAGCCTATGCCACAGAATCGGCGGTAGAACGCTGTCTAGATAGTCTATATAATATAATGAACCACCAATAATGATAGAATACTCAATCACAGAACTAAGATAGAAATGATCACGAATCAGATAAAGAATAGAATAGTCATCATACAACTCATGAGTTAAAATAATACATCAATGAGTCTGAAGAGTAACAGAAATAAGCTGGAGACAAATCCAGTACAAAAGAATACTACCATACTACAAAGCTACACTCCAGGGTCAACTGTCTCAGTTGGGATAAGTCCCTCTTGAGCCAGGGTCTCCGAATCTAAATCCACAACATCCTGGGGTCCATAATAGGTAGGGTACTCCTCAGTGTCATCTGAAAAAATATATCCAGTCAGAAAAGGAGCAGAGTACATCTCTAACAGCAGTTCTAATCCATGATAAAAACTATGTAACAGTAAATAGCTGTGGATAAATAAGATGCACAAAATAGATACAAGAGATATATAGACAATAAGTAAATACTGGAAAAAAATACAATAATGAACAATATGCCAATGAAACAATAATACTAATGACTAAGTGTGTGAGTACTAGCTTAACATGTGATCGGCTTGGGCAAGATACAATACGGCCTGGCTAATTATACGTGCGGTGCATGATCAACACTATTCGCTTACCAATGCTTTATTCAATAGAGATTTGATCACATATCTATACTAATACTCCCCACCCCCAACTGGTATAATAGATCCAACCACGGTATGCTATGGCACTAGATTCCCCAAGAAGAGAGCGACTCCTCCCGAAAATCGATGTCTGTACATGTACAAGATAACCAATGAAACAATACTTGCACCATATACACCATATACCAAGGAATAACATCTCATGACGAGATCCGGATATACCAATCCGTGTAACCATAGTGTCAAGAGAAACATGTATATCTACACTAGATACAACGAACATAGAGGATATCATAAATGAGAAACTATCAGAGAATGTACTCGCCTGAAGTCCAATGAAAAAGTCTTACAGATGTCTGACTCGGTGCCTCGAAGACCTAGATATGGAATACCACATTAATACAAGGTCCCGAAAAGATAACAAGTCAAACTAGTCAACTACTAGGTCA
Organism: Iris macrosiphon; assembly: GCA_036927795.1. Taxonomy (NCBI): domain Eukaryota; kingdom Viridiplantae; phylum Streptophyta; class Magnoliopsida; order Asparagales; family Iridaceae; genus Iris; species Iris macrosiphon. Next base: position 115,901,202 of record JAYESA010000002.1, read on the forward strand.
ATAAATAAATTCTAAGTCAAAAGTCAACTATGGTCAACTCTAAAGTCAACTAAAGTCAAACATGGTCAAACCAATATCAACCTCACAAAACCTCTATAGAAAATAAAATACAACAATTTAGGAATCAAAATTAGATTCCAATAGATACCCACACAAGAATACTAATAATACAAATAATGCACACTCTAAATAATGTATATACAAACCAAATAGAATAATATATTATTATTAGTATTATACCTCACAAAACACCTATATATATACATATATATATATATACAAATATAATATGTAATATATAAATTAAAACTGCCAAAACGTCACTGAAAACAGTGAGATAAAATATAAATTAAATAAAAATAGGCTTTCAGTGACAGTTCCTACTGTCACTGAAACCACCGTCGCCAAAACCGCTGTGCAAACTGTACTGCTGTCACCCATTGGTGACAGTACTCCACTGTCACAGAAAAATCCGTCGCTGCTGCTGCGAATCCCGCTCACTGCATGGGTTATGAATGACAGTGGCGGCTCTGTCATTAATAGCCCGCCGCCACTGTTACAGCGGCTGCTGCTGAACCGCCTAAAATAATGACAGTTTTACTGTCATAAATCCTACTGTCACTAAAAACACAATAATATATATATAAATATATATATATATAAATCTATATACAAATCAATATATATATATATATATATATATATATATAAAGCAATTAGATAAATATATATACTTATATATATATAATTAAATATTATTAATTACAAAACACATGCACATATTAATGTACGTATTTTACATGGCTAGAAGCACACATAAAAATACATTCATTAATATACAAATAATTATATAATAATTATAAATAATATAATTACTCATTAAACACATAAATATATTTTACAAAACCTTTATTATATAAAATATTTTATTAACATAAGTACATATATAATTGCATGCAAGAAAGCTACATACATATATTTATACACCACATTAGAACACATAGAAATATCTATAGATCTATGCTACAATAAATACCATAATAAATACACTAAAATAATATATAATATCTTTATATATTTACTAATTATAAATGAAGAATTTAAAGTATAAATAATTAGATCTACACATAAATACACCAAATTAGAGAGTATCATACCGTATCCCACTAGATCTAGGATACGCATATGACACGAGTCCAACACACAACCAATTGCACCCCGAAGGACACAAACAAGTCACAAATAATATTTATGAATAAATCAAAGTGTCAAAAGTAGATCTATGTATCCGTGTCAAAATACGACATGTACAAAGCCCCGTGTCGGAGGAAAACCTCCAAAATAACACGTATCACCAAATAGTTGGGATACGAACCACAAGTACCAAATATGGACACGACACAAGCCCCAAACACATAAACACATGCCCAATTGATCTATAGGATCAATTGACACACACAACAAAATATAAATTCGGAATTCCAACAAAATTGACATAAAAAGCACCATAACTTTCTCCATGGGTCTCCTATGAACACAAAACAAAGTCCTATGGATAGTAATATATAGGTTGATTTTACATGATTAAATCTCAGATTTAGAAGCTATTTTAATGGGAAAAACTGAATTATACCTATTGGGAGATGGATTCCCAATGAAACCTCCAATTGAGATGAACTTGCTTCCAAATTATAGATCCTTGCTCCTCTTTGTAGATCATTGCTTCCTCCTTCTAGATCCTTGCTTCTCAACTTTCTAATGGTGAATTAGGAAGAATTTGGAATAAATTTGGTGGGGAATTGGAATGGAAATGGAAGAAATTTGGGAGTGGAAAATTCTAGATCTAGATTTGGAATGAGAATGAGAGGAGAGAGAAATTTCCCCTCTCTAATATAGGCCGGCCATGCCCCCTTCCCCAAGCAATTGTAAAATGTCCAATGTACCCCTTGGGGCCTCTCATGAAGAAATAATTAAGGAAGGAAGCTTCTAGTCTAATCACTTAATTAATTTAATCCATCTCCTTAACTATGGGCTTTCTAAATGGGCCAAGTCTAACTATTTAATTCATGTTGGTCCATGGGTCCAAACTACACTAGTTGGGTCTACTAAAATAAGTCCAAAATAATTAAATAACATCCAACAACAATTAAATAATACAATAAAAATTATTTACCATGCACAATATTTATTTAAATAGGAAATTACTAAAATACCATTTTTCCTAAAATGTGGTAGTGACACCATACCATCTAAATATCTCATACAATATATATATGGTACCTGTCAATGTCATTTCAACACCCAATAGAGGAACAATATGGTATATGATAATGGTAAACAATACTCAACCACAAAATAAAACTAAAGGAGGGTAAAAGCACGATATGGAATAAAAGAGGAAATAAGAGTCACAATACATTCATAAGTCCAAAATAATATATTATATACCATGAGTCTAGAATGAGACTAATATAATGTCCAAAAATATAAATATAACTAATCCTCCTGAGACACTGGCACTAAGTCCTCCTACTCTAGGGGAGAATCTTCTAATGGCTCACCGTCCTACGGCCCATAATACGTAGGACACTGATCCCAATCATCTGAAAAATATATCTAGTCAGGATTATAGCGTAGTACATACCTCTAAAAGCAGTTCCAAATACATAATAGAGCATATTTAACAGATAATAGAAAAGAATACAAGATAACTAGCCATAAGAAATGGAATAAACTAGAGTGAACAAGTAATGTACTAGAATAAAGAACAGGCAATATGAATAACTGCAAGTAATAGAAATAGATAAAACTAGTGCCATAGAGTACAAGTTCATTATGTGATCGGGTTGGGTTGAACACAAATATAATATGGTAACTCGATTACACGTGAAATATAATCGACATGAACACGAATACACTTGGGCTTGATCACATAACCAACTCCTACTCCCCCGTCCCCAACCAATACTTATAGATCCAATTATGATATATTACGAACACGAATATAAGCACACTGAACACGAGCGGTGTATGAACACGAAGTACATAAAGTACACTAAAATTAATACCCGATACACACAATGAAATACATGTAAAGGAGTACCCGCTGAATATAGTAGGAGATAACATCTCCTGACATGATCCATATAGTACCAGTATGTGTAACCACTGTGTCAGAATCACGTATATTGTTCTAGAATATGCCATATATATACTATCATGTAATAAAAACTAACAAAGAGATGTACTCGCCTCTGTCCGGAATAAAAGTTGTCACTCGGTGTCCGAGCTAGTGTCGCAATCACCTATATGTGAATGATATATCAAAATGGGTATGATAAATACACTAAAATGCATAAAGGATGCTCTTCTAAGTCTTGACTAGGTTCTCACTGGGTTATTAGGCCTAATTTGGTCACTTAATTAGCTAAAACTAACTAATAGTAACTATACAAGATTATTTCCTAAGTTTTATGGTTAATGTTAATAACTAACTAAACTATTTATATACATAACTTACATTCAAAACCTATACTAATAACTATCACTCTAACTTACTACTGGCTTGCTGACTGTTATTAACTATCTGTTACACTATATAGGTTATAAAACTAATACTAAGAACAGTCACCTTATACTTTATCTAACAACTAAATTATTTAAACTGTTAGCAAATATTAGCAATACACCCAAGGACATTTCTATACATATACTTATCTATCTGATACTAATAGACACTAATTATACTAACTAAACACAGATAGGACTCTAACCTGGACACACTCCATCAAGGGATACTTACCTAAACATATACCATTTCTTCATATAACAAAATTCTTCCATTAACCAACTGACATTACTTTACCTACCTTAGTCTCCACCTTACTGTTGTACCTATAGCCTAGTACCCAAACATACTAGAACCTGAGGTCTAGCACAACAATTTCAAATACTCCCACTGGCTACTACTAGAGCTAAGACTTCTAGTCTTAATACCACTGAGGTCACCTACTTGTTGTTCCTAAGGTTTAAACTACTGCCAAAACTATAACTGTTTGCTTAGTGCACTCAGTCTAATATTGATACACACCCACCTCCCCTATGGTGACTGATACTTTGGTGTATCAATTGTCACTTGCCACATTCGTTCCAAGGTACAAGGTCTAAATTCTAAGATACATTAACTGCAAGTTGACAATTCCACTCGAGGCCTGCTTATCCCCTAATCTCACTGACATTCACCCCAACTGCAATACCTAGTAAGTTATGATACTGACTCACCCATTACTCAAGCCCGAATTTCCAACTACCTGTGTCTAAGGCAATTACCAAACTTGCTGACACAATAATACTCACTAATCTCTAACCATTAACTGATATAATTTGAGCAACACCAACACAATCATTTCCAATAACTAACTGATCCTATAACTAACATTATTATAGTATATGCAAACAATATAACCATTCAAAACTAATACCTGCATCACAACCCTTGCTCCTATCTGCTACTACCCGCACCCCAAATCCTAACAGAACAATCGAGCCACCAATGCAGTGCACTGCTGTATCAGAGCCTATACTAAAGCTCAAATATCCACTTACCTGCACACAGTACTCTGCTCGAGTCTTCTCCCACAATATTGCACTGTATATATGCTGCCAACACCAACACAGTAATTCAGTTATTGTGTAAACACTCAGTGACACCCTCCCCCATTGTCCGTGTTATTGAGATCCTCACACCTTCACTTTAAGACACAGGTCCTCACCAATTACTAACAGTCACAATATAACTACTTATTCAATTACACAGGTTCTATACCTCTGCACACACCAAATGCACAGCTCTCCAACCATGCACATTTGCCACAGATTACCAAATACTCATATACACATGTATACATATACTTAATATCATATATATATATATATATATATATATATATATATATATATATATATATATATATATATATATATATATATACATACATACATACATACATACATACATACATCCACTGATATTAACATATATAATATACTGAAGACAATTTGACAAACACCTATAAGGGTAACTTAAGAAAATGTGATACAGATATAATTAGAGATCTAGGAACTCAATTATACTACAAATATCCTTCCTACCTATCAAATATGTTATAATATAACTATTAGAACTTGCTACAAAGGAAAATAAAGAGTAATTACACAAAATGCCCAAAATATAGTCATGTATCATACCGTATCGCAAAATACCGTGATACGACCTATACGTATCCATTTGTGGACACGTACCTAGTCTCATAACCCCGATCTAATTCTAATTAGATCTAATTGGTCTCATAACACACAATTGATGTGTCAATCTCGTAATTCTCCCAAACCATATACAAAAACATATGTAGAAATCTCTATACACAATCAATTGGCCTAAAACTTTCTCCTATTGGTAGCCCTATGCCATTGGGGTATTACTGGGAGTCAAAAACATGATTTGGAAGCTACAATGAAGAAAAATTCAGAAATTATCAATTGGAAGATGGATTTTTAATGAAAAGTACAATAGACACGATCCAGACATGATCTTGTAAACCCCTCACCAAAAAATAGATATTTTATGTGTATTTTATATTGTTATATTTATTATAGATATTAAATTTCTTTAGAGTATTCTCTTAGTTAATTAGAAAATAAATTTCTTGATATATTTACTTATATAAATATTTATTTAGAAATATTTTAGGTTATTTTAGATTTTTGGAGATTTTTCTAGAATTTTTTGTAATTAAAACTTAGAAAACATAAATTTTTAGGACTTCTATGATTTACTATACGACCATACTTGCATGTTGTTCCTACCAAATATTTATTTTAGTTTAAAATATTTAATTATATTTTTCTGTAATTTATTTAGAATTTTAAGAAATTTATTTAGATTTTTAAAATTATTTAGGATTTATTTGGATATATATAGTCTTAATATTAGATAGATGCTAATTTAGTGTTAATAGATATTAATAATATTTTATAAATTATTTGTATTATCGTTAATTATATTTAAGATTATAAATTATTGAGATAAATTCAAACTCTATTTTAAATTAATTCAAATCCTGAACCTACTAGGAAAGCAACTTCATGCATATCCTATCCTTATTTTAATTCATCATAATCCTATCCAAATTAACCAATCCTAGTCGTATTTAATTAATTAGTGTCCACCATTATAAATACCTCATCCTTCATATTTTTTTCCCCAAATTCCTCTCTTTTTCGTCCAAAAATAGTCAAAATTCGTCATAAATTCAGCCTAATTTTTTACTAGTTATGACGAATTAAAAAGACGATATCTCCTAGCTCCAGACTCCAAATGCGCTCCAGTTATTTTTTGTTAGAACTATATCAAGGTTAGTTTTCTGATTATATAATTTATTTTAATAATTTATGAATCTATTTTTCCAGAAAATTCTAAAAGTGCCAGCTGTCCGAAATCAGACGCGTTTTGGTATTTTCGAGATTACGGGAGATCCCGAACTCGGAATTACCAGCCGTTTGAAGTTTCAAAAATTTGACATGATAAAATTTCATAAAATTATTTTTGTATAATTTAATATGTAAATTTAATCTACTATAAAATTTGTGCAACGTAGACGTAAATAGGAAACTACTAAAAACTGTCATCTATGCACCATTGTGGCCATAACTCTTTACCGACTTATGATTTAATGAAATTGTCGATTCCAGTATTCACGTAGCATTGAAATATATAATATTCCATACACAAATCTAGGATTTGAGTCGGTTGACTTTTTGGTCAATGGATTGTCTCGATTTGCGTGCCACGGATCACAAATCCTTAAAGTTGACTTTCTTTGGACAAAAAATTAGCGCTTAACAATAAAATCAAATTATAATAAGATTAAAATACTAATTTATGTTATTTTATTAAGAGTTAAAATAGATTAAAATAGCAAAAACCAATCACCCACTTTTGTAACCTAACTTGTTTAATTTATGTGACGGGTAGATCGGACGACGCCTTGAGTTGGGACTTCATCC